>QEPC01011914.1:1299205-1309729 GCA_003113815.1 Sphenodon punctatus | reverse complement strand
AGGCCAGTATGAATTTTGACCACAAGCAATTAACGTTTAAGCTGCAATAACTTTTTATTTTCCTGATGGATATTTTTCAAACTTTGTGGATATGATGGTCCTCACAATTTACAGCCATGATGAAATTTTCAGAAACGTAGGTCAAGTGGTTTTTGCAAAATTGGGGCTTCAGCATTCGCCTGTTTATAATGAAGAGTGGCTGTACATTTAAGTATTCAGGCAGCTGCTGCTGCCTGAAAATATTGTGTACAGTTTTAGTTGCCCCATCTCAAGAAAGATATAATAGAACTGGAAAAGGTTCAGAGAAGGACAACAAGGATGATAGGAGGGATTAATTAAATTCCATATGAGGAGAGGCTCAACACGTTGAGGCTGTCTAGTTTGGAGAAGAGGCGATTAAGGGGAGGATACAATAGAAGTTTATAAACTCATGAGTGGCATGAAGAAAGTAAACAGGGAACTGTTGTTTGCCCCTTCTCACAATCAGGGCCCTGTGCTTGGGGGGGCCCCGTGGGTTTGGGGGCTTTGTAATTCATTTATTTATTTTTAATCAGGTCGGGCGGGGGGCAGCAGGAATGAGGGAGAGGCAGAGGCCCTGTCTCTCGCACACTCCGAGCCTCCCCCCCCCCGCTGCCTGGCACAGTTTTGGCCAGGGGAAATGAGAGAGCTAGAGGCAGAGGCCCCGCCTCTCCCTCATTTCCCCTGGCCGAGAGACTGACAGGCAGAGGGGGGCACCCACAGAATGAGGGAGAGGCAGGGCCTCTGCTTATTCCGGCGGAAGTGAGGGAGAAGAAGGCCTCTGGGTGAAGGGAGTTCCACAGCACTGGGACAGCAACTGAGAAATAATATAATTTATAAATATTTAATGCCCCACCCAGCCCTCCCCCACCCTATCCCATCCAACCCTATCCCTGCCTGCCAAATGCCTGCCCAAATAGAAAAGTCTTACATTGTTTCCAGAAGATGAACAGGCTTGAGCTTAGGTGTACCTTCAGGATAGGAAGTTTCATAATTGCAGTGCAGCTACTGAGAACACCTCCCTGCGCACCCGAGCTGTAAAAAGATCTCAGAGAGATGGCACCTGCAAGAGGGCACCCCTGGCTGACCTCAGGGGCCATGAGGGACCATGAGGGAGGAGGCGGTCTTTCAGATACCTGAGGCCCAAGCCATTTAGGGCTTTACAGGTTAAAACCAGCACCTTGAATTGTGTCCAGAAATCTATTGGCAGCCAGCGCAGACTTTGAAGCACCGGTGTAATGTGCTTCCAGCAACCCATCCGCAAGAGAAGGTGGGCCACCGCATTCTACACCACCTGCAGTTTCTGAACAGTCTTCAAGGGCAGCCCCATGTAGAGCGCACTGCAGTGGTCCAGCCTCAAGGTTACAACAGCATAGATGACAGTGGCTAAATCCAAATCTGATAATAGTTGCAGCCTTCTCACCAGATGTAATTGGTGAAAGGCAGTCTTGACCACCGCCACAACCTGACAATCCATGTGCAGTAGTGGATCCAACAGCACTCCAAGCCTGCGCACCTGGGTGACCAAACAAGGTTGGACCCCATCAGTAACAGGAGTCCCTACATCTCCCAGGTCACATGGCTGGCCAACCATTATAACCTCGGCCTTGTCTGGATTCAGCCTCAGTCAGCTCGCCCACATCCAGTCCCCAGTGGCATCTAGACACTGGGTAAGCACTGAAACTGCAGGACCTGGGTCGAATGAAAAGGAGAGAAAGAGCTGGGTGTCATCAGCATATTGATGGCACTTCATTCCAGGGCCTCAGATACACATTGAACAGGAGTGGAGACAAGATGCAACCCAGTGGGACCCCCACAAAGGAGCTCCCAAGGGGATGAAGAGCCACTGCCCATCACCACCCTCTGGGTTCTCCCAGCCAGAACCGAGCAGAACCACTCGAGCGGTCCCGCACACCCCTTCCAGATCCTGCAGCTGTGTCAACAGCACCCTATCATCAACAGTATCAAAGGCTGTTGAAATATCTAACAAAATCAACAGGGTACAATTTACCCTGTCAATTTCCAAGTGGCGATCGTCAACCAAGGCCACAAGCACAGTCTCAGTGCCATGCCCAGGATGAAACCTGCCTGACATGGATCTCGAAATCCAATAGCATCGAGATGCACCTGGAGCCGCAAGGCAACCAACCATTCAATAACCTTCCCTAAAAAGGGAAAGCTAGAGGCAGGGCAATAAGCTGTCAGGGGAGTCAACATCAAGGGATGGTTTCTTGAGCAGGGAACAGACGACCACAGTTTTAAGGCTGTCAGGCACCCTGCCCTCCTGAAAGGAGGCATTGATAACCCTGGCCAGCAATGCCCCCCGTGTCTCCCAGCTGTCTTTCACCAGCCAGGATGGGCATGGATTTAATTCACAACTGGTTGGCTGCACCCCTCCAAGCACATCCACCGCATCAGTGGGCAAGATTAATTGAAGCTGATCCAAGTAAACCTGACAAGACCGGGCCTCCCCGGGCCAGGGATAAAAAAGAGTTCATGGCAGCACCCAGACGAGCTCTGCCAGACGGCACTTTGCAGGCACTACGGCAGCAGCGAAGAAAGCTTTCTTGGCTGCCTCTACAGCCATGGCATAGTCCCTTTAAAAACAGGCTATGCTGCAGTCAGTCGGCTATGGCATGAGTCGAGTGCCACCTGTGCTTTAACCGCCTACCCTCTCACTTTAGCAGCCGCTGGTCCTCTGTATACCAGGGAGACCTGTGCTGCTGCCATGGAGAAAACAGGTGCCACAATGTTAATAGCCAGGTCAAAATGTCATACCACAGATCAACTAAGGCATCAAAAGGGAGGCCATCAAGGTCAGTGGGTAAGTCCCACAGAGAGTTTTGGAATCCTATTGGATCCATTAGTCTCCGGGAGAGAGGGGTGGGAGCCATCCGAACCGGTCAACCACCCCAACGGGGGCAAAGGAGGGCAGGGATCTGGGCCTTCAGAAGGTAATGGTCCGACCATGACAATGGTGTCATAACGACACCCCCAATAACCAGAACCCTTGTTTTCAGGCTGGTGCAAAACATAAGATCCAACATATGTCCAGCCTCCAATGTTGGGCCAGATATTGCCTGGGACAGGCCCATGGTTGTTATGATGGCCATGAAATCCTGCTCTGCCCATGAAAGGCCAGCCTCAGCGTGTATGTTGAAATCACCCAAGACAAGACGTCTGGGTGACCTCATCACCACTCCTATAATATACAAGACAAAGCAGGTAGGAAGAAAGTAATGTATTTATATATATATCAAAGAAAGTAAATAAGTATAATATCCAAAAAAACAATGACTGGGCTCCAGATATGTCATATAACTTAAATCGATTAAACATACATTAAGAAAGATAAAACACAATGGATTACTGTACAAGATCATGGTCTTTTCACATAGTGTCAAAGACACATCAATTGACAAAAAGCCTGAGGCAAACAGAATAAAATATCCAAACGTGTTTCAGGGACACAACTTCCCTTCCTCAGTGGGATATCTGTACATGAGAATAGCTGTTGGAAATGAGCACAAGAAAAAAGTAAACATTAATATAAGGCATTGCCAAATACCAATTAAATATGTAAATTATAACCAAAATATGTACAAAGCCTTACCCACAGTAACCTCTTATAACATAATTCCTATGTGTTACTGCACAGTCACTCAGATCTTGCGGATAAAGCTGTAACATTCAGAAAAATATTTATTTTTATTGTATACTTTTATTTTTATATATATTATTATCCCATAATATATCCCCTTATTTACACCTTCTGTCATGGATAAAAAAGAGTTCATGGCAGCAAAGAACTCAACATGAATTCAAAGCTTTTATTCCACAATGGTAATATTGGCCTCTAAAAAGTAAGTCTTTCACAAAGTGTATCACTCTCTAGCCATTATATTGATCACAATGCAGCATTAAAAATATAGAGAGCTGACCAAATATGGTCAGCTCATCTCTATTTCATTGTGGTCGTCCCCTATACATGCAAAAAAAATATATACAGACCTTCCCAAATGGGGAAATAAATGATAAAAAATGCCACAAGCAGCCAAGTCTCCTGTTATAAAACACCTGATGGTTAAGAGCTGTCCCTGCAACCAGCTCAGCTAGAGCAGTAAGGGAGTCTTCCATGCAGTAGGGTGGTTGGTACGCTAGCAGAATCTCCCATATATCCCAGTCCCCGAACCCAAGATGGACACTTCATGTTGGACAACTCAGACACTGGATACCTTCAAAAGACCAGATTGTCTTTACAGATCACCGCCACTCCACACACCCTGACCCCCAGTCGGAGACTGATGCTGCACAGAGTATTCAGGCAGTACCATCTGGGCCAACACAGGCCCAGAAGCCTCGTCCAGCCAGGTCTCAGTAACACATACAAGGTCAGTGGCCTCATACTAAATGAGATCATGGAGGACCAGATGTTCAAGTTCTGCAAAGTTAGGTCTTAAATGAGAGTTCTTCTTTTGAAAATAGACCATTATGATTGCTGAGTTTTTTTGAAAATCTGGCCAATACTGTGTGTGAAGGATGATCTGTGAGGATGATAGTTCCCAGGGACGTGTGTCTGGCTTCATCACACTTTTCCTGTATTGTGCTTTAAACATTTGTAAAACTATCACAAAAATGAAAGAAGAAAATTATGTTTTTATTCACATTGTATACAAAGTGTTCCTTTTCCTTTCTGTATGTTTGTTTTTCCCAGAGGTTTTTGTGAGATAAACACAAGAAACACACGGTAAAGGTTTGCAGATATTTTTATAACGTCTTTGATTTTGGAAGACAGTTGGGAATCGTTCATTTGAAAAACCGTACATTACTCAGACAATTGCATTGTTGATTTTAGGGCTTTTTTAAAAATTATAATAACTTTGTAGCACTGAACAAATACTTCATAGATTGGCATGATTATGATGTCACTAATTCTGTAATGACATCACAGTCACAGAGGGTGAAAACGGGCATGCACCTTAATTCTGCTTTAACACTGTTTTAACATTTCTTAGCAGGTTGCAGGGCTGTATTAGTGCCCTTTGCAACCCTGTAACATGCATAAGAAACGTTAAAGCGGTATTAAAGCGGAGTTAAGGTGCATATCTGTTTTCACCCATTATCTCTTTCATTTCGTACACCTATTTGGATTAGAAGGAACTCCACTAATGTCAGTGGGTGTACAGAGATGCAGAAAGCATTGCAAGTGAGCAGAGATCAGGTCCATTTATGTATTTTATCTTATTGTTTGGTGGCAGACAGATTTTTGAGAGAAGGCAATAGCCTTTGATAGGG
This sequence comes from Sphenodon punctatus, assembly GCA_003113815.1. Taxonomy (NCBI): domain Eukaryota; kingdom Metazoa; phylum Chordata; class Lepidosauria; order Sphenodontia; family Sphenodontidae; genus Sphenodon; species Sphenodon punctatus. The sequence continues at coordinate 1,304,416 of QEPC01011914.1, read as the reverse complement.
AGAACAACAATATTGGGCCCGAGTCACTTTCAGTTAAGGTCGGTGGGCTTGTTTCCATGCCCCGCGGATTGTGTGCATAAACCACGCGAATCTGCATTGCAGGCACATTGTGCTTTGCAGAAACCACGCGCATGCGGGTGTGAACACAATCTGCGGGATGTGGGATCGCGGTCAGTGACTCTTCAGGACAGGGGCCATGTCTCTTTTTTATGGGTTTCCAGAGTGCCCAATATATTGAGATCCCAATCAAAACAAACATTGAAAAACGTGGAGTTTGCTGTTGTGTTCAGCGGAGGCAGAATCACACTGTCTTACTACTATGCACATAAAAGACAAAAATGATAGATTAACCTTATACATTGAACAGGAAAATCTGTGTAAAAAAATAGAATCTTTGTGATGATATAAAATCGGGTATTGCTTTTTTTGGCTCAGCGTAAGTTTCTACACAATGATAAGTTTCTACACAGCTCAGTGCTATGCCAGTAATAATTTAAAAGATGGAGACAAAGTTGTTCAACTGATATCTTTATTGGACCAGCTGCTGTTGGTGAGACATGCAAGCATACCAACAGAAGCTGGCCAATAAAAGATATCATCTGAAGTACTTTGTTTCCAAATACATTTTAGACTAGCACGGAAACCGCCCTCTCTCTGTACACTAGTAGTCCTAGAGCCGGAAGATTTGGGTTGTCCTATATGCGAAATATTTAGAGGGCACTTATGAGAAATACAGGTTGCAGGGCTGTATTGATGCCAATGCAGCCCTGAAACCTGTATTCCTCATAAGTGTGCTATAAAAATTTGCATGTATGGCAACCCTATGGAAGATAGATCAAGGGTCATCTAGTCCACCCCCACACACAAATGCAGGATTCACCAAGACCAAAATATCCTGACAGAAAAATCTATCCAGCAAGTAATGGAGCCTATAACAAAAAATCTGCCACAAGCCAAGGTCAGGAGTGACCAGAGTACATCAGTGCCTGAAATAGGAGGCAATAATCTTTTATAAATGAAAAATTAAATTATCTCAAAATGAATGGACCACACTTGCACTGCAGAGAAAGGCAAAATGCCCTCAGAAAGAATCTAATGACACTCTTACCTGAGGAAAGTTTCCCAACCCAAGATATAGTGATCAGTTAGACCCTGAGCATGCATGCAGAACCTACCAATCAGGTATCTGACAGTAATAATGTAGTTACATTCTCAATCACTATCTATGGGTATTTTCAGACGTTACGAGATCACAGTGAACCTGTGGTCAATGTGTCTCGAACATCTGTTTGGCGGCCGCCAGATGTTCGCCACGGTCAATACCCGCATGGGGTCAATTTGAACCACGCTTCCTGGGCTAGCCGGGGGAATGTCCCGGGAAGCATGGTCAAAGAGATCCCCAGCGGGGACCAAAAAAAAGTAACGTCTGGCCGTGGCAAATTCGGCCGGACGCTGCGGCCGTATTGGCCCCGCCGCCCGCCCGTCTCCCCAGAGGGCATGGAGCGTGGAGGGGGCGGGGCCGTGCGGCCGCACGTTGCACCGCGCGGCCCCGCCCCCTCCCAGATTCCCCACTGGGATCCCCCGGCACGTCTGATATGGCGTGACGGGGTCACCCCGGCGGGGAATGAATTGGGTGATTTCGGTACGGGGCCAATGGGCCCCGTAACGTCTGAAATCACCCTATGTTAGTGAATCTCCAGATTTTGTTGAGGTTCACTCACTCCCTTGTGTCTGTATATACACAGGATTCCACATCGGTCTTATTTTTTCCCCTTTGCGAGTTCCAGAGTATGAACATTGAAATAGTCAGCTACATAAATTACAGTCTGAGATAAGAGTGTATTAATGGTAGGCTTTATTATCATTAAATGTGCCAGTTATATTTTTATGGGATTAACAGCAGGTTGTAATAAAAAAAAAAATTATCTCTGCCAGCATGCTTTATTTCAGAAGCTTAGTATTCACAGACTAGCTGGAGTAGAATGCTTGTCACATCTAAAATTTAGATTAGTATGCTGGGAAACAGATAAATCCTGCCTTTTAACTTTCTGGCTGGGAATGGAAAAGACTCATACCTGTCTGAACCACTGGCCAGGTACTGGAGACTGACTGACAGCCTTTTTAGCTAATAAGAAAACAGAGCCCATTCCCTTTGTTAGATAACTATTGTGTGCATATTTTTAGTCAATATGTACAAGGTTCTTCTATCTGAAGACCCTTGAACTATTTTATGAGTAATTGTGAGGCTATTCAAAGAGTAGAGCAGGCTGATAGGCTGCTGAGCTGTTTCTCTCTGCCTCCCCAAAATGACTGGCCTTCAATAGACTACCTAGGAACTGCCAAAAAGTGATTAATTCAGCTGAGGCTGAAATGATTAATATTTTCATTGTGGTTTTCCATTCCCTTCAGAACATGATTGTCTCGTGATCATGGCAGTGGATGTTGTGTTAGTAGCTATCTACTTTGAGATAATAAATGATTTCTTCAGATTGCCTTTGTAGAGCCTTCCTTCAAGGATCTGTAAAGATGCAGGCTTTGTTCTTCATTCTAATCAGGTGTCTCAGCCTAACACCTGTCAGTATGCCAGGAAGAATTTTCTCAGCTCAAGAGTCTCTTCCTGCTTTTGTATCAGTTTACTTTTTGCCTGCTGTGGCAATGTCCACTTACAGGAAGACTCTCTATTAATAATTACTGTCATTAATTTACTTTAATGGAGAACTCGTCTCCTTTTACTTTTTTTCAGTTAAACAAATAAAAACCCTAATAACTGTGTCTTACCATGTAAAAGCCAGATTCAATAAAGCATTCCCATTCTGCTGCCTCACCACAAAAGCCAGTGTAGTCCTCGAACGATTGATTTTTCTTGAACTTCCGCAGCACAGAAGCCAGCTGGAGACAGGACTGAATCTTATTGATGGTAGCTGCTCAGAAAATGCCACTCACACATAAGTCACTAACATGTAAAGAAACTGTTAGGCAGAAACTATCAGCAATAGAACGGGGGAAATGTGCGCTGAAATAAAGCTGCTGACCACTCTGAGTAAAAATGAAAGAATTAATAATAATAAAAAATAAAGAAATTAAAGAAAGGCATTTTATGTACAGAGCTAAATAAACTTCTCCAAACACATGCCCTTCATTAGTAAGTGTGAGAGGTTTATAAACATCTAATAACAGTGCTCCTATGATGAAGACAAGTATTAATTTTTTTCTTCTATTCTACTCAGGGAATGTGGTGCACAAAGCTGTTAACCGATTTGTGAAAATTCTTTCAGCAAAACCATGTCAGAGGAGGGAACAGAACTCAGTAGTTCTGAGTCTTGGACCTTGTTCAGACAGGATATGGGGGTAGAATTTCTACATAGTAGTCTGTGAGCATTCAGATGTGACATGTGGCAATGAGAGAGAGCTAGTACGTGGTAGTACCCATTAGGAGGTCATGAGATATTGTGTGGTATGAACTGCATAGTATAGACTTACCATGTAGTTAATTGTCTTGCCTGAACAGTCATTTGGAGCATTCACTCCTGCCCTTTATTATTGTTTCATGAGGGGAGTATGCTCTCCAGAGCTTCATTTCTAAATCATCACAATTAAGGGGTAGCAAGGGGTAAGATACTACTTGACATCTACAGTTGTACAATAACTTGAAATTGTCACATCTGATTCAGGCCCTGATGACCGGCATTAACCTCTAAGGGTGCTTTCAGAAGTGACGGCACTCACCGTTGCCACAGACTTACCCAGGCGGTGGTGAGTGCTGTCACTCCTGTCGGGGTCCGGGCTAGCTGCCAAACAACCATGACGGTGACCTGGGTGGGGAGGGGGCAGGCTGACACATGGACGTGGTCTGCCTGGCTCTTCTCCTGTGCTGCGTGCAGCGGCCTGCCCATCCTGGTTGATGGGCAGCCATGGCGGCTAATGACGGCCACCATGGCGCCTGCCCCCCGCACCACTCCAGACCATGCTAAGTAAAACAGGCTTTCAGACACGAAAGACCTCATTACTCCAGGTCCAGCAGCTGGATCCTGATCGTGGTGGCAGCTAGCCCAGGCTGTGGGTATTTTCAGACGTGACTGTGCTAGGTGCCACCACATTTTGATCCTGCCTGGGTTGAGAGCCCTCACCCTGGGCAGGATCTGGCCCAGCTGCCGAACAAATGTGCTGGCAGCCGGGACTGGGGAAAGAGCAGGGAGAGGGCGGGGGTGACATGCGGATATGGTCCACATGACCCTTCCCCCCCACTTCTCAACGCGCCGACGCCTCCTCTCTGATGGGCGGGTGCAGCAGCCTATGAGGCCGCTGTGCCCGTCCAGAAAAGCTCCGGCCACCGGCTGGAGTTAGGTAGAGCGAGCTATAATACGTGACGGCCCACTCTACCATGGTCTGGGGATGACTAAATCCAGGTTGTGAGGTGGCAGGGCGCTGAGCTCAGAATTCAGAGTTAATCTTACCACAGTCCGGGGAGTGTTTGCTTCCACCCATGGTTAACATTTGGCAGGCGGTAACAAATGTGACACCACTATAGGTGGATACACCAGGGTAAGCATGGCCACCCGTGGTAGCCTCATGTCTGAATTACCCTGTGATGCGGGAATTCCCCTGAGTCACAGTCTGGGCCAACCTCCGCAACAGTTAGGATCTATCCCATCTGGCAGTCGCTTTCAAATGTGAAGGTGGCCCCCGTGCCAAAGTGAGGGAAACTGTGGCATAGCGGCCACTGTCATGTTTGAAAGCACCTTAGGTTTTCCAGCTACCCAACAATGAAGAAATAGGAACATTTTTCTCCAGAGTGCTGCATCTGAAAATTAAGGATGGCCACTTTTTTTAGGGTAGTAAACACTATTGGAAAAACTAACTAAAAAACTCTGAAACATAAAAAAAAACAAAAAAAAAACCTGGAAAAAGTGCATTTGACTGTCTGGTGGGGAAAGATGCTGGTCTAGAAATAATAAACTTGTTATTTGAAGTGTCAGGCTCCGAGGTACGGAGCCATGGGGGAAACCAAGGAGGGACAAGGAAGGCCAGAATTACCAGGTTCCAGGGGACGGAACTGGGGAGAGGGAAACAAAGAGGGAGGAATCTAGGCCTGGACACCGGGGGGAAAAGGGTGGCCCCAAGGCGACCCTCTGAAACCTCTCAGTCGCTCTCTTGCACCCGAGAGATTAGGTACTCAGCAGCGTTACCAGGCACCCTGGGCTAAGAAGGTAC
>QEPC01011914.1:1260010-1292988 GCA_003113815.1 Sphenodon punctatus | reverse complement strand
GGGCCGCGGCTGTGGAACTCCCTTCCGGAGGAAGCTCGCCTGGCCCCAAGCCTTTTGACATTTCGGCGGAACTGTAAGACCTGGCTGTTTGCCCAGGCCTTTGGGAGGGAGGGGGGGGGTGATTTTTAATCCCCCACCTGTATATTTATTTTTATACCACCCTGTCTTATTGATATGTTTTATAATTGTATTTTAAATGTTTTAAATGGTTTTTTTATTGTTGTTAACCGCCCCGAGCTGCTGTGCAGGATGGGGCGGTATAAAAATCTACTAAATAAATAAAAAAATAAAATAAAAATAAATAAAGTCTGGTTTCCTCTCACTTTTATTTTTGAAATTTGTATATTTTATTTTTAAAAGCCATGTATCGGAGGTTCAACAAAAGTCCTATAGCATTTTGCATTTCCTGTGTGAATAATTTCTGTCCCCCCCTTGTTTTGGGTATTGGTCCTACACTGGGTAAAAATACACATGGTGGTGGTGCACCGCCATCAAGACCCGGCCTGGGGCAAAAAATCCCAGGCGACACAGGTCAGGGCACCGTCCACATGTACCCACGGCCAGACCACTGTCATGCAGCCCAAGAAGGGCACCCAGCGCCCAGTGCCCCGCCCCCCAGCATGATGGGAAGCCATGGTGGTCAGTGACAGCCACCATGGTGGACCTTGGCCTCTTTAGTCTCAGGTATACAAAGCAGTAACTCTCAATTCCCTGCCTCACGACCCATGAAATGTATGAATGTCTTTTTAATAGCCAAGATTTTACCTATCAGTGTTAAGAACTCAAATCATTTGGACCATATCCTCCCCCACCTCTCTCCATCTTAGTATTCTGTCTAGAGCTAGGTCTAATATTTCCACTTGGAACTCCTACTGTTGCCACTGCTGCTGCTTTCACTTTGCAGTGAATTCTTGGAAGTGGGAATTTCTGGGTTTCTTTAAGATGGTCTCCAGGTTTCTTATAGCATTAAAAAACCTGTACCTTCCTATAAACATGAACATTTGCTATGCAGAAGCTTCTATGCCCAGGTTAATCTATTTTTCTCTGTGGGGATTCCATTCCCTTCTGCTTCTAAGTGTTTCTACATTTAGACCTGGAAAGGTGATAATGTCTTCCTTCATATGTTATTTTTCTTAATTTTCTAGCTTCTCTTAGTATTTTTTCTTTTTGTTGGAATTCAAGACATTTCACTATAATGGTCACAGGAGGTATTTTCTGCTTGACTTGGCCTCTGTGCCTGTGCACACACCATTTCTCGCAGGTTAGCTGAGGTGGATAGTTGTAGATCAATCTGAATGAAATTCCATATGACTATTATAGTGCTGTCTTCCTCAGCCCCCTCTTTAAAGGCCTGGAAGCATAGATTAGTCCCCTGGCTCCTTCTAAACTGGAGGGCATTGGTCTTACTATTTATTTCACTAGCAGATACCTTAATTGCAGAGACTTCAGAAAGTCTTATTGTGAGAAAACTGTGCAACCGGAGGGCTCCGCTCCTCAGTAGGCCCAAGGGAGATGGATCACTTTAAAAAAATCATTTGAAGTATTTTGGGATTTGTCCTGGTTGTTTTTCATAATTTTATCTTTACAAGTGGTAGGGGTGAAAACAGATTTGGTGTTGTTAATTTGTATATCTTAAGTAGGGTTTGGAGGACCAGCGGGAAAGCACATTTGTTTCCTGAGTATGTGCGCTCCCTGTCCCGTCCCCCTCCATGAGGTTTGGAGAACCATTTGGATTATCAGCACATTGGAGTAACATGGAGCAGAGGACTGGAGTAAATGACTCTTAAGGTTCCTACCTACAGTTCTATGGTTCTGTGATTAGAACTGAACCACTGAGCCTTTAGGAATTTCACCACCCCTAATGCTAACACAATTATGTTTTAAAATGTTGTTAGCCGCCCCGAGATGCTTGTAGCAGGAGGGGGCGGCATACAAATGCTATTATACAATCAATATTATAAAATAAAATCTCATCTATGGACCAATCTTCCCGCCTCCCTCCAGACATATCAAAAGCAACTCTGGTAGCAGAACTGGTGCAGCCTTAGGCGAACACAGACGTGTGGGTGGTGCAGTGGCTCCCCAGCCCAGGGCAGGGTGGGAAACAGCGGCCACCATTCTCTGTGGAGGGTCACTGACCAAACGTTCCCATGGCCAGAGAATCGTCCTGCTGCACGCACACCTCGGGTAGGGGGAGGCACAACAGATGTGTGGGTGGCCAGGCTCACCCCATCCCTGTTCTCAGCACTCCACCTCTCCCCTGCCATGATGAGCAGCCATGGTGGCCCTGGGGCTGAACAGACCCTGTGGCCCACTTTGGCCTGTGTGGTCAGCCCGTAGGCCCAGGATATGTGCCCGGGATCACCTGGGGGACACATTCCAGGCCAGCCACCTACCTGCCCTGAGGCAGTAGCAGGCCAGCGGGGACGCAGATGTGTGCTGAGTACCAGGCCACAGCAGGCCAGCGTCACATCTGTTTTTACCTCTTGACAGTGTACAAGTAGGGCAGGATTTAAGCAGAACAGAACAGCTAGCTATTGCTCTTAAAACTTGTTGAATTTATTCTGGCTTTATGCATAAGAATAAAAAGTCTCAAAGTACAGTATTCTTAATTAACGTCCATACAGGATTGGATTCTGTAGCAGTGTGCCAGACTCGGCCAGGAATGACTCACCAACAGCAGTGTCAATCAGGAGTAATTTCATTGAAATCAAGATCGTTTTCAAGTGTGGTATCAAAACTGGGCTGTAGTTTAGTCCATACAGCCATTTTATTCTTCTGTTCATCTTTTCCATCTTGAGCCATCCAATTGTTGTCTTTGCCTTACAGCCAGTAGTAGATAAATGGCAGTTCTGACTTGTTACAAAATTAATCTTATTGCTTTCATCGAAGGAATACTTAAAGGAAGGAAGGAATTGTGAGTAGTTAGACTGGAGTATGGAGACTTCTCATACCCTGTGTCAAGAGGCATAAGAACAGGAAGGTAGTTCTCTGTCATTCAGGATGTGATTAATAACAGCTCATTATTTCATTCAGGAATGGCTAAAACAAAAGTCTCTTGGGCGGAATCCAGGCAGATGGCTTCTAATCGAAGGCTTGGTGTATAAACTTTTGTACCAACCAGACTGCTTCATTTAGGGGCACATTCCATTTTTCCCCCCGTTTGTTTCATTGATAAGGTTCAATCAGTGCAAGTCTTAGTATGGAGTTATAAGGATAGAGTATTACAAAGGACACTTATGAATGATCAACTAGTCCTACAAACATACTTTAAAAAGACTCAGAGAAATGGTGAGTCTGCCACTGGTCCTGGTCAGGAGTTTCAACATTTAGTTGTCAGGTAACTGCAACTTATTTTGTACAGCTCTGTGGTGAAAAACCATTTCCCCCCTCCACAGGTCACTTTTATATTGAGCAAAAACCTGTGGGCCAGAGAGGGGCTTATGATCTTTCTGTGGAGGGAGTTTAGGGGACATGCTCAGGGGAATTGAGCAAAGGAGCTTGAAGGAGCACTCTTGAGGGAGGGAGGTGGAGATGGCGGTGCAAGCTGAGAGTAGGGAGGTGTCGAGATGCGACTCAAAAGCTGAGCTGAGTCCATGGACATGCTCCATAAATTGGAAGGGAGCCATATAACAAAAGGCCGTGGGTCTCATTTGGGTCTCTCCCCACTCTTCATGCATGTTGCATGGCCTAACTGTGACATATCGCTTTTCTTTGAGTGGTCATAATTTCCTTCTGTGGCTAACAGCAGAGTACTAAAGTGGTTTGGCACCAACACTAGCCTTTTGCACTGAGGTGAGTCCCATTCACTTTAATTTAATTTACTTCTGTGCAAAGTGCTAGCACTGGCACCAATTAGCTTCGGAACTAATTAGTGTCCTCACCACTTCTAAATGATTAGCAAGCTTTTCTGTAATAGCTGCTTTGTCTGGGCAGTTTTAATGGAGATGGTCATGGTAGTAATAAAGCATATTTTTTCTGAGTTAATTTTCTACTGCATTCCTTGGACCACGTCAGAGATGTGTATTTGTGTTCCTCTCTTTCCTAGTGGTGAAAGCGGTGCTGGAAAGACTGTAGCTGCTAAGTACATCATGAGTTATATCTCCAAAATATCAGGAGGAGGCCCCAAAGTGCAGGTGAGTTGATAAAGTGTATGGGTGTTTTTAAACACGCACCCCCATCACCCACCCTTCATGCATGTTGCAGGGCCGCATTGGCACCCTATGCAGCCCTGCAACATGCATGATGGTTGGGTGATTGGTGGGTAATGAATGGGGAGGCACTTGTTTAAAAACACCCTACGACTTCATATTACCACATATCACCACACATCAAATAAGAACATAAGAAGTGCCATACTGGGTCAGACCAATGGTCCATCTAGCCCAGCATCCTGTCTCCGACAGTGGCCAATCATGGTGGCTTGTGAGAAGCACCCAACAGGTCACAATGGGGGATCCATTCCCTGTTGTTTTGCCCCAGTTCTCATCATGTTCCCTGATCCTGTCTGGCTAATAGCTTCTAATGAACCTATCTTCCAGAAACTTGTCCAAACCTCCTTTAAACTCAGCTATAGTACTGGCCCTTAACACAGCCTCTGGCAGTTGATTCCACAACTCAGTTATATGTACAGGGACAAACCCAAACCCTGTAAGGCCAGGAAATCAGAGAAGCCAAAGTAGCTCTGCTCCACAAAGTGGTGGACAAGTCTTCCATAGGAAATCTTTCTGCATTCCAGTGTGCCTAAATCAGGGCCAAGAATGCACCAGTGCATGCCTTTTGTGACCCTTCTCTCTCCCTCCCCTGAAGCCAGAGAGAACCATAGGCTGACCCATCCTCTGTGGAGGGCAGCTTCATGGCTTTCACATGATGCCTGCAGTCCTCAAACCACTTACTCCAGAGAAGTCCCATTGAAGCCCATTTAATTATTTAAACACTAATAGTTTGTGATAGAAAAACGAACACATTTTGTAAAACCTTTAGTGACTTTAAAGCCGTAATGAAAGAAGCAAACCAAAATGATTTAGTTAAAATCCAGTGGAAGTATATTGTTAAAGAGACTTTTCCAAGTTTCACTAAAGAAAATCAAACAGACCGCTCTTTGGTTCATGTCTCCCACAAAGCCACTGGTTTGGAGGAAGGACCTTTTATTAAACACATCAGCACTTTAAGCATATTATCTAGTTGGAGATGCAACTAAGGCCCATTTCAAACAGCCCACAGTGGGTGGGAGGATGGATCACTGATAAATTGCCTTGAGTGCTGCACACCCATGTCCACCCACCTCCACCCACCTCCACGCATGGAGCCCGTTGCTCCATGTGCGGGTGGAGCATGGGAGCACACACGCACTCACCCCCACTCACGGTGTTTCCACATGTGCCCCCCACACACACACACTTGCAATGGTGTTCGGATGGGCGCGCCCCCCTGCACATGTTTGCGTTGGGCGGGGGGGGAGGGCGCCCATGTGGAAAAGCCCTAACCAGAGCAGTAAATACTATAGTTTATTCTGTGAATTGCTCTACAGTTGCTGTCTGGTCTTCCCACATAAACGAATTAACTAAAATTAATGCAGGCAATTAACATTCATTTAATGGAGCTAATGACAGGCAGCTATTCCAGGAAAGCAGTGGCTGTCTTTTCATCAGGCTGCAGCCTGGTTTAATTATTTTTTTTCCTCTCCATAATTTATTTGCCTTCCTTCAGACTCTGATGTTGACTCCGTCCTTCCTGTTTTGCTATGGGAGACAATGATATGGCGTACACTGCTGAGAGTTATTCAGTAGCAAAGAGAATAGTCCAGAGGAAATTTGTACTTTGTTATTTTTGGGACGGATTTAATCACCTGTTATAAATAACAATTTTGGTTATTTAAAGAGAATTCCAGCTCTTTGTGTAAAATACAAAATAAACTGAGCAGCTGCAAAGTCACAGTTGAGGAAACAGATAAGTTGCCTTGAGTGCTGCATTTCATGGGAATAAGTGATCCTCATCCTCACTCTCAGTAAACTGGTTCTGTGCAAGAAACCCTATTCTCATCAAAGTCAAATGCCCCTCTATAATCCCTGCTCTAGCCTACGGGCAAAGTAGAACTGCTGCCTCTCTGCATCCCTTGTTCTTGGCTCCACTAATGCTAGATTTGTCTAACTGAAGGTCCAATGTATCCTCTCCAGACTGCTCCCAGCACTTTCCTCTGGTGGCACAGGCTTATTTGAAGCTGTCATAAGCATTTTCCAGAGACCTATTTATTTGACTGACAGGGATAAGGTTTGGGATGCTGTTTTTAAATGGAGAATTTCTTACAATTTGGATGTTTAAATTTGTTTTTATCTTATGTGGGTTTGTGTATAATATACACTGGGTGTTTTCAGACATGACGGTGGCACAGTTTAATCCACTTTAGCATGGATTAAACTAGGTGCCACCGTCACGCCTAAATGCACCCACCAGATGTTAGCCAGGGCTGTTACCTGGTCGGTGATGGCATTCGCCCTGGCTGTGAGTCGGGACCATCTCCAATTCACAGCCTGGGCTAGGCGCCACTACCAACCAGTTAAGGGCTGCCTGACTGGGGATAAAGAGAGCCAGCATGGATGATGGCCCACTGTACTTACCCCAGTCCAGAGTGGTGATGCTTCTGGGCAGTCATGGCAGCTGTCATAGGCCACCATGGCTGTCTGTCAGGGGAGGGAGGCGGGTATTCCACATAGCACGGAGACGGGGATGAGTATCTCCCCGCTCCTGACCCAGCCGCCATAACATTTGTTGGCGGAATGACGGCTCCCACCACGGCTTGGAACAGTCTAGGGGGGTGGTATGAAAGCACCTTTTGTTATCTGCTCTGAGTCTTGGGGAAGAGTGGGCTAGATAGTGAAATCTGACAATAGAAAAGCAGATTTAGGGTTAAATATTAGAAACGATTTCCTAACTGCATTAACAGTTGGGCAATGGATCAAGTTGCCAAGGGAGAGTGGAATCTCCTTTGCTGTAGGTTTTTAAGAGCAGGCTAAATGAATATTTGTCAGCAGTAGTTTAGCTCCAGCTAGTCCTGCCTTCTTGTTGCTGGGGGTTAGGCTTGATGATCCTTCAGATCTCACAACCCTTGTGCTCTGTAGTTCCTCAGTCCTTACTGCCAAGGAGATGTCATTCTGTGGTTAGGTTTCAAGTTCATTGCTTTACCACAGACTTATTTTGTGGCCTTGGGCTCAGTATCTCTGGGTCTGGATTTGCCAGCTGTAAAATGGAGATCATGTTTATGGTAAATATTAGAGCTGCTTGGGCGCAGTTGTAATGGGAACCAGTAATCACCTCAAACAAACTCCCGTTGCCTTCAGGAATTTGGGCATTTTAAGGATGTGCAGGACTGATTACAAGGTGGAATTGATAAACAATGATTTTAAAAATTAGACAGAAAATGCTCTGAGAGCAAGTGACTATGGGTGTTTTTACACGAGACGCACCCACGCATGAGAACCCAGAAATTCATGAGTAAGTGAGTCCGATGTAAAAGACGTGGCGGGTGCACACCCACCAAATACACATCCCCACCCACCCATCAACACACACGGAGCAACTGGTGAAAACAGCTGTTGCTCTGTGCATGTTGATGGGTGGGGGTGGGGATGCGTGTGCGCCTGACTAAACCCCCCACCCATCACGCACACACGGGCGCAAACATGGACCACCCACCCACCCTGCACAGCCTGTGTAAATAGGGCCTATTTGGTGTGTGGTATTCTCAGAGTGCTTTTAGACAAGCACCTCCCCATTCACTCCCTACCCACTATACATGTTGCAGGGGTGCCCTATGGGTGCCCTGGAACATTTATAGTGAGTGGGAGGTGGGTGGGTAGGGGGTGGGAAGGTGCTTGTCTAAAAGCACCTTCAGTTTGCTAACACAGTCCAGAAGATAACTTCATCAGGTTACATGACCTTTAGTATTTGGAAAGTTTTCTTCACAACCATTAGGGCTAGAAAATGGTCTGCAGTCCACAAACCACTTGTTCTGGAGACGCCCCATTGATGCCCAGGCTTCAATGGGCATCTCTGGAGAAAGTGGTTTGTGGATTGCAGTTTAAGAGTTTAAGTTCTGCAGAAGTATGGTACACCTTATTCCTTGTAAGTGATGGTTTTAGAGACTGGGTTTTTTTTTTTAAATTAAAGCTCTGGGACTAAAGAAGAGATAAATGAACAGGCTTTCCTTTTTGTTCAAAAAAATTCCAGCATGTGAAGGACATTATTCTACAGTCAAACCCTTTACTGGAGGCTTTTGGGAATGCCAAGACTGTGCGGAACAACAACTCCAGCAGATTTGTAAGTTCCTCTTTACTTTACACTCCTAACATCTGTTGGGCTGTTTTGGGCACCTCTGCAAGGGGAAATACTGGTTTTCTTATTAAGTTTGAAAGCATGCATTGAAGGTCAGCCTTCCATTTTAGATAAGATTAAAGATATTTCTCCCATAATATATTTTGGGCCAGCCTATTTGCAAGTCAGATGTGTAAATAAATCTTTAGCAACATGGTCAGTTTTCATTTTTGTACTCTAAAAGAAAGGATGAGCAGTGTAGCTATTTTTGCAGGCAAGTGAAATACATCGATAATGTTGATTAGCTTTGCAAGTAAAGTTGAAAAAGTGATACAGCTGATATGTGCCATTTCAGGAATAGACTATAACTTGTGTGTCCATGTGGGATGGATAGATGGGGGTTTCTGTGCTATGTACTACGCATAGGGGAGCCATGCACACATTACAGTTATCCTCTAGTCAAGAATATCCCCTTCCTCTGGAGAAGACCACAGTTCTGGTAGGGACCTAAGACTGCTTTGTTGTAGTTGCAACTGGTTCCACAGTGGCTGATCCATGAAGCCATATGGCAGACAGTGATCTTGCCCAACGGGGCGTTACATGGAGTGAAGCTCAGATAATGTCTTTGGAATGGGAAAAATGGAAGAATCTGGTTGTTGCCTCATGTTCTGTCTGGAATGAAGAGAAATGACTACTGGTTCCATGGACCAGCTACACCCTGCTTACCTATGGCTTTGCAGAGCACTAGTGGTTCATTCACCTTGCATAGATTCATTCACTGCACTACAGTATTATACTTGGATTTAGAATGTGTAACTAGATATGGAGGCAGGGTGCGTGGGGGGGGGGGATGTTTAAGGTAATTGTTTCTTAACAATCTAGGCCTAGCTTAACCCTGTGTCCCCTTGGACAAGGAATCCAAATAAAATACAGAATTCTTCAATTTAAGAGAGACGTTAAGGCCTTTACAAATTCAATCATGCTCCAAAAGCACGGAAATTGTAAGTTAAGGCTCCTGCCTTAACTTCCATGCCCATAAGCAGTAAAGACATTGGGTGTTTTTAAACAAGACACATCCACACATGGTCCCCCACGGACCATGCGTCAAACTGCTCACGTGAAGGTGGTGTGTGGGAGAGCATGTTCCTGTGAACCATGCAGCGGCCACTCATGGCCACCCACACAGCACCAGCAAAAAATCAAAAATGCTCTGTGCAGGGCCAGTCACATGTTTGGAGGCTTCCTAGGTGGCGGGTAGCCATGCTGGGAGCCACCCATGTGAAGCGCTCCCCACGCACGTCACATGCGTAGGTGCCCTGCAGCCATACCACTCAGCAGCCACACACACACACACACACACCCCATCTGCCTTGCTCATTTAAAAACACCTTAGGGCCTGATCCAAGGTACAGGCACACACCATGTGCAGATTGCATGTGCACACCAAGAGCAGAATGTGCATGCAACTTGTGTGCACCATGCACAATGTATGCATACCTCTCATACAGTGCATGCACATTCTGTGCTTGGTGTGCACACACTGCATGCATCAGAGTGCCCATACCTGGGATTGGCACAATATGTACAGTCTCACATATTGTGCTTGCTTACAACTTCTAGGCTCCATCATGCACCCATACTTTGCCTTAGTCTTCCAGCCCAAATCATCTTCTTCTGCAGGTTGGCGTCAACACTGAAGCTGGGGACAATGGTATATAAATGTTTAATAATAATTTAAAGTTGGGTACATATTGAAATTAATAACATGGAATGCCTGTTGAAAGGAATGGAGGCACCAGCAATGCCAATTTGGAATTAATCCTATTGTCATTCACAGATCCCAATAAACAGCTGTGAAAGAGTACAGCAGAGCTGCACCTTTGGGAGTGGAAGGCACCAGGGAGTATGGGTGGAATGGGTGGAATGATAGGGAGGAACAGGGATAGGATGCAGCAGCAAGGAACAGGGTAGAATGACAGGAGGAATGCTATGATAAACAGGTAGAATGACAAGGTTCTGAGTGAAATAAGTGATTCAGAAGAGTGATAGGAAACCATGGGGAGCATTCCTGTCATTCTACCCAGTTCCCAGGGACTAGCTGCCCCCTGTTCCACTCTCTATTGCCTCCCTCCTTATTATTCCACCTCCTCTCCTGTTACTTTTTTTGTCATTCCACACACACACCCTTACTCCTGTTCCCTATCAGAGATATAGTTCGCTGTATTTACCAGGACTCTTGGATTCTCTGTGAGGGGACTGGGGGCTATTGGTTTAGAGGGGGGATGGGAGCCAGGACTCCTGGGTTCTGCGTTACAGGGTTGGGAGTTAGTGGATTAGAGCAGGGGGGGCTTGGAGCCAGGACTTGGGTTCTCTGAGAGGGGAGTTGAGGCTAGTGAGTTATGACTGGGGGAAAGCTAGGAGCCATGACTCATGAGTTTTCTATTACGGGCTTGGAACCTAGTGGATTAGAGCAGGAGGAAAGCTGGGACCCAGGACTCCTCAATTCTCTAGGAGGGCTGTGGGGGCTAGTGGGCTAGAGTGGGGGTGGGGCCTGTGAGCCAGGACTCCAGGGTCCTCTCAGATGGCAGTAGGGACCAGCAGGTAAGAGGGGAGGGCTGGGAGCCAGTACTCAGCTGTCCTATTTTTCCCAACCCAAATAAAAGGATATAGGGAAAAGATGGAGTAAGGGGGTAGCTCTCACGCCCTCCTGTCCGCAGCTTCAGTGTTGTCCCCAAACTGCATAGGAAGAGAATTGGGGCTGAAAGACCAAGGCAAATTGTGGGTGTATGGAGCCTAAGTTCAAGCAAGCACAATCTGCGAGACTATACAATGTCTTTATTGCTTAGATGGTATGGAAGTTAAGGTGGAAGCCTTAACTAATGATATTCATGCTTTTTGGAGCATGATTAAATTTGTAAGTGCATTAACTTTCTTAACCTTCTTAAACCGAAGGTTTTTTGATTATAGAATTTCCTCCTTTTTTGAAAATGCAATGCACTAAGTCCCTCTGTTGGCACACTACCATGATCTGCATCCTCACAGTGAAAGTCCAGAATTTCAAAGCCTCACCATATATTGAAATGGGGCTGCCTCTGGGGTGGGGATGAAATCCCTCACTGTGTACTGAAATGCAATCGCAGTTCTACTGTTTTCAAAAATCCTCAAATCAGCAGACTTAGTCAAATCTCAAGTGACCCACCCCCATGCCAGCTCCTCAGCCCGCCCACTTCAAGTGACCCCCTGTGCCAACTCCCCAGCACTCCTTCTTGGCTGCAGGTTAACCCCCCTCCCCGCCCTGTCCCCAGCACTCCTGCCCAACTGCAATTTTTAAAAAGCCACCTGGTCCCAGCACCCTTCCCCACCCGCTATTTAAACCCTCCATCCAGTTCCAGCATCCCTCCCCACCCAGTCCCAGCACACTAACCAGGATACACGGTGGAGAAGGATCAGATGGCAAATAGTAGTGGGAGTAGCACACGCATGACATTATGAACTCTCCATTGAGTATTATGGGAAATTTGAAAACATTTACAGACAAATAGAATAAATGGTGCCGATTTTATAAACAATAGAATGTTTGTACGTTAAAGTGAAGGATGCAAGCTGACCTTAATTATAGAGTGGCTCCCGCTGCTCTATAATTCCTTGAACTAAGCTGCTTCAAAAGCCTACTTGGGGCGTAGTATTTATTGATCCTTCAAATACCCTTTATTTTATGTATTGCAGGGGAAATACTTTGAAATCCAGTTTAGCCCAGGTGGGGAACCAGATGGTGGGAAGATCTCCAACTTCCTGCTAGAAAAATCGCGGGTAGTAATGAGGAATCCTGGAGAGCGGAGCTTTCACATTTTTTACCAGGTCAGAAGTGTTCCATTCCTTACTTGCTGTTAAAAAGTACAACTTCCAGTCCTATTGGTAAGTAAGTCGGTCTTGCCAAAATCTTACAACTGACACTGTATGCAAGAGGCCAGCTTGGAGATTACTGAGCATCTTTACAAAATGGGTGTTACATTTTATTATACATGTTGCAGGGCACCACTGCAGCCAGTCACCATGGGCCCTGTGCACACATGATGCCTCCACCCAGTTCTTCTGGGTGGAGATGGGTGTTGGCCGGTGGGTGGGGAGCATTTCCCCGGGTGGAGATGGGTGGGGGCGTCTGTGTAAACACCACTTTCGGTGGGTGTTGATGAGTGTTTGCTCCCGGCCAACACCCATCTCCTCAACAATGTTGCTCCATGGGCGGGTGTGGGTGGAGATGGGTGTTGGCCGGGAGCAAACACTCACCAACACCCACCGAAAGTGGCGTTTACACAGACGCCCCCACCCATCTCCACCCAGGGAAATGCTCCCCACCCACCGGCCAACACCCATCTCCACCCAGAAGAACTGGGTGGAGGCATCATGTGTGCACAGGGCCCATGGTGATTGGCTGCAGTGGTGCCCTGCAACATGTATAATAAAATGTAACACCCATTTTATGGGTGTTACGGCGTCTATGTAAAAAGAGCCTTAGAACCATTCAGTGGCATGAATTTCTGTCCAGAACTAGAGAGAGGGTGGTTGGTCTCAAATGTAAGTGATGGAGACAAGGTATTTCAAATTATCTCTCTTATTGGACTAGCTTCTGTTAGTGACAGTATACAAGCCTTTGAGTGTGAAGGAGGGCCCTTTGTGGCCTGAAAACTTTTATGTTCTCACCAACAGAAGTTGGTCCAATAAAAGAGACCATCTGAACTACTTGGTGTCTCTCTCTCCCTCCAGATCTAAGAAGCTGTGGACTTAAAGCAAAGAAGGCTTGCTTGGAAATTCACTGTGGACTGCCATGGGGGGAAATCCTATAGAATTTAAAATAAGTTCTATAGAATTTAGTAGACACTGGTTATTTTCAGATGTTACGTGATCACGGTCAACCACAGTGAATCCCCACATGGTGATCGCAATCACGGAACGTCTGTTGGGGGGAAAGGAAGTTTCCCCCCCAGATGTTCACCCCCGTGAATCACGGGGGGGAATCACATTCACCACGCGAATGGCGGTCCTGGCAGGACCGGCGCCGTTTGCGTGGTGAATGTGATTCCCCCCGTGATGAAGGGGACCGTAACGTCTGTCCCCGGACCACAGATCAGAATCCGCGGCGGGATTCCAGACCGTGGTCAATGTGGGCGGGCGCTGCGACCACATTGACCGTGGTGTCCGCCTGTCTCCTGGAGGGCAGGGTGGGGGGGCATCCCGCTGCGCCATCCCGCCCCCCCCCAGATTCCCCGCCAGGATCGCCCACCACGTCTGTTGGCCCGTTACGCGGTGGCCCTGGCGGGGAATCAAAGGGGTGGTTCCGTGCCGAGGCCAATTGGCCCCGTCACGTCTGAAAATACCCAATTGTGTCTCTTCCCTAGGCTTCTTGTTTCTAGAGTGTGGTTACAAATATCCCATAAATCATGTTATGTTAAATTCTCTAAGGTAGGAAAGTTATTTCTATAAAACCTTATAGGTGTCATCTGTGTTATATTCCACAGGAAATTACCATAAGGGCTATTTGGTGTGAAAGTTCCCTGACAGCTGAAGTACTTAGCTCTTGTTTATATTTCTATATTAAATATATTTAAATATTTAAATATATTTATTTATCAGAGATATTTATATATCTCTGATCTTTCCTGAGGGAGGCTTTTCTGTGGCCCAAAAAACTGCAGATACTTGCCAGCCCAAGTTGGTTGTATAAGAGATCATCTGAACTACTTATAGTTCAAAAATAGTTATAGCCTCAAAAACGTATACAGAAACACTGGCAATTAAGTGACCCTGGGCTAGTTTCATGGAAATAAATAATTACAGCTGTGAGAGAAAGCCAGCTATATGCTCAAAGTGCTTTGAAATCTGCATTCCTTGCAGAGGAGTTCAGGTGACTTGCATTGATCTTTTCTGGTTTCCTCCACCCACTTTTGAGAGAGGCTTCAGATGCATTCCTCAAAACAGTTACTCAAAAGCAGGCTCACTGCTTTTAATGGTACTACTCTAGAATAAGTGGCTTGAGGTACACTGTCTTTGATAAACTCTGTAGGATTTCCCTCCTCGCCCCATTCAGCCCTTGGTGCTAGCTGTGTATCACACCATTCCCAGCAACCACTTGGTATAAGGGAGAACAGGGAGATGGCTGGACCATGCTGGGCTATGACAATCTCCAAGTGACATAATGGGGCCCCAGAGAAAGTTAAAATCCACCATAGCTGAAAGGATACCTGAAGGTGTTTTGAACTATGCTAGGGAATGGGATAGTGAAAAACTGATATGGAGAGATACATAGCACTTTTGTGGTTTGCCCTCAATTTTGCTTGCTGGCTACTTCTGACGTCCACTCTGGAGATTCTTTTTTTGCAGACTAGAGTGCTAGCTTAACTTGGAACACATTTTACATTTTCCTTCCACCTCCTGGAGTTCTTATCTGAAAGCCCAACTTAGGCCCTTTGTACACAGGCGGCAAACACCCATGAACACCCAGATATCTGGGTGTTTGCTGCCTGGGTGAACCGTGCTTTGTGTGTGTGTGTGTGTGTGTGTGTGCGTGTGCACTCCTGTGCACAACCATGCACACCCATTACCCACCCACAAAGCCATCCGAAAAAACGGAGGAGACTCCGTGGGTGGCGATGGGGGGAGGTCAACCGCCCACTGAGCACACACCAACCGTGGCACACACCGACACACACACACGGTGCTGTGGTCCGTGTAAAAAGGGCCATAGTAAATTGTTACTCTTGTTAAAAGATAAAAAGCAAACAAACACCTCCTGAAACTGAGAATTAGTGAGCGTCTGTTCTTTCAGGCCTGGTTTTTGAGGTTCTAGCAGAGAGATGTGGGGAAAGGACACTACTGGAGCTTCCTTCACCTCCTACTTAGGGTGTTAACATACGTGGTGGCAGAGCACCGCCATCACAAACTGATTCGGACCAGGAAGCTATGTTGGCAATTAACCCGTGCTGCGACTCCAGAGGTCTCCAGGGTCACAGCCCAGGGCTAGCACCAACGGAGAAACATCTGGATGACATGCCCTGTAACAAAAGTGACGGTGGCCCGTGGGTAAAGCAGTTTCAAGTGGGCCACCATCACATTTAATGATGTGGCTGAAGAGAGCTAGGCATGTAATGGAAGCATAACTGATTTCTGATGTTTTCCTTTGACAGCTTATTGAAGGTGCATCTGAAGAGCAAAAATCCAGTCTTGGGATCACCAGCATGGACTACTATTACTATCTGAGCCTCTCTGGATCCTACAAAGTAGATGACATTAATGACAAGTCAGATTTCCGAGAAACCCTGGTGTGTTTGTTTGTTCTTTAAAAAAAATAAAAAATCAGTACACATTCTGTGTGTGTGTGTGTGTGTGTGTGTATGTATATATATATATATATATATATATATATATATATATATAATATTGTTTGTCTGGATTTCTAGATTATGTAAAAAAGACTACTATTTGGTGGGATAACAAAGCCTGAGAGAATGAAGGTTGCAGAATTCAAACTCTTGTAGGTAAAAGCTTCCCATGATATCATGGACATGTGCTCTTTCTGCCACTTTCCAATCAGGGGAGAGAAAGAAGAAATAGGAGGGTAGGAAGGAGGAAAGGAAGGCAGGGAGCAAGGTGTGGGTATGTGTGTGTAGTGGGGGAGGGGCTTCATCTACCATAAACAAAAGGGAAGGCAGGGGAACATTAGTAATCAAAAGAGTCTGAGAACCACCATGTTAAGGCTGCTGCTCTGGAAGGAATGGTTTTCATCAATAATTCATTCAGATGAGTTCAGAGTCATTAGAAAAGGAAAAGTGCAGATGAGCAGCAGAACTGGAAACTGCAGTTTGAAAAAGATTAAAGCGCCAGGAGCGCATACGCACAAACACCCACCACCCGTGGTGTTTACATGGGAGTACACCGAGCATACACCCGTCCTCTCACCCACCGCCGGCCCATTTACAAGGACACCCACCACCACAGCACACCCACCGGAACACCCAGCAGTGGGTGGGGCTGTCCGTGTAAAAACTGCCTCTGTGTTTCCTTTTCTATGAAATGGGGGTGCTAATATTTACCCGATTTTGTAATAAACCTTAGGTTTCCTCAGCAAAAACACCGTTTAAGAGTCAGTTGCTAGAGAGCCACACATTCAGTTGCTTATTTAGGATGAACTTGCAGCTTATGAACAATCAGAACACAAGACAAAATTAAAAGAAATTGACCTCTAAAGCAAGCTATTTTTGTATCCTGCTTAACCCAAATTTACCCACATTTAATGTGCTGTCCACGTTTAAAAAGTTCAACCAAACTTCCTATCCCAATCCCCAACTGCCAATCAAGTGCCCATCAACCCTGCTATTGGCCATTCCCTCCCACCACAGAACCTTCCAAATAGCTCTGGTAACTCTTCAGTGGGCAACTGACCCAATCACTACCCTTTCTACTATGGCTAATTTGTAGGGGTGGGAATTCTGGTTCTCCCGAGAGCCAATATTGCCAGAATTTGGGTGTATCAGCTTAATCTGATAAATCCGATATTTACCTGTACTGGCATACCGGATTTTTAACATTGGCTGCTTTAACTGATTTTTTACATTGCGGCCATTGAAGTCAATAGCCGCAATGTAAAAAATCCAGTACGCGGCCAATGTTTAAAATCCGGTATGCCGATACCGGTAAATCTGGTACCAGGGAGATCCGATACCGGTAAATCCAGTATCCGGTATTCTCTCCGGTGTCCCACCCCTACTCATTTGCATACCATGATTCTCTTGGTTGCAAAGAGTCAGAGGTATGAGAGAGACGTGGGCATATATGTCAATATGTGTATGAAGCCATTTCTGGCTCATTTTAATCAAAACGAATAGATTTTTCCCATTGATACCTAGAACATTTTCTGAAATTTTTGAATTGATCACATGTAGTTATTAATTTATTATTATTATTATTATTATTACTATCCTGTCTCTCAGATTGTAAGCCCATGGGGCAGGGACCGTGTCTATTTTATTACTTTGTAAAGTGCCAGGTACACTGCTGGTGCTATATAAACGTTTGTTAATAATAATAATAATTATTATTATTATTATATAGCGGCAGCAATGTACCTGGCGCTTTACAAAGAATAAGATAGCACGGTTCCGAGAGCTTACAATCTAAAGACAGGGGGAGGGGAGACAGGGAAGGGAGAACAAAGTGAGAGACAAATGAACAGACTGATAATTGGACAAATGTCATCAAACTGAGCATGGTAGGTATTGTCATTTCATTCTGCCAATTGTTTATCATCACTACACCAGCTGAGCTGGGACTTTATAAAAAATTAACAGGTTAGAAATTATCTTTATAACAGTAGCATATCTCATTTGTTCTGATTGGCTTGTAGCTCCTCCACAGTCATAGTAAACAACTGTCAAAATTGTTAAATCTAAGAAATGTTCAGAGTAACAGGAAGAAGGTTCTTCCAACAGAACATTGTTTTAGGATCTCTGACATAAATACTCCAGTCTCACCTTGCTGAACAAAAGAAAACAGCTGAAGTATCCAGTATCCTGTGATTAGAGCATTTATTGTTGTGCAGTGAGTTTTAAATAAGATTCTCCTTTGACCTATAATGTATAAGCAACAAAAGCTGGTGTAGTAACGACACTTTGAAATTTGCTTCCATTGTTAGGATGGATTTTTCAAAGAAGTATAAGGATTTGGGGAACACAAGTCCCATTGAAATTCATTAGAAATTTCAACAAGATTTCAACAGGATTTGAGGTCCTTCGAAAAATCCTAGCCTTGGAGGGTTTTTCCCCTCAGTTCTGATTCTTAGAGTTATTTATTAATGGAATTTTCATGATTTGTGGAAATCTGTTTAAGAATTTGTGAGTAAAGCAAGGTCTTTCTTTCCTCAGCACGCGATGAATGTGATTGGGATCTTCGCAGAAGAGCAGGCTCTGGTGCTACAGATAGTGGCAGGAGTGCTCCACTTGGGAAACATCAGCTTCAAAGAAGTTGGCAACTATGCTGCTGTGGAGAGTGAGGAGTGTAGGTAGCTCTGGAAACCATTACCAAATTAGTGATAATGCAACAGCCTGGAATCCAGATGTTTTGAGATGAGCTGCTTAAGCCAAATGCACTACATCAGTTCTTGTGGCTTGGATTTACCAGTTCAGAATCTCTTTCTAAAAACAAACAAACAAAAACCCTGGTTTACACCCATGCACTCCCACTGATTTTTGGAAAGCAGAATCTGGCAGCACAACCTAATTTTACAACCTAAAGAGGGTGTTCTTCCCCAATCGGCTGGGCAAACATCAGGCCCCTCCAAACACAGCAATGTTCAGATGCCAAGACATGTTGGCATCTGGCCTAGCTTTGAAATGGCAGGGCTACCATCTTGAATATTCTCATGCCCCAAAGCTTTTCTCTATAAACACAGCTTGCATAGATATAATGGGTCATGTCAGTCAATGCTGGGATTATGTGCACAGGAAGACTCCTTTTAAAATCCACTGAAACTTTAGGTTTGATGCTGGAATGAACTATGGTGAACAAGGGGCTTGGGTTCTCAGACATCCCCACAACTAACATTTCTCATACTTTCAATCTAGCAAACATTTTCATTACTCTGCCTTGACCTCCCACATTTTCTGTCTCCCCTTCACTTGCTAGTCTCATATGTCCAATCTAGTTGTAGATGCACACTTGTTTATACTATCCCATAACATGGGCCAGCATTTTTCCCATCGCTGCCCATGTTTACACTATCTCTGTTTCTCCATTGTGTACTCTCTGCTGCAGCTGTATCTGCCTACCTTATTTTGGGGAGATTGCAGGTGTTAATATGAAATAGATGTGGTTCACTAGACACTATGAACATCCTCAGTGGATCTCCCCTGTGATTATTAAATTGCATCTGCTGCAATCAGGATTAAAATAAGATATTAAAGGCCGTACAATTTAAAGAGTTATAAAAATTAACTCATGAAAGTAATTTTACATATTTTATACTCATTTAGCAGAGGCATAGCGTCCATTGAGCGAACGCAGCATAAAGCCAGGGGCTGCTAGAAACCAGGGGCCGCTGCCTGGCCCTGCAGGGGCAGCCCCGCGCCTTGGCTGGGCCGGAGGAGGTCCGGGTGCAAGGCACCCCCACATCATGGGGGGGTCGGGTCCCCATCCCTCACCTGCCTCTGCCTGCTAGTAGTGCTGCAGCAGCAGCAGTTGATCAGACTGGGAGAAAAACCTGTTTGTAAACAAACCACTCCTCCCCACGTGAGTGATCAGAAGGTTGTTGCCATGTAAAGAAGGTTCTTCGAGATGGCTTTAAACATTCTCACAACTAGGTTGTGCATGATCACCATATTCAAATAATAGACCACGTGATGGTCTTGAGCTCCTCTAGTATAAAAAGCACTCTCCCCCCTCAGAATGACCATTCCTTCCAACCCTTTCTAGGAATATAAGAAAATTCCATGCGGGGCTGGAAGGGTGGGTGTTGTGAGAATGTTAGGAGTCATCTCAAAGAACCTTGTTTACAAAGCAGTAACCTTCTGTTCTTCTCTGAGTGGCTCCTCACAGGCCGTTTCTACATGGCTCCACTGGGGGGGAGTTCATGGGCGCGCCTGTGGGCAGGGTGTGCACATGGCCGCACACGCATCCCCATTTACCCCCACTCATCCGCACCCATGGAGCAACCGCCGTTTTCCCTGGTTGCTCCGTGCGTGGGGACGAGTGGGGGTGAGTGGGGATGTGTGTTAGGTGGGCACGCACATGCACACCCATTCACCACAGGTGCACATGCCACATCGTTCACACGGGGCTCCCCTACCCATGAACATGCAGAAAACTGTGTGTTCATGGGTGGGAGAGGCCCATGTAAAAAGGACCACATTCTCACAACTGTCTTACTTATACTATCTTAGGTAGAAATGTAGGATGTAAAAGCAATATCTATTCTATCTTGGAAAATCTGCAAATATGGTTCCGAGATTATTATGGCTGCTATTTCACTGACTCTTCTTAATGAAGTTATTGCTAACAGGAATACTGTCTTTAAACCCTCACCCCATAACCAGTTCATTTGTGCTCCCCATATAATCAATTCACGCTGCCCCAGGGGCGCAAATGAAATGGTTATGGGTGGGGGGCATTCTGAATTGATTATATGAGGGTGGGGGCGCAAATGAATTTGTTATGGGGTGGGGGCAGCATGAACTGATTATGGGGGCACAACTGAACTGGTTATATGTCTCTTTTCATGGCATAATGCGCTTAATAGGCTGGCTGCATTTTGGGTGTCTTGTGTGTTTGATAGCAGCGCCCCCAGGCACGCCGAGCCGGGTGGCACCCCTAGGCCTGCCAGCAGGACACAAAGAGTGGGCCCATCTTGTCTTGGCCAGGGCCTAAGCCCCTGTCATTCAGTAAGTGCTATATTTTCACAGTATATCCTCTACCACTTCTGTAAAAAAGAGTAATGTGATCAAATTTGCAGATGACACAAAGTGATTTAAGATAGTTAAGACCAGGGCAGACTGTGAGGAATTACAGGAGGATCTTACCAGTCCTGGAGACTGGGCAACTAAATGACAGATAAATTCAGTGTCGACGGGTGCAAAGTGATGCACATAGGGGAAAATAATCCAAACAATATCTACACAATGTTGGGTTCAAAATTTGGGGTTACGACACAGGAAAAAGATCTTGGAGTCAATGGGGCCAGACCCATACCCTGCGGATCTCTCATGCGCATGTGTGCAATTTCCGCGCAGCACAATGTACCGGCAGCTTCTGCACAGCTGTGCACACGCATGGTTGCGCGCGGGATCTGCGAAGCATGAGATCAGCCCTATTGTGCACAATTCATTGAAAACCTCAGCTCAGTGTGCAGCAGCAGTCGAAAAGATAATTCGGAAAGGGATAGAGAATAAAACAGAAAATATTGTAATGCTGCTATATAAATCTATGATACAACTGCAACTTGAACATGGTGTGTAGTTCTGGTTGCCCCATCTCAAAAAAAAGGATATAGTAGAACTGGAAAAGGTCCAAAGAAGAGCAACAAAAATGATAAAGAGTATGAAATGGCTTCTGTCTGAGGAGACACTTGATATGTTAGAGCTCTTCAGCTTGGAGAAAAGATGACTGAACGGAAATATTATAGAAATTTATACAATCATGAGTGGAGTGGAATAAGTAAATAGGGAGTTGCTTACCCTCTTGGATACTCCATGAAACTAACTGACAGCCAGTTTAAAACAAAGAAAGTATTTTTTCACACAATTAACTTGTGGAACTTATTGCCATAGTAAAGCTGGGTTAAAAAGGGATTGGATAAGTTCTTGGAGAGTAGGTCTGTAGCAGAGCACAGTTCCTGGGACGTAAGTCCCTGCAGGATCAAGCCTTGGGCAGTCACTTCTTGGGGGGGAATCAGCAATTCGATCACATGCAGTTGGGAATTACTCAATGGCTCTTTATTAAGTTTCCTCTATCTCTGGGCTGCCAGCTCATCCACCTGCACCCTGCAGTCCCAGAAGCCTTTATGCCTCAGGCTGGCTCAGTTGCCTCACCCTACCTGGATGTACACTACTCACTTATCTCTTTACACATATACATAGTTCTCCACCAGAGTCCACATACATATATAGTTCTCCACCAATATACACAGGGTCTGCAACTTCTTTGGCGCCCAAGCCCCAGCTCAGCCTGGCACAGTCCTTAGGCTGGCTTTCCCCAGGCGTGGCTCCTTAGTACCTAGACAGCAGTCTCTGGCTTCCCCCAGACTCAGCAGCTTTCAGCAGAGCTTCAGGACCGGACAGCAGTCCTGCTGGAGCCCTCACGAGAGTTCCTCACTCGGCTCCTTGCAGTCCAGACTCAGACTGAAGTTCCTCTTCACTCAGAATTCCTCTTATACTGGCAGAGTGGGTGTGGCCAGGCATCCACTCTCCAGCCTTAAAGGAGTGCCCACTTTGCCAACAGGACTGCCGACATCTGCCCACTTTGTCTATTTACTTTCCAGCCTATTTCAACTCAGGCTGGTGTCTATTTACAGGGCTGGCTTGAGCATGCGCATGCCCAGTCCTCAGCCTGGCGCATCCTCTCAGACTGGCTCTGCCACACCCACACCCAGTGCCAGTGTGACTCCCCTTGGTGTCCACTCTCAGCCCTCTAAAAGGGGCAGCAGCCCCGCAAGGCTGCTCCCTGCCACAAGGTCCATTAATCGTTATTAGCGAAGTACATTGGGGGATGTAACCTCTGAGTGTCAGGAGCTGGTAGTGAACAGTAGGGAATGGATCACCCTGTTATGATCTGTTGGATACTTCTTGGAGGTGATCAAGAATGGTCACTGTCAGAGACAGGATGCTGGGTTCGATGAACCATTGGTCTGACCCAGTACGGCACTTATGTTCTTGCTTGAATGGGAAGCTTTTGATAGTGTATTTTTCTATGTCCCCACATCCAATTGCAGATGTTTTGCAAGGGTCTAAAACTTTAGAGATGCTTAGCAGATGGAATTGACATGGACTGCCCCAAGCTGTATAGTAGTTTCCTTTAAAGGAGAAACAGCTGTTTCTGTCTAGCTTCCATGACTCTAGTTTCTACAATGTGTTGCACATGTTACCAATTGGCAGCAGAAGTCTGGGCGACACTTATCTTCCAAAAAAAGCACTTTATTTTTTGTTGTAAATGCAGTCCTATTTGCTGATGATGATTCTGTTAAGATAAAGATATTTGCTTGTGGGAAAAGCAGGCTGTGATGTGCTGCAAGACTAGTTTCTTTTGAACCACTACATTAGGAATGTAAATTAAAAACGTGTACACAGAGGAGTCCCAGATATTTTTAATGTGACTCCTCCAATATGTTCACTTACTGCCATTTCCCCATAGAGATAAATACATCTCTCTCAATCTTTTTCTAATTGTATATGGTGACTCTTCTCCTAATACTTCATGTTGCTGACAAGAAGATCCATGAGTCTGAATCAGCAATGACTTTTCAGCCGCAGCTTTCCTTTTTGGGAGCAAGAAGATTTTTGCAAGCAGATTTGAGAAGTGAAAGAGGAGTTGTCTTTCTTGTGTCCTTGGCAGTTTGCATCTGTCATGTGTAGAAAACATCTGGAAAAGCTATTATGCCAAAGCAAAAGGATCCCAGCTGCCCTTGCCTCCTCTCTTCTGCCATGCATACACACAAGGGCAGCCACAGTTTTGGAAGAGCAAAGATAGAAGCATACATTATGTTTCAAAAGCATGGAATGATAAGACAAAGGCCATTTTTAAATGGGCACTGCATGGGGGCAGGTCCGTGTGCGCCTCGTGGAGCACCCTTCAGCGTCCAGCAAGTGGCGGGGGGTGGGTGTGCGCGGGGGGGGGGGTGCCCCTACCCATGTACTGCCTATTCCTTCCCCCTGCACGGAGCATCCCAGATTTTTCATGAGTGGGTGATGCATAGGTCACAGGAGTGCACCCCCACCCACGCCACCTTCAGACATGTGCTCAGATGGGTGGGGGATGGGTGGACGTGCGTGAGCATGACCCATTTAAAAATGGCCAAAGCTAGTGCCCCTAAGTGGACACTTTCCCAAGTTCTCCAGCACTCACTAGTTACCTCTGGGCAAGAATCCGGAAGGCAAAGCACATGGAGGGTTTGTCACATGGGAAGCTTCCTCCCCCTCACACACACACACACACACCCAGTGCATTTTTGCCAGTGATCCTGCATGGGATTGCAGAGCTGGATTTCCCTACTCTGTAATCCTGCCCAGGATCGCCAATAAAAATGTGTTGGCTTTCCACTTGACAATTTTCACGTAGTGCTTCAGGGTCTCAGTTCAGGAACTTATTTTTAACTTGAAGAGTGGCACATTTATATCTGGAATCCTAATATAAACAGATATACTGGGTTTTAGAGTTTGCACTTTAATCACAATCCATATGAGCCTGAAGAATGAAAGCAGTTTTGGAGACTTAATTTTTTACCACGTCCCACCAGGTTTATTTTTGCTGAATTGCTACTTGAGATACTTATGGCTTTTCCCTGTTTTGTTTTGATTTAGCTTTTAAATCACCATCCTTTTAGTTTATGCTCAGAAACACTAACCCCCCTGGTTATTTTTGCAGTTTTGGCTTTCCCTGCTTTTCTCCTGGGAATTAACCAGAGCCGCTTAAAAGAGAAACTGACCAGCAGACAGATGGACAGTAAATGGGGAGGCAAATCGGAGTCTATTAACGTGACACTAAATGTGGAGCAGGCGTGCTACACCAGAGATGCCCTAGCCAAAGCCCTTCATGCTCGGATCTTTGATTACTTGGTGGATGTAAGTTGAATTTTTCTCAGATTGTTATATTTATTTATTTATTTATTTATTTATTCAATTTGTATCCTGCCCCTCCTGCGAACAGCTCGGGGAGGCTAACAATTTCATCATAAAAACAATTATAAAACAAAATATTAAACAATCCATAAAAACACTACAATAAACAGACTGGGATAGAAACAACAAATAAATAAGGGTGGGGGAAGATAACCCCCCCCAACCCCCCTCCCCAAAGGCCTGGGCGAACAGCCAGGTCTTACAAATTCACCGAAATGTCAAAAGGCTTGGGGCCAGGCGAGTTTCCTCCGGGAGGGAATTCCAAAGCCGCGGCCCGGCCACCGAGATGCCCTCTCCATTGTGGCCCCCCGCTTAACATGGGGGACCTCCAAGAAGGCACCCCCGGCAGAGCAAAGGAGCCGCTCTGGGGCGCGGAGGGCAAGACGGTCCCTGAGGTATGAGGGGCCCAGACCGTGAAGGGCCTTATATATTAGCACCAGTACCTTGAACCTGGCTCGGCACGCTATCAGCAGCCAGTGCAGAGTCCGGAGCACAGGTGTTATATGCTCCTGACGGCCCGTCCCCAATAGGAGACAGGCCACCGCATTCTGCACTAGCTGCAGCCTCCGAACCAGGAACAAGGGCAGCCCCACGTAGAGCACATTACGGTAGTCCAGCCTCGAGGTGACAAAGGCATGGATGAGGGAGGCCAGGTCCGGGCCAGAGACAAATGGACGCAGCCTCCACACCAGATACAACTGGCGGAAGGCGGCCTTTGCCACTGCCTCCACCTGTTGCTCCAGGCGGAGGTCTGTGTCCAAAATCACCCCCAGACTCTGAATCTGCCGAGCTACAGGAGGGCAAACTCCCCCAACCAGGGGGGCCGACACCTCCCTCGCTCTCCCCACCACCATCATCTCTGTCTTATCGGGGTCGAGCTTCAGTCTGCTCTGCCACTTCCACTCCGCCACGGCCTCCAAACACTGGGATAGCAGTGAGACGGCAAGGTCTGGGTCAGCTGAAAAAGAGAGGTACAACTGAGTATCATCAGCATATTGGTGACATCGCATCCCGAACCCTCTCACAACCTCCCCCAAGGGCTGCATGTATACATTAAATAACAATGGAGACAGAATGGAACCCTGCAGAACGCCGCAGGATAAAGCGCGGGGGCAAGATGTCTGAGCGCCCATCACCACCCGCTGGCTTCTCCCCAAGAGGAATGAGCGGAACCATTCAAGAAAAAAGCCCCCAGGTCACGCAGCCATCTCAACAGCAGCCCATGGTCCACGGTATCAAAAGCGGCCAAGAGATCTAGCAGGATGAGAAATGTTGAACATGCTGCATCCATCTCCCGGCGGAGGTTGTCAACCAAAGCCACCAACGCCGTCTTGGTGCCATAGCCGGGGCGAAACCCAAATTGAAATGGGTCCAGGAAACCAATGCTATCTAGATGCACCTGGAGCTGGGTCGCCACCGAATTAAATACTCAAATTAAATACTGAATGGCCCTTCCTCCAATTCTCTCTCTTAGGCCATTGTGGCTGAATGTGCTATATTTCCCCATCTCTTTAAAACACTACTAACTGGCACTGTCCAGAACTTCTCAACCCTGTTCAAATCATGGCTGCCCTAAAGCAGTTGTATTAAGGTCAGGGAAGAAAGGTGCCTCATGCTATAAGCCACATTAAGACCCTGGAAGAGAGAGTACAGGAAAGCTTTCATCTTGTGCTCCTATGTTAGAGGCAGCCATAGTCCACCCATATTCAGACCCTGAGAGTAAAGGATGCTCTAGTGCTACTAGCAACGCTGAACAGCACAGTGGAGCAAGACCATAGGCATCAGACTGTGGCAAATGAGCACATGCTATAGGCTGTCAGTGAGGGTACTGCATTCAGTGCCATGTTAGAGGCATGATAGCTGCTCTTGGTTTACAGCTATTGTTGCACTATTTCTTCCCTACCAACCCTCAAAATCCAGTCTTAATGTGTCTGATAGCCTGGGGCACTTTCAGTTAGGCAGAGTTGGGGCAAGTAACAGAACTGGTGCCCTCTCCACCCTGCCTCATGCCAGCACAATTGTAGATGGTAGGAGTGCAGTACAGACCACCTTTTCTGTGGGTGGGGAAAGCAGCATGCCGCCATCCCAACCTGGGCCAGGACAGAAAATCCCAGGCGACATAGTCCAGGTCAGGGCACTGGTCACATGTGACAGCGACTGGGGAGCCATCCTGATATGGCCTGGAAGCACAACAAACATGCAGGCGGGTGGCCCTGCCCTTGCTGTGCTCCCAACGCCCACCATGACAGGCAGGCATGGCTGTGCCGGGCTGAGTGGTGATGGGCCACAGCAAATGTGATAGCCCACTTTGGCCTGGTTGGACGGGCCCTAGCCCAGGCTCTGACCTTGGAGGTTTTCTGAGGTCAGATCTCAGATTAGCTGCCGACATAGCCCGGGGCAGTCCTGGGCCAACATCTGGCAGCACCTCAACAAATGTGCCGGTGGCCCACTGTCACTTCTGTTTTTATCCTATGTTAGAGGCAGCACAGTTTGCCTACATTCTCCTGCCATTTTCATGCCTTTCACTAGCTCCCTCCCAAAATAGGCTTATTCCTCTAACTGAAAACGTGTGGGACTCAAGATGCAAGGAGGAGTGATTAATATCAGCTACTGGTGACTTGCCATGGAAGGATACTAGCTTAAATCAAACAATCAATCATTCCTGTATGGCATTTCCTAACTCCTTATAGCTTCCCCACCATAGCAGCCCACTGCCTCTAGCAGGCCTGGGTGCTGGAAGCAGCCCGAATTTACAAATTTAAAAAAGGGCAGAAATAAGCAAAGTGAATGTAAAGATTCCTATTTAGCAGATCTCATTCAATACTGAATCACTGTTGCCATTCTTTTTTCCTGTTTTCCTTTTGTCCTGTCTGAGGATACCTGGATGATAGAATAATAATAGGTAATAGAAAACACGCTATCTGAAGGTTAGTCTTTAAATAACCTCTGTGGGAACAGAAAAAGGAGTTGTATGTTGCATTGCATACAAAGAGGTTAATTTTGTATAAACCCAAGCTGTTTAATCACCAGATTTCTCAATTAATTTCTGTTCAGGATGAAAGATATCATTTGTCTTATGTAAGCATGGCTTCTGTTTCTCTTTCTTAGTCCATTAATAAGGCTATGGAAAAGGACCATGAAGAGTATAACATTGGCGTCCTAGACATTTATGGCTTTGAAATATTCCAGGTAAGAGAGTGCAAAATTCAGAATCTGCTGGGAGAGGGAGTATGATGCATTGAATGAAAAAAAAAACCAACCTGTTTCCATTGAGGAAAATGTCACCTTTCTGTGTATTAGAGCTAACATTTGTATGAAGTGACAGAAACCCACTTAATAAAAAATTCAGTACTGAAAACAGCTTTGGAGAATCTCGGTCACTGACCTTTTCGTTTAAGCTTCTAACAATACACAGAATGACTGATAGAAAATCAGCTATTGTTCCATCCCTGCAAATGCGCTTCACAAAGCTGATTACCACAATCAATAAAAGATATTGCATACAAAACATGAGACTCCTAGTTTATCCATTTCTTTCTTTTTCTACAGAAAAATGGTTTTGAACAGTTCTGTATCAACTTCGTTAATGAAAAACTGCAGCAGATTTTTATTGAACTGACGCTGAAAGCAGAGCAGGTAACCAAATATTCAGCATTTCTGAGTTAAAATTTTGCTGCCTCTTTGATAGCTTACAGATGGAGAGGTGAAATAAGGTTTATGGTGACAATTAAATTTGCTTTGTAAAGCAAGACAAAGACAAAGCTATTGTGGTAAGCTAGCCTTGAAAATGTAAACAGCATCAGTCGCAGGCACATTTATCCTCTAGTACAGTGCTACAAAAGTCAGTCCATACAGCATACTCACCCAGTCATATGACTCTGACCAGATTCCCTCTGTACTCTGACTCACTAACAGAAATGGAGAACTTCAGCTTTGTTCCATCCCTACATTTGTGTTAGAAATGGCACTAAATGTTAAATGGGAAAATGCTGTTTTTTCATTTTTGTTCACAACCAATTTTCCTCTTTTAAAAAAAATAAAATGGAGAATTCAACCAACTTGCTAGTGCATTTCATTTCCTCTGTTCTTTATGCTTTTAAACAGCCCTTGCAAATTTGTTCCCTACACCCAACTCTTTTCTTAGGTTCCCAAATGCTACATGGAAGAATAAGTACCCGTTCACATAAAGGGCCTTTTCATACGGATGCCCCCTTCCCCTCGCCTGCGGGTGGGGGCGTCCATGCAATCGCCGCAGCATGCAAGGGGGGATGGGGAGGCGTCCGTTTGAATGCCATGGCCGGTGGGTGGGGGTGCATGCACACTTCCGTGCTCCACCCACCTCCACCCATCACTCACACATGGAGCAATGGGCGCCCGTGCGTGGAGGTGTGTGGGGATCCATGGGAAAGCACCCCCATACACCGCCCACCCACCGTGCCACCCACCCATTCCCCCACGCACTCGCGCCTGTTTGAAAAGGGCCAGACTTGTATCCCGGGGGAAGGCAGTGGGGGTTGGGGGTTGCTAAACATGGGATCTACAAGAAAAACAACCCCCTCTGGCAACACCCAACTCACAAGAGGCTGCCCTTCCCTTGGATCTGGGTTTCATGTGAATGCAGTGCACCCTAAGAGCCGTGGTCTAGTGGTGGGAACTCAAACCTAGCAGTCAGGAATTCAAGGGACATTTTGCATCTGTGTTCTCTTGTGGCATTTTTTTTAAGGTTAGGTTTTTTCATAGATGCACATACACAATGAGGTAGGTTTTGAAGGGCATGAAAGGCAGTTATTGACTTTAGTTGGACACGTAAGGTTCTAAACCTCAAAACATTGTGCCAGTGCAAGCTCCATTCACTTACTGGGTCTTCTGCCAGTGTTACACTTTGAGGTGATCAGATTTGCAGATGACACAAAATTATTCAAGATAACAAAGACAAGGACAGAGACTGTGGGGAATTACAATTAACTTGTGGAACTTGTTGCCGGACGATGTTGTGAACGCCAATAGCATAGCTGGGTTTAAACAAGGACTGAATAAATTCTTGGAGCATAGGTCCATACATGACTATTAGTCAAGTAGGTTGGGGGACGCAACCTCTGGCCCTTTTTACATGGGCCGTGGCGTGGGGGGTCAGTGTGCACCACAGTCTGTGTGCGATGGGTGTGGGGAGGGTGTAGATGGGCACACACCCATCTACATCCGCCTCCACCCATCAACACACACCGAGCAACTGTCATTTTTGCCAGTTGCTCTATGCATGGGGATGGGTGGAAGTGGGTGTGCATGTGTATGAGCGGGAGCACGCACACACAACCACCCACACCCACCTGTGGCGGAGTTTACACAAGACTCACCCATGAAGGAATACCGAGATTTCTGGGTGTTCATGTGTAGGGGCCTCCCATGTAAAAACGGCCTCTGACTGTTGGGGACTGGGAGAGAAGAGCAGGGAATGGATCCCTCCATGAGGGCCTCTTGGGTACTTCTCCAAAGCGAATGAGAGTGGCTCCTGTCAGAGACAGGATGCTGGGCTCGGTGGTGAAGAAGCAGGAAGCCCATGAGGTGTCTTGAGGTCACAGCCTGCCCTCAAAAAAGAGGAAAGGATCTCTCATCTCTTCTATGTTCTCAGGACAGGGCAGGAACAGTCTTCTCTTTTCTTTTTTTTCCAAAATAAAAAAAATGATAGGTGAAAAAAGCCAGAAAAGCCGTTTTTGATCTTCTTACATTTAAAGGGTCAGACTCATCCCTGGTGTCTGACCCACTGAATTAATTTGACTTTGAATTCTCTTGGGCAGACACAGGTCTTCCACATAGGAATAGCACTAAATTAATTTCAGAATGATCCCACAGGGATCATTTTTACTGCTCTTGGCATGATCACAGAAAAAGAAGCCCCAAGCTGTGGCATAGAGGAGCAAATGCTTCAAATGTGTTTTGCTGTTAGGTCTTTTATCAAATATTGTTAAGTCTTTTTAAAACAAAGTACAGTGCAGCCTACATCCACTGCCAGGTTTGTGGAAGTGAAGATTTGCTTCATCTTTGTATCTTACAGGAAGAATATGTGCAAGAAGGCATTAGGTGGACCCCCATAGATTACTTCAACAATAAAATAGTGTGCGATCTAATAGAGAATAAAGTGGTACGTATTGGTGAGAAGTAATAATCCGTGGAATTGATGTAATATCTTTCCCCATGCAAGGGGAAACCTCAGACAGAGCACCATACAAGTTAAACCCTGTCCTGAGCCATGTAGCTCATATAGGCTGTTGTGATTAAGGCACACTGGTTTCTGTGGCCTGCAGTGAACCAAGGAGTGATGTGGTCAGCACCATGCTCAACTGCATTTGACTTCCCCAACCCAATGGGTGGACTAGAGACAGCCATGAAGTGTGAGACTAAGCAGGACTTGAACCTACAGCCTTCAGGGATGTATTCAAGTGCCTTAATCACTCGGCCACCTCGCCTCAATACCATGTATGTTATGTGCATTATAGACAAACCAAAAGCGAAACTATTTACCTCCACCCAAATTTTGAGAAATGAACCAGATAAAATGGTGAATAATATATGGAAGCACTCCCAGTTTTGCTAGTCTGTGGCCACGATCCACAAACCACTTGCTCCAGAGTAGCCATCATGACTTCAATCAAGCTACTCTGCAGCAAGGGCTATAATGTGTGTAGCTGTGAGTTAGTTAGATGGGTTTTTTGGTGGGTTTTCTTTTGGTCAAACAGCAGCTTTAAGACTCCACCAGCTCCTGTTCCTACTTGCCATCTCTTGCTTCAGACCAGATTAAGCACGTTGGGGCTCTAGGCTGCAGACTGGTGCTGCTGCCATCAGTCCACTGTTTGGCACTGCCAATCAGCTCCAACCATGTCAGGGGAGAGATTGGGATGACGAGTGATGTTTCTGCATCCAGCTGTGGGTTGGGGTTACAGCACCAGTAAAATTATTATTTATTATTATTAGCAAGCATTTATAAAGCGCCAGCAATGTACCTGGCGCTTTACAAAGTAATTGAATAGACACAGTACCTGCCCTAGGGCTTACAATCTGAGAGACTGGGGGGGGGAAGGGGGGAAGAGGAAGGAAGAGGAACAGAAGGAGAGACATGGAGTGTAACAGTCACGAGGATGCGAGATCCCAGGTGCACGTGCTTGGCTTAGTTACATCAAGAATGATGACTGGCTGGTCCATGTGGTGAGGATATGAGTACACAGACCTTAGGTAACAGATTGTACTGGATGGAGGGTATCAGCAGGAGTTAGGTGAGGGGAACAAGAAGTCGGGGAGGGCAGAGCGGAAGAGGTGGGTCTTGAGGAGGGATTTGAAGGTATGAAGGGAGGGGGTGAGGCGGATGTGGGCAGGGAGGGAGTTCCAGGCATGGGGGGGCAACTAGGGAGAAGGGCCAAAGGCGGTTAGGGGAGCAGGGGAGGCATGGGAGGGTGAGAGAGGGGTCAGAGAAGGAGCAGAGTTCACAGACTGGAGAACAGAGGGAAATTAGCGCAGAGAGGTAGAGGGGAGCAAGGTTGTGAAGAGCTTTATAAGTGAACACTAGGAGCTTGTGCAGGATTCATTCAGGAAGGGGGAGCCAGCAAACAGAGGAGAGGAGGGGCTGCTCGTGGTCGAAGGGACAGGCGAGGTGGATGACCCTGGCAGCAGAGTTTTGGACGGAGATAAAGGGAGAAAGCTGAGAGCAGGGGAGGCCAGTGAGAAGGAGGTTACAGTAATCGAGGCGAGAGATGACCAGGACCATGAACAAGGGTTTTGGCAGAGGAGACGGAGAGAAAAGGGCAAATCTTAGCAATGTTATAGAGGGAGAAGCAACAGGATTTGGCAACAGAGTTGATGTAGGGTTTAAAAGAAAGGGGTGAGTCAAAGATGAAGCCTAAGCTACGGGCTTGGGGAATGGGAATGATGGTGACCCCATCGATGAGAATTGACAGGGAAGAGGGAGAGGAAGGATGAGAGGGGAAGATAAGGAGTTCATTTTTATTTTTTTTTACGGTTTATTTATATCCCGCACTCTCCTACATCAAAGTAACTCGAGGCGGCGTACAATAACAAATCAGGATTATATCCTACGCAGAGGAATCCCATACAACAATACAAAAACAATACTCAATCAATAACCCCCTCCCCCGTCATTAACAAAAATACATCTAACATTATGTATAATAATTACAATTATCTTCCCCATACTGCTGGCCCAGTCACAATCAAACCATAATCAAAACCACTCCCTGCTCACTCCAGGGAGATGGTGTACAATTACTCCCCCCCCCCCCCCCCCCC
>QEPC01011914.1:1235137-1258265 GCA_003113815.1 Sphenodon punctatus | reverse complement strand
GAGTCAAGGGTGGTGGAGAGAGAGGCATTGAAAGCAGAAATGGCAGTCAGGGGAGGAGGAGGAGGAGACTGAAGGGAGAAGGGGGGAGAGAGAGGAGGCAAAGTCCAGGGGGTTAATGGTCTGCAGGTCACGGAAGGGGTGTGGAGAACGAGAAGAGGAAGGGGGACAGTGGGAGATATTGAAAGAGGCAAGGAAGTGGTCAGAGATGGAATGAAGATCGAAGGAGAGATTTTTATTTATTTATTCCATTTATACCCCGCCCCTCCTGAACACAGCTCAGGGCGGCTTCCAATCATAAAACACAACAATATAAAAATGTTAAAACACCATAAAATACAGAGATCAGAGACAAAGCAGTTCCTAGAGAAGACGTTGGTCCAAAGGTGGAGGTTGAAGGAGGAGGCTAGTGAGAGGAAGCGAGAGATGGAGGGCTGGGAAGGGACATCAACATGAATGTTGAAGTCACCGAGGATGAGAGTGGGGGTATCGTCGGAGAGGAAGAAAGTGAACCAGCGCTCAAATTCAGAGAGAAAGGAAGAGAGAGAGCCAGGGGCGCAGTAGATGACAGCAATGTGGAGATGGAGCGGGGAGTAGAGGCGCACATGGTCTGGAAGACATGCTGAGGTGCTGAGGCCTGGCAAATTAACTCTTGCATTTGCCCCAGTGATCTAATTTTATAGCGTGGACTTGTCTAATAGTCCATTAATTTGATCTCATTTGCTCTGGAAAGATGTTGGCACTAATAAGATGTTACGTTTTTGTCATCTGCTTGGCTCGTTAGAATCCCCCTGGGATCATGAGCATTCTGGATGATGTGTGTGCTACAATGCATGCAGTGGGAGAAGGAGCTGACCAGACGCTGCTCCAGAAGCTTCAGATGCAGATTGGAACCCACGAACATTTCAACAGCTGGAACCAGGGATTCATTATTCACCATTATGCTGGAAAGGTGCCACTGCAAACCAGTTTTCAAAACAACTTTTTTCCCTTTAATTCCTCTCTCTCTCTCTCTCTCTCTCTCTCTCTCTATATATATATATATATATATATATTCATATATATATATATATATTTTAAAAAATTTAAAGACCGTAATAAAATGGCAAGATTTGACAAGTTGTAACTTTGCAAAACGATTACTAATTGTAGGCTTTGGTCAAGCCGATAGAATATAGCATCAGATTCTCCTCTTACTGAAGTCAGTTTTATGCTTGTGTGACTAGTAGTTACTAATAGTTAAGGCTGGTGTAAATGAAGAGAAATCAGGTCCCAGGTTTTGAAAACTGTCTCACATGTTCATCTTTTTTACAGAGCTTTTTAAAAAAAGGCAGACAGCTTAAAGTTTAAGAGGATGGTGTCCCCTTAAATATAATACTATTAGGAAGGTGTTCAGTTATTTTGTACATAGTTTTGCTACGTTTCTTTCCTAGATTTCTTTTCAACATTCTCACATTATTATTTCTTACAAATACTGCCTATGCAGAAGTGAGATTTCTTTTTACACAAGCCTTATTCTGATGTATTTCATTGGCTGGCTGTATTGTATTCTACTTCTTCGGCCATTTTAAAATGGGCACAGCTGGGGGTGTGTCCGTGTGGGCTGCCGATGCACATCCGGTGAGGGGGTGGATTTAAATGGGTGTGCGCTGGGTGTGCACCTCTACCCATGCACCGCCCACTCCTGTCCCCTCACAGAGCATCCCGGATGTTTCCCGATGCTCCATGCGTGGGCATGCGTGGGCAGTGTGTGGGTCACGGGAGCATGTACCCACCCACGCCGCCTTCAGATGGGTGCATGGGTGGGGGATGGACCTGCGTGGGTGTGTCCCATTTAAAAATGGCCTTTAATACATGGAACACTTTGCTAAGACAGACTTGCAAGGTAAATTAAAACCAGACCAAAATACCAAACAATCATTCTCTAAAATCAGATAAGGAGAAAAAATCATGGGTGTGTTAAAATCTGGTTTAATGATCAGATTCTCTACTAAATATCAACATGTTTCGCCCGTGCCCAGGTATCCTATGATATGGATGGATTCTGCGAGCGGAACCGGGA
Organism: Sphenodon punctatus; assembly: GCA_003113815.1. Lineage (NCBI taxonomy): Eukaryota > Metazoa > Chordata > Lepidosauria > Sphenodontia > Sphenodontidae > Sphenodon > Sphenodon punctatus. The sequence continues at coordinate 1,256,206 of QEPC01011914.1, read as the reverse complement.
TGTCCTTTTCATGGACTTGATTGAACTCATACAGAGCAGCGAGCTGTATGTAGCCAAAACTTATTTAAAATTTATATTTTGTGGGGCTGGTATGTTAGTTTAGACAGATGCCATGGGTCAGATTCTCCACTCTCTTGCACCTTGTGTAAACACTTGCATCTACACATATGAAACATAATGAAATCAGACTACTGATAGCATTTTCCAGCCCAGTTTGCATTCCCTCTGCACAGGTATGTGTGGCTGTCATGCTAGATGCCAGTTTCATATGGTGAGGATTTTGCCTTGAGTAAGGATGGCAGAATAAGTCTCAGTGATGTGTAAAGGGCTTTTAATTGTTGGGCTAGAGGGTCTGGGTTGAAGGTACATATACCATCATTAATTACTGCATAAGCTTATGACTAATGATAATTTTGAAAAAAATAAATTGTATCTATATAGTGCTCCTTTGGGATTTGATCTTTGTGATCTCTTCTGAAATTCACATGCCAACAAGGGAGAAGAATGAACCTAACTGAAGACAAAACATTTGGAAAATGTAGTTCTTTGATTTGTCAGGGTTGTATTAACATATTAATGGCAACCATGCATATTTGAGTAAACCACCAATACCTGTAGTGTCAGGAATGCCTGGTTTCTTGTAGCCATGCACTTATATCTTGTTAATTCTCTTCTAGACCTTTCATAAAGGCTCTATTTCCTGAGAACCTCCAGGCAGACAAGAAAGGCCGCCCAACCACTGCTGGCAGTAAAATTAAGGTATGTTTAATTTTGGTCTCTAGGACAGGCCAACCTGGCCATTCGCCATAACTGGGGAAAGAGCAGAGACAGTTTTCCTTCTTAAACAACATTGAAAAGAGTTGCTGTTATTTTCACAAACTCAAAATCTTTCTTCTACAGTGACTGATAAATTGGGCAGAAACCCCAACAATGTTCCCTTCTCAAAGGCACCTACGCAAAGAGCTACTGAATATTTAGCTATCCTATGTAGCCAATCTTTTTTTAATACCTGAATTAAGGCACTCATTCCTTTTCACTTAATGTTTGCATATTACATAGTGCTGTACTACTCATTAGAAACAGAATAATAAGTGCTACATGTTGTTTTACGTTGGTTACTTTACTTATTGAATTCTTCTAAAAAGAAGAGGTCTGGTTAGTATAATTAGGTACCTCTGTTCACTGTAATACTCCCCACTGATGACAATGGGGGGAAACGCAGTGAACATGCGACCCTGGATAGAATAGATATATCTGTAGTTCAAATGGCTGGGTCCTCTGCTGCCAAAGTGGTGCAACTCCAGTGGTTTCAGTGTAAAGCAGACCAGTATACACTAGCTGAGAACTGTTTTGTTTATAGATAAGGATGCCAAGCAGATTTCTGTTTGAAAGGAAAAAGCTTCAGTAGTCTATTAAATGTCAAAAAAACAGATTCTGTACTAATAAATTATCTTCAGAATAGTGCTAGCCATGGTCCTGATTCTGACACGTGTGTGCCTGAAAATGGAGGTTTGGAACTTCACATATAGGCATAATTCAATGGAACCTGGTTTTTTTTACTTAGGGTTTTTTACTGAAAAGAACCTAGTAAGTTTAGTCTGTATGCACCCCAATTGTAAAGCCAAAGTAGAGCAGCTGTTTTTATTTAGCTGAATATTCAGTGAGGGGGAAAGTCCTCTATCATAGTCTCATTAAAATATTATTTAAAAAGTCAAATTTATTTATTTATTTATTTATACAACACCCCTCCTGCCCAATAGCAGCCCGAGGTGGTGATGAATTAATAGATGACTTATTAGAGACAATGGAGGGGAGCCTTCTGGTTCTTAGTTCCATTGCCCACTTAAGGACTAAGAACAGACCAAACAATCAGGACAGATCACACATACAGTTTGTAAACCCAGGTCTTCACCTTTTTCTCATAGTCCCTTCAGACTGTTATATAGGGAAAGGTTGGGCCGAGGCGGGGTTCTGCGGGGCACAAAGAGTGCGGGGCCCTTTGGCAGCACTCTTTGACCATTGCCCTTCAGCCATTGGGCCATCGCCTTGAGGGTGACTATCCCAATATACGAAGAACCTGGGGGAGGGGCAGTGCAAGAGCCCAGGTGAGCAGACTCCAGCAATTTCAGGCAACAGCAAACAGAAACAGAAACCCCTTCCAGCCATAATTCAATGGAAGTGCCACCATTCTCTGTACTACATATGTTTTGTTGAATTAACAGAAAAAAAAATGTCTCTGTCCCAAACTTGGTTGAGGACTGTTAAAAGGCTGCTTAGGGTGAAAGGAATTTTTACTTCAAACTAGTCACAAAATCATAATTTGTCATTTTTGCTTCTTTTGGTTTTTTGCCCAGCTGTATTTCCTTGGTGGTGACTTTTCTCGAAATGGTAAATTGATGGCAATGATGGTGTGGCCATAATTCTTCATTCAGACACTCTCTGGGCTACAGATAATTCATCTCATCCCAACCCAAAAAGGCACCCAGGGCCTGATCCATCACTCATTGTAGTTAATGGGGCTGGTTCCTTTCTCTTCAAAGCACATAGAATCAGACTTCAGTGATTTGGGGAGTGGCTTGAACCAGAACTCCAACTTCAATTGCCCCAGACTTTAGAAAGATTTGGATGCTAAGCTTATATCTAAATTTTGCTCCTGGTTTTATAGAAGCAAGCAAATGACCTGGTTGGCACATTGATGAAATGCACACCCCACTACATCCGCTGTATCAAGCCCAATGAAACAAAGAAGCCTCGAGACTGGGAGGAAAGCAGGTATGAATGAAGCAAGGATGAGGAGAGGAGAGGCTGTAGTAACAGCTGAACTAGAAATATTGGTATATCTTTTTGCACAGCTCATGGACAAACAGAACCTAATATTCTTGATCAGGCATAGGCGAAGTTCCCAACCCCCAAGAACCACATACCAAAACCTTCATATGGTAGAGAACTACAAGACACACGTGTCTGCACCCCCTGAAGCATCTTCCAGGCTAAGGCCCTTTTTACACGGGCTGTCAGGGAGGGTGTCGATTGTGCGTGGCGGTGGGTGGGGGGAGGGTGTAGACGGGTGCATGCCCATCTCCACCCATCTACACACATGGAGCACTCGCTGTTTTTGCCGGTTGCTCCTTGCATGTGCAGTGGATGGAGGTGGGTGTGCATGCATGTTTGTGGGAGCACGCATGCACACCCACCTGCCTACCATGGCGTGTACACGAGACTCACGCGCTCATGTACACCCAGATTTCTGGGTGTTCATGTGTGGTTGCTGTCCATGTAAAAAGGGCCTAAGTCTCAGCCCTCCCTTCCTCTCCTGTTTGTGGAGCTGGTGCTGTGTGGTCCTGGCTGTAGAGATTCTGAGAAACAACTGTGATTCAGCTGTTGAGACTTTAGTGTGATGAAGTAAGACACAGGACCATTAAGGCAGCAGGAAAATGGGGAGTGGGATTGGCCCTGGCCGAGAGCCATACTTGAACTGCCTGGGAGTTGCATGTGGCTGCCAAGCCCAGTTTGGCCACTCTTCTCCTAGATTTGTAGCATTTCAGGGAATCGAACAGTAGTAATATCTGGACTATATAACCACTTATCCTTATGTATCTTCTTAAATTCTATGGAAAAACAGCAATCTCGTTTGATTTGGAATTACTAATTAATGTGGTTAATCTTAGTCCTTTTTATGCAATTGATGGGTATTTGTAACTTATAGACTGTGTTTAAGTAAACTCATTGGCAATTAAGCAATACATTTTCAAAGCATTGAACATTTGGGTTTACACAACCAAAACCTGTTGTTAAAGTAAGAGGATTTGGCTCATAACTTTTGCACACTGCTTTGAATGGCCAATTATTTATTTATCTTATGTATTTTATTTATTTATTTAGATTTATCCACTGCCCTTTCTGCGAAGACTTAGGGAGGTTCACAATCAATAAAACAATAACAATAATAAAATTTAAGCAATAAAACCTCCCACCTTCCCCTCAAAACTCCCACCATCCCCATAACCCTATCCAAAAACCCATCCAGTCTCCCGCCTGCCTGAAACCACTTTATAAAAACGTTTTATAAAAATGTTTTACACTCACTTCCAGAAGATGTTCAGGTTCATGTGAATCTCCTGGGGAAGGGAGTTCCACAAAACTGTGACAGAAACCGAGGACGCCCTCCTGTGCACCCCTGTCCTATGGGCAAGGGTAACAGATGAAACCTGCAAGAGGGTGCTCCCAGCTGACCATAGGGGCCACTGTGGGACATAGTAGGACAGATAGTCTTTCAGATGTATGGGACCCAGACCGTTTAGGGCTTTAAAGGTCAAATCCAGCACCTTAAATTCTGCCTGGAAAGGTATAAGTAGCCAGTGCAGACTTTGGAGCACCGGTGTAATGTGCTCCTGGCGACTTGTCCCCGAAAGAAGCTGAGCTGTCACATTCTGCACCAGCTACAGCTTCTGAACAGTCATCAAGGGCAGCCCCACGCAGAGCACATTGCAATAATCTAGCCTCGAGGTGATGAAAGCATCGATGACAGTGGCCAGATCAGAATCAGAAAGAAAAGGTCGCAGGCTCCTCACCAGATGGAGTTGGTGAAAAGTGCTCCTGGTCTCCACCACCACCTGATGTTCTAGGTGCAGCAAGGGATCCAAAAGCACTTCAAGACTGTGAATCTGATTGACCAGAGGGGGCCGGACTCCATCAATAACAGGTCCCCCAATCCCTTCCAAGTCACAGGACCGGCCAACCATCATCACTTCAGTCTTGTCAGAATTCAACTTCAGTCGGCTCCCCTTCATCCAGTCCCTGACAGCAGCCAGGCATTGGGGTTCCCTGTTACTTTTATGAATCAAACTGTATAACAAAATACTGTGTAAATAGGTATAAGAGACCTTATTCTTTAGTAATAATATCATTTTATAGTACTTGCTTCTAAAGAATGCATCATAATAGGGATAAATAACATTCAGGCTAATTGGATTTTATTAAATACATAACAGAAGGCTAGGAATACACATGCATGCGCTGTGCACGTTAATATGAAGGTTTAACCTTCTACCATATGAAGGTTTTGGTATGTGGGAGACGCCCTCTGCCTCGGGCTCGTCACCGCAGGGCCCCTTGGTTTACCGAGGGGCTGCGGTGTATGAAGCAAGCAGGCAGGAGGCTGGAGTGACGCTGGTGTTGGACTCGCTCTGACTCCGACCCACTTCTCCATAGGGCCCATTTGCAGTCCTGTGTTGAGGCTGTGAGGGCAGCGAGGAGGGAGTTCCTTGCTGTCCTCATAGCGTCCGCGAAGTCATGTCCAGCAGAGCTGTTTCGGGTGGTGCGGGGGTTGGTTAGTCAGGTCTCGCTCCACCTGGATGGGGATATGTCCCAGGCCCGCTGTGAGGAATTTGTCAGTTACTTCGCAGACAAGATCGCTCGGATTCAGAGCGACTTTGCAGCTGGATTAGGGGCAGTAGGTAGAGAGCGCGAGGTGATGGAGGCCCCATCTGGTCCATCTTTGTGGGGGGAGTTTCAGGAAGTGACGCCGGCCGATGCGGTGGATGTCTTGGGGTCTGTGAGGGCCACGTGTTGTGAACTTGATCCATGCCCGTCCTGGTTGGTGAAAGCCTCCAGGGAGACATTGGGGATAGTGCTGGCGAGGGTAGTGAACGCGTCCTTACAGCAGGGGAGGCTGTCGCCCAGTCTCAAGGAGGCTGTGGTGCGTCCCCTGCTGAAGAAACTATAATTGGACGTGGGCGCCCTCGCCAGTTACCGACCTGTCTCTAACCTTCCCTTTTTAGGGAAGGTTATTGAGTGGGCGGTGGCTCTCCAGCTCCAGGTGCATCTCGACAGCATCGGTTTCCTAGACCCATTTCAATCTGGGTTTCGCCCTGGCCATGGCACCAAGACGGCGTTGGTGGCCTTGGTCGACGATCTCCGTCGGGAGATGGATGCAGGATGTTCAACATTTCTCATCCTGCTAGATCTCTCGGCCGCTTTTGATACCGTGGACCATGGGCTGCTGTTGAGACGGCTGCGTGACCTGGGGGGTCTGGATGGGACTGTTCTTGAATGGTTCCGTTCATTCCTCTCGGGGAGAAGCCAGCGGGTGGTGCTGGGGGAGGAGACATCTTGCCCCCGCGCCTTATCATGCGGCGTTCCGCAGGGTTCCATTCTGTCTCCATTATTATTTAATGTTTATATGCAGCCCCTGGGGGAGGTCGTGAGGGGGTTCGGGGTGCGTTGTCACCAATATGCTGATGATACTCAGCTGTACCTCTCTTTTTCAACGGACCCAGACCCTGCTATCTCGGTGCTATCCCAGTGTTTGGAGGCCGTGGCGGAATGGATGTGGCAGAGCAGACTGAAGCTCAACCCCGATAAGATGGAGGTGATGGTGGTGGGGAGAGCGAGGGAGGTGTTGGCCCCCCTTATTGGGGGGGGGTTCGCCCTCCTATAGCTCAACAGGTCCAGAGTCTGGGGGTGGAGTTGGACGCGGATCTCCGCTTAGAGCGGCAGGTGGAGGCAGTAGCTAAGGCTGCCTTTTGCCGGTGGTGTCTGGTGCGGAGGCTGCGTCCATTCGTCTCCGGCCCGGACCTGGCCTCCCTCGTCCATGCCTTCGTCACCTCGAGGCTGGACTACTGCAATGCGCTCTATGTAGGACTTCCCTTGTACCTGGTTTGGAGGCTGCAGCTGGTGCAGAATGCAGCAGCCCGTCTCCTCTTGGGGACGGGTCGCCAGGAGCACATAACACCAGTGCTCCAGGCTATGCACTGGCTGCCAATAGCGTGCCGAGCCAGGTTCAAGGTGCTGGTATTGGTTTATAAAGCCCTTCACGGTCTCAGCCCCTCATACCTCAGGGACCGCCTCGCACTCCGCACCCCGGAGCGGCTCCTTCGGTCTGCCGGGGGTGCCTTCTTGGAGGTCCCCCGTGTTAAGCGGGGGTCACAATGGAGAGGGCATTCTCGGTGGCCGGGCCACGTCTCTGGAGCTCCCTACCGGAGGAGGCCCGTCTGGCCCCGAGCTTGTTGGTATTTTGGCGAAGATGCAAGACCTGGCTGTTCGTCCGGCCTTTGGGGAAGGGGGTGGGTAGGTGATTTTATCTCCCCCATGCTAAATGGTTTTATATCCCAGGCCCTGTTTATTTTATGTTTTGAAAAATGGTATTTTATGTGTTTTAGACTGTTTTATATTGTTGTTTTATGATTGGAAGCCGCCCCGAGCTGTGCTCAGGAGGGGCGGGGTAGAAATGTAATAATAATAATAATAATAATTAATAATAAATAGCATATTACTTACACACACATCCTAAAGTGAGTGTTCTTTTCCTTTCACATTATTGAACAGATACTAAAATATCATATTTCCATCAAAGGATGGAGACAAAGTAGTTTGGATAATATCTTTTATTGGATCAACTTCTGTTGGTAACATTTTCAGGCTACGCAGTGCCCTTCCTCAGGCTAGTCAAATGTCGGAACTATATTATATTGCATATTATATAAGAATATAGTTATATTGTTGCCACCTAGAGGAAGGGCCTTGCGTGGCCCCAAAATTTGCATACCTTCACCCACAGAAGATGGTCCACTAAAAGATATCACCTGAACTACTTTGTCTCCATCTGTTACTTTGGAGTCAACACGGCAACTATACACTCTCACTAGACTTTATTTCAGGAGTCACAGAGATAGAATGAAAGGAGAATGCTGATACTGCAATTCAGCTCCTTTATCAAAGTAAGGAAAATCTCAAGGACAAAGATAGAAAGCATTCACTAGCACATCAGACACACAGAAGAATTCAGTTCCAGAAGTTTGGCTCATAAACAAAAAGTACAATCCCATGCAGATGTACTGTATTAATTAAATCCAAAGCTGTGATTAAATGTCGTTTAAAGCTTGGCATGGAATGAAAAAGAACAAGGAAGTCCAGCTGTTCACCACTGTCAAACCAAAACTCAGTGGGGAGGAGGATGAAAGTGGCCACCGGAAAAGCATGTGCAAAATGCTCAGTAGATTTTTGTAGCTGCTGCTGCTGAGCTTTTTCTCCTTTCTTTAATCTTCTGGGTGTTTGTATCTGACATTGGTGGGATTGTCCCCCAAAATGACTAAGCTGAACATCTCAGTATGCTTTTAAAAATAAAAACTTAATGGCAAACTATAATTAAAAAACCTCAGAACTCTTAAAGTTGTAACCATCTGAATTTAACAAAATAGTCTTCTTTTAAAATCTTCTTTATATTATAGGTGTATCTTTTTTTATTAAAAATAAAACAAACCCAAAACTTTTTTCTACCATCTCTCAATTTTATACCAAACCTCTTTCTCCTTGTGTTTCTTCTGTCAATTGCTGCCTGGCTGCTGTGGAGAATCCTATTATTTTCAAAGTTGAACTTTATTCCAAGCCTTCAAAGCACAGGATGCATCACCCATTGGATGTTTTTGCATTGAGACATGCTTTTTACATTACTCACACTTTTAAAGGAGGATGGTGTCTGAGTTTGAAAACCCCATGTTGTCACTGGCAAAGCCCTCCTGTTGCTTTTTTTTTAGAAATAAAAGTTTACTACAGCTGTTTTCTCCTGTAATGCAAGTTACAGGAAGTTCACTTCCAACTATCTGTTTGTTTGTTTTTTAAAATGTGCAAATTTTAATCTGACTGCTCAAGGAATCTAATTAAGTTTTGTACCCGCTCCAAGGCTTCTGGTGCAGTAACAGTAGAGGAGAGCTGATCTTCCAAAATATATTTTCCTGTTTATAGCTTTTCCTCCCGCTCACATCTGGAATAGTGCAGTCAAGCAACAATATTACTCCTTTTTTCTTACTGCCCTGCCAATACCAGTCAGTGTCCAGCAACACAGAATTTTTGTGACGTTTCTCCATATTCTTTCCCAGGAAAAAAACATTCTGAAAAATCTCCCTCCAGGCATCAAACTCAAACAGGTCAGGGTCTGGGAATTCTGCTAATGCAACAGTTTTGAATCTGAGTTCAAGTAGATATGCCAGAATTAAAACAAAAACCACTTTTTTGAGAAACTCCCTGATTTCTGGTAAAAGCAGCTAATCCTGTTAAGTCTAAAATATGACCTAAGATTTCTTGAGTCAAATGCTAAATATTCTGTATCTATTCAGTTGCAGTGAAAACTTAGGGTGTTAACAAATGAGATGTTGCCTCACATTTGCCCCCTTTCCCCCCTGATTCACCTGCCCATCTCTCACGTGGCCACCAGATGTTCACCCTGGGGCCACCACGGGACCACTCCACACAGCATCATCTCTCGAAAGGTGGAGCCCGCCGTGCAGGCAAACCTGGGGCAATGGAGGCCCACAGGACCACCTCCCATGTCTTAGGATGCACGCAGCTCCTGTGCAGGTCCAGGTCCAAGTCCGGCAGCACTGTGAATTTCACCTGCATAGTTCCTTTGGCAAAATTCAGCAGCATTTTTGTGGTGCAGCAACACACAACAAGCAAGCTGTTCAAGTAGTCAACCACAGGAATTTTTTTAATAACTGTGCGTGGACATGTGTGTGGGGCATGGGAGTGTGTTTAAAAAGCTAAACCAGCTTTGTCCAGCAAACTATCCTTGTGGCTGTTATAGCCCAGTTTACTGCTGTTTTTCTAGGATAGCTGAGCTTTCTCACAGCAGTAAGATCACAAGACTGTAAGTTTAAAACAATTTTTTAAAAATAAAGTGCAGTCTAGAGCGTTATTTAGGGACTTGCATCTGATCAACTTTGCCTTTTACATGGAGATGTTGTTACGGTTTGTGAGAATCTGATGTGAATTGCTCTGTAATACTTCCTCACAGGGTAAAGCATCAAGTGGAATATCTAGGGCTGAAAGAAAATATTCGAGTAAGAAGAGCTGGCTATGCCTACCGACGAATGTTCAAAAAGTTTTTAGAAAGGTAAAGTATGACTGGCATTGCTGAATTCCTGTTCAGTGTTCTGAAGATGGGAACAAAGCAGGGAAGGGAAGATTAGAATCCCTGATGGGGTTTCTGGTTCTGTCCTGATAACCTTTGCTGAGTGGTGAATGAGACACAAAGGCACATGGGATTTTAATACTAACTTTTTGACAAGCTTTCCTGACAGTTTACGTGACGTGTTCGTTTCCCCTACTGTGCTTTCAGGATTCTTCTCAGGCAAGAGGAATTAAAACCCATGAGGACTGAAAACTAGCAAAGTGCTCGGTGGACTAGTGATTAGGGATCTGGATTTCCCCAGGCCCCACCCCCACCCCCTGGGGTCCAGGAGTGATACTGAGTACTTATTGCTGCTGTGGGGGCTCTGGCAGGCTCCCTCACCATGGCATCTTCCCTGCTCCAGATTGTGAATGTGCAAAATGGCCACTGCTCGTAACCAAAACGGTGTCAGCCTGCTGGAGCCTCTACAGTTGCAGTAGTGCTTCAGTCAAGCTCTCGGAGGCCAGTAAGTACACTCCAGGGTCCTGACAGATCGGAATGGGGGAGAAATACGGAACCAAAACTCGGATCCATAACTGGGAGGACCTAATCTATGGGTTGCTTTGATTTAACCCATTAATCCAAAACCGAAATTCCCATCCCTAAAAAGCACACTGCAATTAGGGAATAACACATATAGATTCCATCATCCTGTGCCATGCAGAGCCCTGCAGGCAATCTGAGAATAGCATTTGGATCTCCCCTGCAGGTGACTCAAGCCCTTTGTTTCAGACCAGATCTATCTATTTATTTATTTATTTAGATTTGTATGCTGTCCTTCCCTGAGGCTCAGAGCAGCTTATAATTCATACAAACATGTAAAACTAATATAAAAACACTAAAAAAAAACCACAAAATGCACCTCCCACAAAACCCACCCAAAACACCGTCCAACCCAACCCCTCTCACAACTCTACCCCAAAACCACACCAAACCCTCCCCTATCCCCTCCTGCCAAATGTCTTTTCAACTAAAAAAGCCTTTCGCCACCTTCAGAAGATGCTCGAGCTAACCCGCCAAATGCCTTTTCAACTAAAAAAGTCTTTCACCACCTTCAGAAGATGCTTGGGCTAGCCCGCCAAATGCCTTTTCAAATAAAAAAGTCTTATACCACTTCCAGAAGATGCTCAGGCTATAAAGTTTAACTTGTGAATAAAACCCTTCCTGCTCCCTTTCCACACACCGTTATCTAGCTTCCAGGGCTGTATTCTGACCCCAGGAGTCAGTGAGTGGAAGCGGGCTGGGGTATGGGATGTACAAGAAATGCAGGCTTGGTTCAGTTGTTTTCATTGGGAGCTCTTTGGCACTACCGTATAAGTGGAGATTTCTGGGCTGAATAGACTTTTATGCCTGAAATTTACATTTGCATGCAAAAGCCAAAGTCTCTGAAAAGGGCTATGTGTTCGAAAGCATAACCAATCCAAAAGCAAAGCTCTATAAACCCATATCTAGATGTATGACCTCACTGCTTACTGTGAATTTATAATGGATTCGTTTTTTATTTTTCTGGCAGTCATGATTTGGCATTTTTTCAGAAGCAGGCTCAACCCTTGTGCATGAATCCCTCTGCCACCTCAGGTTTTGTGTGGGCTCAAAAACCTTGGCTAGATTGACATTTATATTACTGTCTGAAATGGACAGCATGTCTGAAACCAGCATGCTGTTAAACAGCATTGTTGGTAGGAGGTTATGCAGGTATATCCCATGTAGTACACAAACATGTGCCTGTCCTAAAACTTTAACACTTGGCAGCCATCCATGTGTGATAGACAGAACCAAAAACTGTGACAAGGGCCAAAAGGAAAAGAAATAGTTTCATATTATCGCTACTTTGAGGCTGTGGAGATTTATAAGAGAATTTTGTTCTCTCCTCAAATCCCAAACATATAAACGTGTGGTGTGAAAATGGATGAATGCCTGTGAATTCAGGGTGATAAGGGACTGTATCTTAAACTTCCTTGCACTCCCCCATATTCAGATTTGCCTAGACACCCATTTTGCTGACATATAAAAAGAGTTTAAGTTTTTTTTAAATGTACATATCAACAAGCAGACAGAAAAAGCTGTAATTTAAAGTAGGGTGACAGCTCCTGTACCTTATAATATCTTCCTGGATGTAAATTCCCTTTTACTTCAGTTGCACCAATTATAGAATTCTTTACACATACCTTGTGGTATCTACAGCTAGGAGAATAAAAGCAGTACAAGAAAGATCTAATATTAGCCAAGGTATCCCCTCTGCATTTGACCTTTAAGCACCAATAAATATGTCTGATCAAATTATCCAGTACACTTGCAGCCTCTTTAGTTGAGTTACCAAATTGTTCACTGATTTTTGCCTAAATGTATTTAGTTTTTAATCTGTTAGCTTTAAGCACATGCAGTTGGATATCTCCGTTGCGTGGAACGCCACCTGAGTCACATGACATTTTCTGCTCCCTGACTCTATAGCCTGTTTGACAGGAGAATAGATGTCAGTGAGCCTATATAAATATGCCAAAGGTTGTGAAGCATTCAGGGTTTGAGTAGATTTTCACTAACCCCCAGTCTCTCCTTCCCAAGTCCTCCACAATTGTAACAAACCAGGCTTGGCACTTTTGTTAGTGATATTTCCTCCCTCCACCCTGCCCTCCTTACCTAGCTCTCCTAAAGAATCACAGTGCACATACACTTTCTCCCAGTACACAGCACATTCCTCTGTCCTAGCGTCCCCTGTTCCTTAAACTGGTTTTGCCCCATCTGGCCTGTATACTTTAGACTCCTTCTCTGAGCACATACACTCTGCTTCCTTCCTCCTGACCTTCAAATCCCTCATAAAAACTTGCCTCTTCTGTCAGGCTTTCTCTAGAACCTCACCCCGTTGATTGCTAATTTATGCTTCTCCTTATACTGTCTTACATCCAGGATTCTCCTCTTCCCTTTGTAACTGTTGGAGTAAATGGCTCTTGTTTAGGTTTTCCTTCCCTTTGTCTGAGAAGCCTCTGGGCTGACATGAGTTTAGGCCTGAGCCTGAGTCTGGTTCACTCAAGTGACCCATACCTGAGGGCTCAAATCCTTACAGTAACTAACTAAGCCAAGCACTGCACTTGCATCTTAAACATATCCCTGTCTCTCCCTGTGTTCCCCTTCTCCTTGTGTCCCCTTCCTTGTCCATTCTAGATTGTAAGCCCCTTAGGGCAGGGATCTGTTTCTAATCATGACAGTTTAGAGCCAGACACATTGCTGGCACTACTTGAATATTAGTAGTTGTTATAAGTAATAACAATTACTAATCATTTAAGAAAGCAAAGCTCTCTGAGGTTCTCCCAAAACAGAGACTTGAGATTGATTTCTATGAGGAGGAAACTTTCTGCAGTGCTTTTAGCAGCAGCCTAGTTTACAAAGCAGCCCACAGTAATGCTTCTTAGAATGGTAGCTTATCCTCAGACATGCTGAAACAGCTAAGCCCCCTCCTGTCAGTGGGCAGTGGAACAAGAAAGCATTGTGACTGTGTCCAGTCAGTGCTGAACACTCGTGCCTCTATTAGATTAAGACGTAGAAAACTGGGCCGCTCCCAAGCGGTTGTAACCTGGGGATCAGCAGATTTCCAGGGGGTTAGGTTGCTAGCAGTGATCTTAATGCCAGGGAGTAAGGCAGGGCCTTGCCAACTGGGGAAGAGAGGCTGAGCCAGGATTCCTACCAGCAGTTAGTCTTGCCACTTCCTTGACAGAAACTACCTTGCTGGTCCTCTTGGGTGAGAACAGCTTATCCCCTCTGCTGGGTCCTTCCATTAGCATAACTGAGTTAAATGTTGCAGGTTCCTCCTATGCTTCAGGGATCAATCCTCCATCCATTAAAGTCAATGGGAACTGGAGTATCTACTTCAATGGGTGGAGGATTGTGGGAGTTTTGCTATTAACTTTAACGATGTAAGTGTGCCCTTAATGTTGTGTAGCTGAAAAGATTAATTTCCTCTTTGTCTCTCGGAGTAGGGAGACACAGCCTAGGCAGGTTGTCTGAGGGCATGTTTGACATATCCTTCCTAAAACATCCTTCAAAAACCTTTTGTCCTGTAAATTAAATCAATCATCAATTAGTTCCTTTCACCCTCACCTTCTTCCTTCCACTAAATACTTCCTGAGCAAAGAACTGTTTAAAATCTTTTGTCTGACAGTCCAAAGTTGTGGTGGATATGGACATTCATGTCCCTCCTGCTCTAAAAGTTAGACGGGATGCAGCCCCTCTGTTCCCTGCACCCCATAACTACATCCTTGCCTCCTTCGTTCCATGTACAGCAGGGAAACACTGAGTATATTCATTATGGGCCCTTCATTCTTCTGCCTGCTGAACACATGGACCCTTCCCCACTCCAGCACTTCTTCCCTCCCCTGATCCTTGTTCTGGTCATTTACAAATCATACATGCCAGTTTTTGAGCAGATGGCCAGCATCACAGTTCCTGCCAACTTGCTGTATAGAGCCAAGCCAGGGGCTCTCTGGTGTGAAGCCCAAAGTGGCTCTCTGCTGGCGGGACAGCTGTTGACAACAGGTGTGCAATGGGGAGCAATGCAGGCCACCAGCTCAGAAGCCCTGGGTGTGTTGCCAGTGATCATAGCAAAGATTATGGTGGAGAGAATGAAGAGAAGGGGTGTTTTCAGATGTGACGATATCCCGCATTTCCACACTTTGACCAGCGTGGAATTGTGGGCTACCATCATGCTTGAATGCACTGCCAGATGTTATCCTGGGCCATTTCCCAGGCAGTGTTGGTGTATAGCCTGGGCTGTGACTCAGGAACATCCCCAGGTCACAGCCAACACCACCCAGGGAGTGACTGCCCGACCGGGTGTAAAGTGTGCCGTTACAGATGAACGGCTACTTTACTTAACCCGGTCGGGGTTCCCCCCACCACCCCAAGTGCCGGATGCCATGGCTGCCTGTCAGACGGGAGGGGGGGGGAGAGGGGGAGACCTGTGCAGATACATGTCTGTGTATCTCCTCACCTCCTCCCCATTCTGGCTGCCATAATGTTTGTTCAGTGGCTGGCCCAAGTCCCGGCCAGAGTGACGGTTCCCACCACTGCCCGGAGAAGGCCATGGTGGCGGTCTTCTTTAACGTGTTAAAGAATCTAATTTTTTAGCATCTGTTGTTGTCATTTAGGGGAAATAGGGCAGGGACGCTCTTGTTCACGGTGGGCAGCACTGTAATGGGCAAAGCCTTCCTTTGTGTGTCCTTTCATAACCACTGGGGTGACACAGACCAGAGGGGCAAACTGAAAGGGGGCAATGATGGCTGAATTTTAGTGTTCTTCTCCCGTTGTTGGATAGTAAGACTTAGTATTGTACTTTCTGTTCTCTTCCTCTTACCCAAGATATGCTATTCTGACCAAAGCAACCTGGCCTTCCTGGAAAGGAGATGAGAAACAAGGGGTTCTCCACTTACTTCATTCAGTCAACATGGATGCTGACCAGTACCAGCTTGGGAAAACCAAAATCTTCATCAAAGCACCAGAGTCTGTGAGTACAAGAAGTGTTGAATCTTTGAACATGACAGAGTTTGGTTGGCTTAGGTAAAAGTGCTACCTCGTCTGAGGCTGAGCAAATGGTCTTTGTCTGGGAATTAACAGGACGAATAACATGGCTAGGTATGTCCAATGTAATGTAAGGGCAATGTGTATATGTCCTTATTATATAATGGACACAATAATAAAGAGAGGATCGCAGTGGATCCTCTGATGAGGCCGAACGCTGGCTTTGATCGCCGCTCCTCTCCTTTTCCGTCAGGAAAGGAGAGCAGTGGGCATGGAAAGGGGTGGGGGTCATGGCCGGGGAAGAAGCCTTTCCTGGCTGTGACTTCCTCAGCTGACAGATCACTGTGAGAGGGGGAGCACAGATTGTGCCCCTGAGAGCCTCTGGGGACTTCTGCACTCCTCCTCTCCTGACCAGCTGTCAGTTGAAAGGGGCGTTCTAGCAGACCCAGGGGTGGGGGGAACCTGACAAATATGACCTGGCCCTGTGGTTACCTGTTGCCCCAGTTTGGGCCAGGTTAACCTGGACAGCATTCTCCCCCTTCGTGAGGATGACACCATTCAGCACTGCCCTGGAGCTGCCCTGGAGCAACCCTGGCGCAAACCTCTGGCTGCCACCATTCAGACAGGCAGTTAAATCCAGGGCAAAGGGGGGCCAGTGAGGGGTAATACCCAATGTCCTCAGAATAGTCTGGTGAAGAAATCACGCTTTCTGTTTAGTAGGTGTGGTGGCAGAATTGAGAATGGAGAGACCCATTTCCTGAAGATGAGTTTTAATCCTTCTTGTTACTCATTTCTTCTTGTATACAATTTATATTTTAAAAAATCAACTTCTAAACTTTTTACATATGCTGACTTTTTTCGTATGAAACTGCTTGGTGTGAAAAGAATAACAACATTCATTATTACATAGTTTTCTTTGATATTCTGAGGAAATGAGACTGATATTTACTGAGCGTTGCTTATGGCAACATATTTTAAATTGGGTATTAATTCATTTTTAAAATGCAATACCTTTTTAAGACCCCTTTTGTGGTGTCCTATTACTTTAACTTTTCCATCCAAAAACTGGTTTTATGTTGTATGAGGCACAAGGATTCCTGACCATACTGTGGAAACATATGTTGACTCATATCTGAATCCTCCTAAGGAATGCTCCCCTGGATGCTACACATAAGGGCTGGTTCTGAACCCAGACTATGTTAGCAATGTAACATGTACCAACCTACTTGAAATCTTGAACTGAGGTCCTAGAAGTTCAAGTTCAGTTCCCTCAAGGTTCCATCTTGAAATGTTCCAGCTGTAGCATTCCTTTATCTTGTATCATAGTATGATGCAAATGAAGCTTTGACCCTCAAATGAAGCTTTGACCATGGCCATGGCTGCTTTATCTGCCATTACTTAACCCAGGACCTCCAAATCTAGAAAGACAAGCCTCAACTGCTTTTCAAAAAATGGACAAGACCCATTAGCTCAGGAACAGAAGCAGACTCCTAGACCTCTCTAGGTGTTCCAGTTACAAGATGGCAACAAATTGCCACTGGAACATAAGTATGGCAATTACAATTGGGGGGAGGGAGGGGGACCTTGTAGGTTGTTTAGCGCCTGGTACACCAACTAGGTGAGAACAACAAAAGTACAACCTTGAATTCACTGGGGATTTTATCACATCCTTAGCCAAATGACACATTTTCTTGTTCCAGTGTTTTTCTAACACCTTGTCCAGTTAAAGCATCTCATGTTGGGGATTCCACTGTTTCTAAAGAGAGACTATTTCACAGCCTAATAGGTTACAGCAATAGCAAAAGTATCTGACCATAACACACTCTTATGGAATTCTTCAAACTGTTAGAAAGTGTTGCATGTAGTACCATCCCCCACAAAACTAGGAGTGTGGGGGATGGCAATAGTTCATTCCCCACTAAATTTGCCCTTGACAGGGAGGAGAGCGTGAGACCTCACTCTCTTGTGCAGTAAACTGTGCTGCCTCACAGCCGTGCTCCCTGACCTCAGCTGCTGCACTCGTGAGAAAAAGACCCATTGCCTGATGCTCCCACCACTGGGAGGTGAGCCATGAAACACACTTCCCCCCATGGGACTTGGTCAGCAAGGGGGGGAGGGGGCTTGTCTCTCTCAGTACTCCCTCAGTGACCATCTGCCCTTCCTGTATTGTTCCCCACTGTCCCCCACAAAGTTTAGGGGAACAGTATGCCACTGTACAGTACTGTGCTCACTATAACATCTTGGACCTTTTGTCCATTATATTGAAGGGTTTCTTATAGTGAAAGATCTGCATGCAGAACTGGAATGAGGGGGGAATCGGGGTCCAATGTAATGCAGGCCATGATAACAAAGTTGCAGTGTATCTTATGAGGCAAAAATGAAGGTTTAAGTGATCTGTGGGTAGGGGTGATTTGTCAATGTAAAATGAGGCCTACGAGTGTTACTGGGAGGAAAAGAATCCTACATGGTTTGGTAAGAGGGAGTGTGTGAAGAACTGACCATGTAATGAATACATTCATTTTTTATTAAAGAATTTCTCTTGTATTTTCATTTCACAACTATCTTACAGGGAGCAGCATTTTTTAATATTTTTATTGGCTGTGGGGGAGTATGCCATTGGTGGTCTTAATTACAGCTGCCTGGCTGCTTTGCTTTGCTATACTAACAATTAGTAGGACTACCAGCAAAAAAGGGTATTTACTGGAGGAGGGAGTGTCATTAATGTTGATACAAACTAAAACACACTGATTAAAGATTGGATCCTGCCCCCACTGAAGTTGAGAGGCGTTCTTCTGCTGTTGAGTTCAGCATAACAAGGTGGGATAAAATTCTTTCTAGCGCTTGCATCTTTGTGAAGGGAATTTTATAACTTTTCTTTAGATGGAGAGTTGCCAACTGACTGTGAAGTAAGGTTTTTATGGATGGCAGCTGGGAGGCCTTGGCTATTGACATTTCTATCACACATCTGAATAAATAACTTTGCCTTTATGTACAAGGGCAAGCGGGGCCCCATGAAAATGGTTTGTATTAGATTCAGTTTCCTCCTTATATTTAAAACCAAGATATATGCTGCCCCATATTTACAGCATTTTTAAGTCTTCACGGGATTTCTGGATGGTTCTCTAAAGTCTTGGGGTGTTTTTAAATGAGCAAAGCTCAAAGGGGGCGGGGGTCCGTGGTCGCTGAGTGGCACGGCTGTGGAGTGCCCATGCAGGTGGAATGAGTGGGGAGGGGTTCAAATGGGCAGCTCCCTGGGTGGGCACTGCACCCATGCAGGCAGCCTCCATGCACTCGGACCGGCCCTGCAAACAATTCATACGGGCAGCCTTTTCCCTTCTCTCCCACCCGGCAACACCCTTCACCCCAATCCCCTCCCAACTACCCGCCCTCTGTCATGACACACAGCCCCGGACAAAATGGGAAACAGCTGTAGCAGCCAAGAACCCCTTCCTGCCCAAGATCACAGGAGCCGTGGCTGGGAGCTGCAGTGGCCGTCTGACCGGCCTTTAGATGGATCACTGCTCCGCCTCCAGCTGGTGCTCCAGGTTTGAGTGGCCCACTCTGCTGTATTCCAGAGCACTGCAAGTAGAGCTGGCCTGCCTGCTCTGCTCCTGCTCGACCTCACCCCAGGGTGGCCCACCACCACACAGACGGGCCACCCAGAGATGAAGAAGAGCAGGTGTCCGTCTGTAGGTACCCAATGTCCTCTTTGCTGGACCTGGCCCAAGCTATCATGCCACCTGCCCAGCCCCAGCTTTTCCCTACCTTCCAAGTCTGCTCAGGTCTGGCAGCCACTGCTTAATCTCTCCTACTTCATCTTGGGCCTGGCAGAAATTGTTCTGCCTACAGCACCTATAAATCTGGTTCTGGATCCAAGTAGCAGCAAGTATCATTTTGAATTTCTCAATTTTGAGGGGCAAGGCAGTAGTTTTACCCACTCCCATAGGCCCGGAAACCCAAAATGCCAGCCAGAGGACAGATACCTTGCTGTGGGTGAGGCAGCAGTGCCTCCTCCAAAGATTGCTACCCCACCTAAGCAAGTTGTCCAGAGAACAGGCTGGTCCACCAGAACCTGGTTAGAATATGTTAAATGGATCTGATTTTTCTAGTTTTTCATGTTACCTTCTGTGCAAATAGGTTATGTCATGAAAAGTGACTAAAATATGGTTGTAATTGAAGCTGCATTAGGTAAACCACATAACTGCTGTCAAAGAGCAAGGAAAAGGGAAAGCCTATAGGTTCTGACAATATAAATCAAAATATAAAAATCACAGCCAGTTGTTATATCCTTTGAAGGTACTGGGTATGTTTAGCTTGGCAAAGAGAAGATTAAGGGGAGACATGATAGCAGTCTTCAAATATCTAGAGGGCTGCCAAAAATACGATGGCAAGGAAACTGCTCTTCATTGCTTGGGGGGCGGGCAGGAATAGAAACAATGGGCTCAAGTTACAGGAAGGGAGACTTTAGTTAAATATCAGGGAAAACCTCATAACGATAAGAGCTGTGCAGCAGTGAAACAAGTCGTGTAGGGAGGTTGTAGACGGAACCGGGCGGTTTTCAGAAAGAGTCCAGACAGCCATCTCCTGGGGATGCTATAGCTTTCGACATCCTGCATCCAAGCAGGGGATTGGACTAGACGTGGTCCCTTCCAACTCTATGATTCTACCTAAGGAAGTGAGGGTGGGAATGTAATTCTATGTTTATAGGTTTGATCCAGTACAGAACAGTCCATCCCAATGGCTGCTTTCCCCTCATTAAAACTGAGGTTTGTACATTTCAGTGTTTAAATTAAATGTATTTATTTAATTAAATTTGTTAAATTAAATTTACCGAGCACACAACTTTGGGGCACTGAGAACTTAAGGCATCTAGAAGGCAAACCCTTTCCCGAAAGGAATAGGGGAGCACTACAGGATTTGTTTTTTTTCAATCTTAAGCATCACATTGACTGACCTCATTTCTACATTTAAATTGGATATTTTCCTTTCCTGCCCACACCGTTTCAGTCCCCACAAAACAGCACAGCGCCTGCCTTCTCTAAAAAGGCCACAGTGTTTCTGTCTCCGCAGCAGAACACTCCCTGCCTGACATGACTGGATTAGGCTTTTGAAAAAATAACATTGCCAGTGTTCTTCTCTAACATATCACTTATTTTAACCACTGGGCTATCACCACAACAAGAACCTTCTCTTGACATCATCCTGGTGTGTCTGTAGTGGAGTCAAATGTAAAAATTCAATCACGCTTGAGAGCAATCAGCAATACAAGATCACACAACTGCATTATTGCTTGGCAAATGTGCCACTGCTCGAATCTTCACTTGGAGTCAATCCAGGACTTGCTGTATGTCAACAGCAGTGGTCGCAAGTCACAATTCAAATACTAAATGTGCATTGCTAACATCAAGACAATATGCAGGCCTTTACCCCTATGGAGTTTGCCTCCTCTCTATCCCCCCCCCTCCCCTCCGTTTTCTCCTCCTCCCCCCCTGACTCTGCCATCTTCGCTCTCAACACCTCTCTCCTTGACCCTTGACTCTCTTGCTCCCCTCTCTTCCCGCCCCGTTCAGCCCCGAAACCCCCACCCCTGGCTCACCCCTAACATCCGCTACCTC
>QEPC01011914.1:1196837-1233157 GCA_003113815.1 Sphenodon punctatus | reverse complement strand
AAGCACACGCACCTGAGACTTCGCATCCGCTTGAATGTTTGTTAGTCTTCTCCCCTGTCTCTCCCACTGTCCCCTCTCCCTGTCTCCCCCTCCTTGTCTTTTAGATTGTAAGCCACAGGCAGGGACCACGTCTATTTCTATGTTTTGTACAGCACCAGGTCACACGTCTGGCGCTATATAAATGTTTATAATAATATAATAAGACATGATGGGAGGGATGGCAAGGGCCAGAACACCCTACAGCAGGACGGCGTGGATAGGCCAAGCAAGGAGGCCCTTTATGGGGAGTGGCTGGGCCTGAGGCAAGGTGAAGAAGTGGCATTGCATTCCCAGCCACCACTTCAGGAACCCTGAGGGCAGGGGTCAAGACCCAGGTCTTGACAGGCACGAACTAATCATGTGCTCTATTCATGGGGCCCAACCTTATTAAGGTTCTTGTAGAAGCCTGCAACCTGACTGGTCCCATTGGACTTGGGCCGGGCCATGAAGGGTTGCCATCCCTCCCCTTTAATCCAGGATGCCTATGAAAAATACATGGAGCAGGGCTGCATTGGACCTGCACCATGTATTTTTCATACGCGTCCTGAATTAAACGAGAGGTATGGCAACCCTAGCTGGGCGCACTCCCGGCGATGTCCCTTGAGTATGGATCAGGCTCCCCAGCTTCAGGAGGCCTACTCCACCAAGCACCGTGATGTCACAGTGCTTTGTGGGGGCAGGGAAACACCTTGGCCCTGCCTCTTTTCTGAAGTAGCATCTCCCCCTGTGGTGGGCCATGAAGTCACAGTGCTCAGTGGGGGCAGAGCCCCTGCAGCTGTGGAATCTGACAACCTGGACACATCAGGCCGCAGCTCAGGTCCAGTGCAGTTAGACATGCGGCTAAATTTCTGGCCTGAGCAGGGCTCTAGGTCTTTCATGTCACGGTGGGTTACGCTCTGTTAGTGCCCAATCTCCTGTGCTCTTCTGAGGAGTGACTTGCCTGTTCTTCATGAGGCCCTGCTATGGGCTTAGTAGAATTGCTACTTTTTCCAAGGTCAGGGACAAGTCGACGCTGCCTTTTCCTGAGTTCCCCTGCACAGAACTGTGCAGCAGTGAGAGCCTAGGACATGCCTCCCAACATTTCTAGTGGCCAAAGAGGGACATGCCTTACCCGCTAGGCCAATATGTGCCACAGCTCAGTGAATAAGCTCCACCCCTCCATGCGTTGCACACACACCTCCCATCGTTCCCAGTGCTTGTAGAGGGACAGAAGCTGCTCTCATCATTCCACAGAGGGTACAGCCACCTGATACACCTACCATGCTTTGTGTAGCCATACCCCACTCCAGGCAGCCTTATCATGCGGTGCAATGCTTCGTGTGCTTGGCAGCCACCAAATGTTGTCTCACTGCAGGGCGGGGAGCTCGCTGCTATGTGTTGCATTCTTGGGAAAAGGCCAGGGACTCAGCACATAGCAGCCTTACCCAAAGTGGGGTAAGTCTGCCCAACACGTAGTAGTGCTGCACTGCTCGTATGCCCAATCCCCATCTCTCCTGCCTCGTGGTGAGGTCTGCTGCAGCTCTTTGAGCGGCGGATGTTATCTCCAGTTCCACCTGGCCAATCACAACTGGGGGCAGCATAGTGGGCGATCCAGGGGGTGGGTGAGGCAGGGCCAGACAGCAGCTCGTGTGGCTGGCATCTCAGCCCACCCTAGGATGTGGTGGGACAGCCAATAGCGACCCACCTGCTTGACTTCCCCATGGGGGGGGCTGACCATCTCTGCCCTACTCCCCACGCTGTCCCCAAAGTGTGGCAGCAATTGCCTGCCATGGGGCTCATGGGGACTGGGTCCACTGCCACAAGTGTGGCTGCACCCTTAGTTTCTTGTCATTCCATCATATACGGATTGTCCCTCAAGCGCTTTTCCTGGGAGGCAACCAGGAAAGAGGTGCCTGAGGCTTGAATTTGGATCTTTTTATCTCTCTCTTGAAAGTTGAACAGTGGGATTCAGCACCCAAAGAGAGATTGTCCCGCCTAAATAGAGACTTTTGAGATGTATGATGCAGGGGGAAATTTGGATTCCTTTTGCAGCCCTTTGAATAGAGAACAACAGCCAGTTGAGAAGTCCCTCATTCACCCCCAGTTTCCTGCACGGGACCAACAATCAGCAGGGATGGTCTCACCCCTCTTACCCCCATAATTTGTTTGTTGTTTGGGAAGGAGTTCAGAAATCAGGAGGCCTTAGCAGAAGAAGCAGGCAGGCCCACTGAAGTGTGCACAGAAGGTGCTGTTGCTCAAAGGCTGTAAAACGCCTTATAACAGCAAGCTAGCATTTTTAATATCTCTCATAAAATACAGTTAATATTCTCATTTTCTTTATGGGCATTTTAAAACTCCCTCAATTCTTTGTAGATTTCTCATTAAGACCAACTCCCAGTTCTCCATTTTGTTTTAATAATTGTATGTTTACCGTGCAGTTTCACTCGTTTAGCTCTAGTCATTGCTGAATAGGCAGAAAAGATCTGTTTGCTTTAGAGCCCACATTGGATCATACTGCAGAGGGATGGGGGGGGGGTGGGTTAGTTTTCCTTTTTGTAGCATCCATGGTTTCAAACTCCACCACTTAGAAAGACTCACACAAAGCCAGCTAATCATCTAAAATAATATATTTTCATGGCATTAAAATAGCCTGCAGTTGTGCATTGGCTGCCTTTTTTGAGGTGTGTTTTTTTTTTAAATGAAAGTCTCAAATTAGTACTGAGAAGCTCTCTCTAGATTAGAAAACAACAAAGTGTAATGCAAAAGCTAGGTAGCTCTTTTCAAGAGACACTCTGAAAAGCGGTATAAAACCTAAGAGCATTTTTCCTAGTGTCACCAATGGGGTAAACACAGTGAACACGAGTCCCTGGCCAAGACCCTCTGGCTTGCATAACTGATTTAAAAGAGAACAGACGTGTTTTAAGGGGGCTTGCTTTTCACATGAAATAAATAGCCTTCTGCTAGATTAAGGGCTCATTCAGACGTGTGTTTAAATCGCGCAGCTGTGGCGGCATCGTGCGATTTAAAGAACCCCGCACTTCCGGGTTGGTGTGAATGCGGTGAGCGCGCACATTTCCACCTAGCCCGAATTTTTGGAGCACGGTTTGAAAAGTTGCAGCTTTTCAAACCGCGCTCCAAAAATTCGGGCTAGGTGGGAATGTGCGCGCTCACCGCAGTCACACCAACCCGAAAGTGCGGGGTTCTTTAAATCGCACAATGCTGCCGCCGCAGCTGTGCGATTTAAACACACGTCTGAATGCCGCCTAAGTATAGCCTAGTAAACAAGATGTTAAAACTTGGCCCTGGGAGACCAAGGTTCAAATTATCACAGCCACTGGGTGGCCTTGGCAAGTCATTATTTCTCGGCCTTAGTTCCCCATCTGTAAAATGGGAATAATGACCTATCTCACATGTTTGTTGTGAGGGTCAATTAGATAAGGATTGAAAAGCACTCTGAAAACACTGTAAAGTGATTATTAATAAGATAGTTATTATTTCTTCACATTTTATCTCTCCCTTCCCATTAAGTCTTCGAGCAGGAGCACCTCTGCTGGAACCTTTAAGAAAGTATGGTCCTGTCTTCATTACCTTTATCAGCAGATTTTTTTTGTACCAGCCCCTTGTAATTCTGGATTCGACCTATAGATTTGTGCCCCATAAGGGCCCAGTAATTAAAGAAGCCCCAATACCTCACCAGACAATGGCATATAAAGCACAAATTCATCATGTGGTGGTGGGGAGTGTCAAAGTTCTAACTGACAGGGGTCCTAACAGACAACACTTTAGATCTACAGATATATCTGGAGAAGGGTGGAATCAAGATGTGCAGGAGTCTGAATTCAGCCTCTGCCAGGATCTAGCAACCACCAACCTCTGGTGTCTATTGTGTCCTGTGGAGTTGCTAGGTGTCTGGTATTTTAAGGGATGCCCCCTTTGTTCAGAACCTGACAGCTACATAAAACATTCACCCCACAGCTCCATAGTGTCCTGTGCTTTTGAAATTTTGATCTAGCCGCTGTATTTGTGAATTTAAAGCATTACCATGACAGACATTACGAAGCATGGGCTGGGCATCTAAGATCCTCCCCATCCATTCACCCATAATACTATGCTCAAATTCAGATAAGTTTCAACATTTGGACCAAAGGTAGAGCAGGCTGAGCTTGGTACATCAGAATCACACCTGAAGTGGTGACGACACTACTGAGTAGGGGAGAAGAGATTCTCCCTGCCCCGTGGCCCCAAGACTCTTGGAGTGTTTCCTTCCCTACACTACTTATGAAGCACACTGGGCTCCGGAGTGTACAAATCAGGTGGCATCCACTGTAGCTAAATATGAAGCACGACCTTTCCTACGCCCAGTTATATACAATACTTGACCTGCATTTCACCTTTCTGTGCAGTTATTTTTGCTGGAAGAGATGAGAGAGCGGAAATATGATGGATATGCTCGGGCAATACAGAAGGCATGGCGGAAATACATAGCCAGGAAGAAGTACGTACAAATGAGAGAAGAAGGTACGTCTTTATTCCTAACAATATATGAACTACATGAGTTGTCCCATCTGTAGAAAAAGAGTCCCAGCCCGGGATAAAAGGTGCAAAGGAGCAGGTAGACACCTCTTACTTGCAGTGCAGGCTGCTGTATTTCCTGGTCTGAGGATGATTGCACAGTCTTAAGGGATAGAATTTGTTAAATAGGCTTTAGAAAAGCAAGTGAGAGAGAGAATTCTCCCTGCTTGTTAAACAGAGCCTAGATAGCCCAAGGCTAGAACAAATTCATTTCTACAGCTAACATGCTTGATTCCCTTCCTAGGCAGTGACTGAGGTTCTCCACATACCACTAGCTGTAAAAATAACAACAAAACTGACAAAGTGTTTATTCTAAAATAAAACTCAGTCACAGAAGAGGACTTTGAGTGATACTCAGAGTTTGTACTCTGGCACCAGATGTAGCTACTGTTTCCTTTCTAGGTACAGAGATTGCTAAATGCTGTAACCCCACAAAACACGTTGTTGCTTGGTGCTAAGGAGAGACAAAACAATTGAATTTACAGCTATACCAGAACTTCCAGAAATTTGGGGCAGTCGGGTACATCACCCTAGATGTGTAGTTGTAACTCAGGTATAGAGAATCCCAACTCTGGGGGCAAAATGTGGCCCATGGCTGGGTTTTTTTATCTGATCCCTTTCTAATTCCTAGATCTGGTCTCTGGAACCAGCTACTACCCTCAAGCACAAAAGAGTGAGCTCCAGAGAAGGGAGCTAAAATGAGGGTGTGTACTGAAGGATAGGGAATGGATCTATATGGAGTAGATCCTTGGGGTGTGCAATTCACTTTGGGGTTTTTTTATTACTAAAACGAATGACTACCCATTTGTTTTAGTAATTAAAATGTGAAAATGAATAACAAAGGTAACAAAAATGTGCAAAAACAGACAAAAAAAGCATCCATTTTCATTTTTAAAATAAAACATCACTGCGCATACACAAATGGCCACCAGACCGTTCTGCACATGTGTAGCCCTTTTCCAAAATGGCGCAGTTTTGGAAAAGGGCTACACATGTGCAGAACGGTCTGGTGGCCATTTTGCTCATGTGCAGTGATTTATTTTATTTTTAAAATTATTATTATTTGTAATAAAAATTGAACAAAAACAAACAAACAAAAAAACACAAACCATTTTGTTTATGAACACCCCCCACCCCCACCCCCCAACGAAGGGATTTTTGTAAATGAAAACAAAAACAAATGATGTGCCTGCTGCATACCGCTAGTAGATCCATTACCTGGATCCTCCTCCTTCCTTCCACCATCTTGAGCACATCCCTTAACTGCCCCCACCGACTCCTAGCTTGTCCGCAGAGCTTACATTAATTTGGTAAGTAGCCTGTAGGAGGGGAAAGATTCCCCACCTCTAATCTAGCCCATGTCCATTTCATAGGCATCTGCTTATTTGAAAGAACAGCCTTGCCCATAGCAAAGATTTAGCTAGTAGCTTTTTTACTTTTTTACCTAAATATATTTCCTAAGGCTTCTTTCCTAAATTTAAACCACTCTTGATACCAGACAGATCCTTCAGTTCATGACTTGGGAAGTGGTTTAATCCCTGGTACTAACCAATGTGCACTTTTTGGGGTTAAGCCTCGGATCTGTTGCTGAACAAGAAGGAGAGAAGGAGAAACAGCATCAACAGGAACTTTATTGGTGACTACATAGGCATGGAAGAGCATCCAGAGCTGCGCCAGTTTATGGGGAAACGAGAGAAGATAGATTTTGCAGACATCATCACTAAATACGACAGGCGGTTTAAGGTATAATTTGAGAAAAGCAATGATAAACGGTCTAGTCAGGTTGGCAAAGCCTCAGAAAAAATTAAACAAACAAAAAAAAAAGCCATCTAAGGCTTACCTTGCAAAGAAAGTTCCCAACATGCTTACTACATTGGTCACCTTAGAGATCCTAACTAAACAGGACAGTTCTGTACGATATGGAATTCCAGGACTTGAATGACATGCTGGGTGCAACCATACAAGACACTCTAGCAAGGCTACCACGTCTTGCGTAGCCCATGCAATACAGTACATCGTGTGAACGGCTGCCACCAGATGTTCCCCCTGCCCTGGGGCGGGGTGAGCAGCTGACTGCTACGGGCTGTGTCCCTGGGAAAAGTCCGAGGGCATGTTGTGTCGCATTCTTACCCCATATGAGGTAAGGCTGTCCAAGGAGTGCCTGTGTGCTGGGAGCCCTTCTGCTGCTTTGAGCAGCGGGCACTGTTGCCCGTCGCAGAGCTGCCACATCATGGCCAGGGTGGGAGTTCGGTTGAGCCAGGGGAGGGAGACAGGACAGGGCCAGGCACCCATTCATGTGGCCATCACCTCAGCTGTGGTGGGATCTGTGGCAGCTGCCTGGCTGCCCCCCGCGGGAGGGGGTGCTCCTCTGTCCAGCTCCCCGTGCTGACCCCACAGTGTGGTGGCTGGGCTTGCCTGCCATGGGGCCATGCGGGGATCAGACCCAGCAGCTCATGTGGCTGCACCCTATGTCAGGTGCTACAGTCATAGGCCCTGATCCATGGTCCCCGTGCACGCCACACATGCTGCGCAAATACAGCGTGCACACACGTTGTGTGCATTGCTCACCATGTGCACATGTTATGCATGACGGGTGCATGTGCATTACTCAAATGTATCTGGTACCCAGCTCACACGCCTGGTGAGTGAACCTTGGATTGGGGCCACACTCCCTAGATATCACCATTTCACAGGAAATGGCCTACTCTCTCAAGGACAGAAGACAACATGGCAGCTGCGGGATAAACTGGAGTGCTGGAATTAAGCAATTACATCTCTTTATGTAACTCTCTCCAAGCAAATCCAATACACTTTCTACCTTACATCCACCTTCCCCAACAAAACCACCAACCTTGCATATTAGCATGCACAGGCTCCTTGTTTAGCTAACTGCAGGGTCTGCTTTTGCTAAGTATATAACATATATCTTATTTTCAAATCCTTTCACATTCCAGGGTGTGAAGCGAGACCTTGTCCTTACCCCAAGGTGCATCTACCTGATTGGGCGTGAAAAGGTGAAGCAGGGTCCAGAAAAAGGCCTGGTGAAGGAGGTGCTAAAGCGGCGGATTGAGTTGGAGAGAATTCTTTCAGTCTCTCTGAGGTAAGTTTCTCTTTTGGCTTCCCGAAAAAGCACATGCAGCAATGAGAAAGGGGAGGTTACTTCGCACAGATGGGATCAGTAAGAGCAAGATTCAGTTACTTTGAAAAGAGATGAACGCACACTGGGACCAGCATTTCTGCAATTCAGATTGCACTTCGGTTTTAGGTATGCTAGGTATAGGAATACACATATCTATGCATATGAGAACAGTTATTATTGATTTAGGCCAATGTTTTCTTGCGGAATATATTCTCCAACTTGTATATCCGTTGCAATTAATGTTCAGAAGTTGCTAATGAGTCTTGATGCAACATGTTTCTCAGAAGCAATTTCTGAAGCTTTTTGAGTACCCTCATGTGAGGACCTCTCTCCGGAGAACTGCCAGAAAGGATTGCTGAAGTGATGTTCTCTCTCTAGTCATTCCATATTATTATGCCTTCAGTCCTGCTGGGTCTGCTAAGCAGTTCTGCTGCTGACTCAGTGCCAAAGTCATCCCAGTTACAGGAAATAGCTTCTGTGTCTGTGTCCGCACACAGCTAAGAAACCCACATCCAGATCCATTACCTCATCCAGGTAACTAAGGACAAACTAGGAAGAGACTGCCCAAATGGATGCCCAGCTAAATAATTTTATTCCTTGCAGGAGGGTAGAGAAAACTCTCCTGTCACTTTTATACTTGTTTTCATATTTTGCCAGAGCTGGTATTTGATTGGCATTCAGTACATAGTACTTTAAGACCATCTTCCTATAGAAAGAAATGGAGCTAAATGAAACAATAGAACGTATTGTGTGCTGAAGTCTGTGGGTGACAATTAACGTGCAGCCGGCACTCCAGCTACACATTTCGGGAGGGGTGACCGGCCCCAGTGGGGTCAGGTGGGGCATGGAACTGGCATGTGCCCAACCAGGCTTGCTGGCGAGCACACCCCCACCCTTGGTTGAGTGGGAGAACAGAACAAATAAGCAGCTCGGCAGCCCTGCCCCCTGCATGCTCCCAATGCCCCACCCCCTGCCATGACAGGTAGCCATGGCAGCCAGTCATGGACAGCCATGGTGGTCCTTGATGCATAGCAGGAATGGGGCCACAAACAGACGTGCTGGCCTGCTGTGGCCCTCATTGGTCCATCTGGGTGGCCCTTGGCCCAGGCTGTGGGCTCAGGATCATCTGGGGGACCAATTCCAGACCAGCCACCTACCCCGGCCAGGGCAGCATCGTGCCCACATCTAGTGACCCAGAAATGGACATCCTGATGATTCCCCAGCCCAGGCAAGCCATAGTGGACCAGCATCATGTTTATAATCACCCTGTGTTTATGAATCTCGGAATTGCTGAGATTAACGTTCTAGCACATAAATAATCAGGTGCTTAATAAACGGTAAATTTCATGTTTGTGTGGCTTATGAATCACATCTGTTCCAAACTTTCATGGCTAAAGGGAAAGGTGTGTAAATTAGGCCAACTCAATATGTAGCATTTCTAAGCAAATGGATTAGCAACATTTCCCCTTTGTATTATTCTTGTGTGTTTGTGGGTACTTTCAGACATGATGCTAACCACCCTTTAACCGCCCTTGGTGGTTATTTATGCATGTTGCAGGGCTGTAAGGAGTCAGCTGCATGTTGCAGGGGTGAAGGGGCGTGCCAACAGACGTGCGCTCCATTGCCCCCGGCCGTGGTCCGAACCACCCCACAGCCCGCGGTGAAAGCAGCCGCCCGTCACATCTAAAGCGGCACCCCCACCTCCCGACGGGCAGCAGCAGCGGCCAATCTGGCCGCTGCCGCAACCACGGATAGGGGTGACTCCCATTGACGGCGGTGAATGGTAAGTAACCAGACGTTACTTTCCGTTCACCACAGCCATGGTGGCCTTTCACCACACTTCCCAACCTCCTCGCGTCCGGAGGTCCAGAAGTGTGGTGAAGGCAAGCCAACAGACGTTCACCACAGTCAAACGCGGCCCGTGTTTGTCTGTGGTTCAGCTGGGGTGAATGTCAGACGCGTAACATCTGAAATTACCACGAGTCTCCAGATTGCCAAGCCAGCCAGAGAGCTGTTGCAATTGGCTTTGGATCAGATTGGTCACAATGATTTTGAACCATCATGAACCAAATCTACTATCTTGACTGAAAATCTCAGAAATTGACACATGGCTGTTTCCAGTTCTTCTATGGATTAAAATGAGCCTTTTAAAGTGTTTTCATCTTTAGCGTAGATTGAACCCAGAATTAATATTATGCTGATTTTTATTCTGTTTAAATATAAATACTTCAAAGTTGTAAGGAAGGGTAGGTACAGCTCACAGAGACTGGAAGCAAAATGAGTCCCCAAGAACTGCTATCGTATTGGTTATTTCCCCCAGTTTTAAAGAGCCAGCTACAAT
Organism: Sphenodon punctatus; assembly: GCA_003113815.1. Classification (NCBI taxonomy): domain Eukaryota; kingdom Metazoa; phylum Chordata; class Lepidosauria; order Sphenodontia; family Sphenodontidae; genus Sphenodon; species Sphenodon punctatus. Next base: position 1,223,087 of record QEPC01011914.1, on the reverse strand, counting down.
ATTAGGCAACCAGCAGGGAAAGCATTCTATACAAAGGTATTCTGAGTGTTGCATGTTCAGTCAGAGGGTGGGGAACTGTAAGGGGTAAAGCAGATGTTGCCCAAACTGTGGGCTGGGATTCCAAGTGAGGTTGCACCATCCGTGATTGGGATTGCAACCTGATTAGTATTGCATTGTCTTTGGTTGAAAACAGACATGACGCTAACTCCACTTTAACACCATTTTAACATTTCTTATGCATGTTGCAGGGCTGTATTGGTGCCCTATGCATCCTTGCAACATGCATAAGAAAAGTGGAGTTAGCGTCATGTCTGTTTTCACCCTTTGTGGTTGTCTGGGGTCATGAGACTGTACTTTAGTCTCAAACCAGGATCATACAGGAAATATTTTTTTTTGAACCACTGGGATAAAGAGCTTAATTCCATTTGTAGGAACCAGGGAGCTGGGTCAGAGCCTGGGCCTTATATTTCTAAAACTGGAGCTGGATGTTCTGTGCACTTGAGTTAATTAGGGCTCCCTCTTTGTCTCATACATACTAAGACAATGATACTTCTTTGACATCATTGACTTCTTATCATGACAAATACCTTCTCCAGGAAAGAAAGCAATCCTTGCCTTAACAACCATGCATTTTCCACTCCCTCTTTACCTGACTGCAGATGGGCAAGCTTGTCACAACCTTCAGTTGCAAAAGGGTATTTGGATGTTGACATTTTGGCACAGCACTCTCTCTCTCTACCAAAAAAAGAGGCCAATCTAAATGAAGGTTGACCTTAAATCGAATCTATTTCTATTGCTTTTTTCCCACCGAGAAATGCAGACTAAGATATTTTCCTTTTGCTTAGCGTGTGATATCTAACATGCTGAGAAGAGACTAAACCAGTAGAACAATATTTTCTGATGTCATTACAAGTCAGATGAAAGGGGGTCAGCACACAGCAAAGCCACAGACTGGCATGGGTAACTTTAAAAAGCTTCTAACAGCTGTAAGAAATTGCTGCCCAAACACATGAGTAAGGCAGCAGAGAGATCCAAGTATATGTTTGAGTGGGAGAACACATAAATCTGCAACTTTCTGTTTGGTAGCTGCAAGCTGTAGCCCAGAAAATGAAAGTGAGGTGGCAAAGCCTTCTGGGATAGGTACAAATCCCCTGTCTAAAGATTTTCACACACATGCCTCTAAAATGGAGTTTTTAATTATGCCTTTTTGCAAGGGGTGAGAGTGGGGATGAAGAGCATTGTTACAAATCACCCCAAATGTCTCCATACCGTGGATAAAGCATTTGACCATGGTAGATGTGTGTCCTTACTGTAATCTCTTGTTCATAAAAAATTCAAGAGGGTGTTAGATGCACAGATTCATTCCTTTGCTGGGATTCTCTTGCAGAGTTTCTTTCCCAGGATTCACATCCTAGCCCCTCAATACCAGCACCAGCAGAGAAGGAACAGGAGATTCTGACAAGAAGGGCCTAATCCTGGCAGAATATCAGAGGTTTTACTTCTGTCACTCTGTAGTAAAACAAAAAACAAAAACAACTTGGGGGAAGGGGGCAGGATCCCCAACAGACAGAGTGTAAAATGAGGCTTTGTAACAATGGGTGTTAAATTAGTAGTAGTAGTGTTTATTAAGGCGAGACCAATGGTCATAGCCGAACAAAACAGCACAATGGGTGTTAAACTAACATGACGTGTGGCTTTCATCCTGCCTGGGAATGGGGGAGGGCTACCCCCATCTGGGTTAGGCCAGGGGATGGAAACTAATGTCCCCCTGGTCTCACCTGGCCAGGCAGGGTGGATGGGGAGCAATGTGTGGCCAGTGCTCCGCCTCCCACCATGATGGACACACACACACACACACACACACACACACACACACACACACACACACACTGATCCAGGTGGACGCAAAAACAGACGCACCCGCCCAGTTCAACCCACTCTGGCCCACCTGGGCAGCTCACAGGGCCAGACTATGGGCCCGGTTTGTTCTGGGCACACGTTTCTGGCCCAGCTGCCAACCCCGCCAGGGTTTGAACCACGCCCACATCTGGTGGTCCTGGAACAGACATGCAGGGTCAGCGCTGGCCCAGTCAGGCCAGAGCGGGCTGAACCAGGCCAGCATCACGTTTGTAAACTCCCAATGTCTGTTCTAAGCCTTTTCTGATGAACATAAAGGAGAAGGAGATGAGGGATAGAGGCAGAGTCTGAGCTGGTGTCTATAGATGTAGCTATATTGGCTCCAGCCTCACCAATTTGGCATGATGGGCATTTATTTCAGTGAAACTTGGCATTTTTGTACATGATTTATATAGAGGGGGAAATTTTTGGAAGCAATATGAGAAGCGAAGCGAAGAGCTGGTGTGGTGTAATGGCTAGATGCGCAGTACTTGGACTGGGAGGTGCGGGTGGAGACCCCCGTTCTAGTCCCCTTAGCCAGAAATTTACTGGGTGACCTTGGGCCAGTCACAATATTCTCTCAGCCTAACCTACCTCACAGGATTGTTGTGAGGATTAACAGTTGTGTTAAATTGTTGTGTGTAAAGTGCTCTGAGTGCCACCATGAGGAAAACAGGTGCTGCTGCTGGAATCAATAACTGGTAATTGTGATGTCTGAATGCACCCTAAAGGGGCAAATAAAATGACTAAACAAATATATTTATTTCACTGACTAAGGCCTAAGCCTAGATCAAAGGTTGACACACACATCTCAGGCACACATGCGGATCAAAACTACACCCACAGCAGCTGTTTCAATCCTGCTTCTCCTTGGGTGTTTTTATACATGACGGTGCTGAGCACCACCACACACTAATCCTGTCCGGAGTGAGGGCCCTCACTCTGCGCAGGATTTGGTCCAGCCATCGAACAAATGTGATGGCAGGCCAGGCCAGGGACAGGGCAGGGTGATGAGCGGATGTGTGTCCACACGGCTCCGCCCCTGCACTCCAGGATCAGTCTGCCCCCTCCCTGATGGGCAGCTATGGTGAGCTATGAGGCCGCCATGGCTGCCCGGCACTGCTGCAGACCTGGACTAGGGTAAGTGCATGCAGGTCAACACACGTGATGGCCACTTTACCCCGGTAACAGCCCAGGCTAAGCGCCCCCATGGCCCATGCAAACCCATGTTCTGGCCTGGGGTAACTCCGGTGGCTGGTTTTAGACGTGATAGCACCACGGATGTCCACGCAGGTCAAAGCGTGCACATCCGCGGTACCGTCACATTTGAAAACTCCCAGTTGTGGTAGGGTTTGGAGGCAGAGGACTTTCCCCAGGCACCCCTGCACATGCACACTGTATGCAAACACACGATGCAAACACACAATTGCAGATTTGTCTGCGCACGTGGACCTTGGATCAGGGGTGGGGGGGCTAAGTGTAAATAGCTACAAGTTAAAGTTGGCGCAGCACAAGGCACTTGCAGCTAGACTAGTGTAGCTTAGTAGATCAGGTGTTGGGTCTGGACCTGAAAGCCAGAGTTTCAATCTCATTTCAGCCATGAACTCACTGAGTGACCAGTCACTGTCTCTCAGCTCTCTACAAAATGGAAATCATCATGTCCAATCTCACAGGGTGGTTGAGACAGGGGACTGCAAAACACTTTGAACACTGAAAGTGCTATAGTAATGATATTTTAGAATTTGCTTCTCTTGAGTTTCAACCTCATTATTTTAAGATTTTTTTTTCTGCTTTTCTAATTAACTTTATACAAGGTCCTACAAATCCAGTCTTAATGGCCACCTTTCTTTCAGTAGTTGTTCAGGATGTGAGGTTTTAATTATAGCATATGTTCTCATTTTATAATAACAGTAAGTACTCATTTTGTGTTCAGATATCACCCAGGAGGATTAATTTGGGTATCCCATTATCAGTCACTCAAACAAAAGCCTATTATCTTAAAAACAGAGCTCAGCTATTACTTCATCATTATACTTTTTTTTTAAAGCCACCATAATTGCATTTTGAATTTTATTAAACACAGGCCTGTCTTTTGCTTTCTGGATTCAATCCTCAATGTGTTTGCATGTTCTGGTTTTTTGCAGCACAATGCAGGATGACATTTTCATTCTACACGAACAAGAATACGACAGTTTGCTTGAATCTGTCTTCAAAGCAGAATTCCTAAGCCTTTTATCTAAGCGATATGAGGAAAAAACACAAAGGAAGCTACCTCTGAAATTTGGCAATACGTAAGTAATGTAATTTTTATAAAAATATTATACAGTAACTTAATTTCACAGATTAAAATTCACAAAACAAATATGAGCAACTGTTGAATTCTCTTATCCATATTTAAACCTCTTCTACAGTTCCAGACAGAAGAGTGTGGTAGATGCCTCAATCTTAGAAAGCCATGGATCCTCCTTGGAGAGCCACAGTAGTAATAGATTAGAGCCAAATCTTCTGGACCCCCAATTCTCACACAGTAAGAAACATTAGCCACTGCAGGAGGACAAAGGATTGCTTGTTTCCTGGAGGGGTGGTGTGGGGAAGGGAAGGACTGAAGATTTGGCTCTAATATATTACTGCGGGAAGAGGAGGACAGACTGTACATCCACAGGCCATGATCCACCAACCGCTTACTCCACAGGGTAAGTCTGGGCTTCATTGGGCCTACTCCAGAGTAATTGTTTGGTGGATCACAGCCATAGAGTCGAAGGGGTCACCAGATCATCCAACCTGACCCCAGGTATGTGATAGGCCATCATATCCACCCTCCTACAAAACACTAAATCCTCCATTAGACAAAAATAAGACAGCCCTCAGAAAATGAAAAGATTGTGGGCTACAGCTGGAGAGCAGGAAGGATCAAGGGGTATTTTCAGAAGTGACGCTACCATGCTTAGACCAAATCGGGGGTAACAGCCACCACCGACCGGTACCCAGAACAGATATGACGGTGCGCCTTACCACACTTTGTCCCGAATCGTGGTAGCATTTACCACCAGCTGTTCCCCATGATTTTCCGAGATCACAACCAGTGGTAACTGCTTCCCTGGTGGTGAGCATCTGATGACCGTCGAACAGAAGTGAAGGTGGTTGTGACCCCAGGGTGGGGTTGAGTGTGGTAAAGTGTGGTTAAGCATGGTAGGATCACTTCTGAAAATACCCTAGGTTACCAATGCCAGAGGCTCCTCCAGTGTCAGGGAATTGACTGCGTGAGAGGTACCCCCAGATGGGTCAAGCAAAGGAGCCACTTCTAATGCTACAGGCAAACACCTCCCTTTCTCTGGAGGGAAATTCCTTCCCAAGTCCTGGTTCAAAAATGGTGATCACTTAGATCCTGAGTTCACTCACTCAGAAGCAAGTCCCACCAGCTAACCATCTAGGATACTCTGTACCACCTCAGCACAAGGCCAGCTTAGCCGGTGTCCCATCTCTGATGCTGCAGAAGAAGGGTCATGGTGGGACTGAATGCCACACAAGGAAAATGTTGATTCCCCAGCACACTGCACGACATTTCTCGGCAGCAGTTAGGGATGGGAATATCGAAATCGGTTCAATGTGATTAGCCCAATTTTGGGACCAACTGTGTTGATCCGAAGAATCCAATCCTGTCGAGGGATACGATCCAGAAAGATAGGTGCCCCGGCGGGGTCTATCAAAGCTCCTTGGAGCGGCACTGGTGCTACTGTAAGGAGCTTTCAGGGAGCCCCAGCTCTGCCTCCCCCAGGCCCCTGCCCAGCCCAGGTACTGGGAAGAGGTCCAGGGGAGGGAGAGCTGGAAGCAGAGGGGCCACACGGGGGGGGGGGGGCAGTTGCCTCCCAGGACCCCTACCCAGCACCCACCTTCCCCAAAACGCTGCTGGTGCCCACCCATCCCAGCATTGATGTAGCAGCCACCGGCAGGCTGAGCATGCACAGATCGGCTGCCATTTTCCAAAAGGACACGGATGCTGCCTGCACCATTTTGGAAAATGGCCATGCATGCGCAGAACGGCCATGGCAGCCATTTCACACACAAACGGTTTTTCTTAGTATTTTGTCTGGCGCAGCCCTGAGAAGGCCGCGCTGGGCACTGCTGGACTCACTCCAAAGCCTAAGGGGAAAAGGTAAGTTAATGAACTACCCCCTCTCCCGTTCCACCCAGCCACCTCTGCCTCCCAGCACCCCTGCCCAGTGCCTCATGCCTCCCCTGGACTCCTGCCCCGTTGCCCACCACAGCACTGCTGCGACAGGCACTGGGGTAGGCGGGCACAGGCAGAGGTTCAGGGGAGGTGGGTGCTGGACAGGGGTCCTGGGAGGCAACTGTACCCCCTCTCCCCACCCCTGCACTGTCCCTCTACACCCAGCTCTGCTTCCCCTGGACTCCTGCCCAGCACCCAGGCCCAGCAGGAGTCCAGGGGAGGCAGAGCTGAGGGCAGGCATTGGATTTAAGCCATATTGATTAGAATCAGAACCAGTTCCAATTAATACGGTCTAAAATTGGAATGAAAGTCAGGTTGGTCCGATTTTGAACCGATCCTGATTTTCATTATGATCTCCCATCCCAAGCAGCAGCTCCCTCTGCTGAAGAACACAAGGGTGGATTTAGCCATTGACTACATGGATCCATGGTCTAAACCCTTCCCATCTTAGAGGATAGTGTAGTAGCAACTGTCAAGCAACTAGATTAGTCCTCAGCTGGGAACATTACCTCTGTCTTCCTGAATTCCTCCTGCAGGCCTCACCATTAAGCATTCTGTGATGAAAGTGATACACAGATTCAGGCAGATAGAGTAGAGCTATGATGGATGCAGGTTATAAAGACAGTGGGTGTTTTTAGTCAAGCGCTTCCCCAACTATTACCCAGCCACCCCACCCCCCTATGCAGCCTTGCACCAGACATGGTGAGTGGGTGATTAGTGGGGTAATAGGTGGGGAGGCGCATGTCTAAAAATAAAGATAGCCAGTCTTGTTTGGTTTAGAAGGCTGGATTACGAGGAGGCAAATGGCCACAGGGAAAAGTAGAAGACTCCATGGACTGAGGCAGTTTGGATTATAGATGCTTACCCCAAACAAACTCCAACCAGCTAAATGTTCTAGCATCACCATAATGTGTAGGGATTTTGTATGTCAACTGGGGGTTTTCATGTTTCTCTTCTGTTGCAAGAGCATGTTGGAAACCATACCAAATGCGATATATTCTTCCTAATGACCTTACATAGCAAGTAAATGCATTAGTGCCAAGGTTTTTTTTTATTATCATCATCATTATTATTATTATTATTATTTTATTCCCTAGAAGCAAAGTTGGAAGGGGTGAAGGGAGATTATTATTTTAGCTTGATAATGTTTCAGTGCACAATGGAAAGTTGCCTGTAGCTTGTGAATCCAAAGCTAATTTGGGTAGTTTTGATTTTGCCATTGGGGAAGGCAATACATGGTGACTGAAGCTTTGCCAAAACAAAAGTCTGGTCCCTCGAATCATTCTCTACATACCATGCAGTGTGCTCTACCCGCTCCAAAAGACAGCAGAGATTTCAACGATGACAGAGGTCCATATTTTCAAAGGACACAAGGTGCTGGCTCCCATTGTACTTACTAGGGACAACATCTGCAAGCATAGGTGGGTATTTGTGTATGTGACACTACTGCAGTCGGGAAAGCCCAGTGGGTGAATGTGTTTGTTTGCATGCATACCCATCATGTGCAGTTGGAATTGAGTAGCATAACGTATTGGTGCTGTAGGTTGGCTTCGACAAGTTCATGATCTAAATGGTTACCCTTCATATTAACGTACTTTAAGATTCCATTTTCAAATGGTTACTAAAAGACCAAATAAATTAAAAAAAGCTAACTGTGTTATAGTTTACTGTAAAATCCAGCAAGCTAATAGCTTGCATATAGCCATAGGCTGCAATCCACAAACCACAGAGCTTCAGTGGAACTACTGCAGATCAAATGGTTTGCGGATTGCAACCATAGTGTAAGTATCCTCTACAGATGTGCTTCTAGCCAACACACACTACTCATACCTGTAACTTATTTAGAATCTACATTAATCATTTATTAACTGGCTTTAAACTATTTATAAATTGAATCTTAAAGTGCACCCATGTCAATGAGAGAGGATAAAAAAGAGCACGAATCCAAGGCTTGGTTTGTTGGTTTTGTTCTGTGTATTTACCCAGGATGCAGCTTCTCAGATAGCAGCCTGTTTTTCCCCTGTTGCATCCTGATCCATAGGGTATGCATGTGCTGCTTGGCTATGTGCACCATTAGCGTTAACATGGGAATTTGTTTCTTCTTTTGCCTCTGCTTGTATCAGACTTGAAGTGAAGTTGAAAAAGGAAAATTGGGGGCCATGGAGTTCTGGTGGTTCTCGTCAAGTGCAATTTATCCAAGGCCATGGAGACATAGCCTTTCTCAAGCCAAGCAACAAGGTGCTGCAGGTCAGCATTGGGCCCGGACTACCAAAGAATTCCCGTAAGTGCAAATTCTCTTCTGCTTGCTTTCTTGGGTTCTGAATTTTCAGTTCATCCTTATCTGTGTCTCCTCCTTCTCCTTGCCATTTGCAACAGGTTGTTTAGTGTTATCAATTGTTTCTATCTGGGACTGAGAGCAAGAGTCGCTTCCAGAATGGGATGCTACCCTAGGTTTCCCTGCAGTTTGGTCTTTTCAGTACTCAGTCTGCTTCAGCAGGATTTGTTGCTAGCAAGAGGAGCCAGCCATAGTGTAGGTGTTACGGATAGGCCAGTGATACCTTTAGGGCTGGATCATCCATCCCAACCAGGAAGGCAATAGATCTCTCCCTGCCAGCAAGAGAGCACAAGAAGGGGGCAGAAAGTGGAGGGCCGCCTTACACGATCTTTTGCAGGGAGGAGCCTTCTGCATGGCTGGGGATCCATGCATCAGCTTACAATGGAAGGATAGGGTGCTTGCTCCTTTGAAAATATACTAGCAATGAAAGCTGGGCTGGCCTTAGAGTTTGTAGGGTCGGTGTGAAAACGTGCCATGGTGCCTCTTGGTATCCTAAGTGACTATGACAAAGTCAAGTCGTGCACGTGCACTTGTCTCTCTCTCTCGCACTCCCTCCATTAGCTGCTACCCCAGCACTACAGCTGCTCCCAGTGGAGTGGCGGCAGATGCTCCCTCAGCAGCTGCTGCTGTGCTGCACCTGGGGCCTGGTGCTCCGCTCCACTCCACTTTTAATTTATATCCCGCACTCTCTTATCAACAGATAACTCAAGGCGGCTTACAACAAGCAAAATACAGTAATACATAATACATCATAATACATCATCAATACAATAACAATCCCCAATTCACAACTCCCAACCCTAAAACCCTAACACTTACATAAATCATACAATATGCCCTCCATCCATCTAGCAGTCTCCCAACACCTACACACAGGTAGTGTTAGCCATCCTACCAAACATCTTCCACCTCCACCCTGCTGCCACCAGGGAGAAGCCTTCCTCTGCTCCACCCCCTTGCTCTCACCAAGGGGGTGAGTCTCTTCCCGGGCAATAAATATAGACCCCTCTTCCTCTGTTCAAACATCGTGCACAGTTCTCCTTCTTGCATCACACCTGCCTCTGATCACCCCTGCTCGAGCTGAGCCGAGACCATCTGTTGTTCCTGCTACCTCTTCCACCGGCATCAACAGAGATCCCACCAGCTCTCCGCACTTCACTGCTGTTCCCATCCTCCAACCAAACTGGGCCGATCTGCTCGCTAATCCTGCTGTCCAACCCTACTCCAGCGACCCTCCATTTCATTACTTGTAGGGCAGAGGGGGGCCCTGGGCGCCACAGTCCAGCAAACGGCCCCGGCCAACGACCGGCACCCTTTGGGTGTCGCCCTTCGGACTGGCGCCCACAGGGCCCCGCCCTGGGAGCTCTTACCTGGGGAAGGGGCGGGAGAAGCAGAGTGACAACCAGCTGGTTCCTGACAGCTAGAGGGCATTGGTGGGGGAGACGTACACAGCTGTGTATGGCACCCAGCAGTGAGGGGAGGGGAGCCAGGCTGCACATGATCAGGGCCGGCCCCAGGGTTTGTAGGGCCATGTGCAAAGTCTTGGTGCAGGGCCTAACTTGCATAATGTACATATTTGCGTAATTTCCCCTCATACCTGCGCACACGCCTTATCAGTCCCACCACTTACCCCTTAGCTTCCAACACAGAGCACCCCCTCACCACTTCCATCCCACAGATCCACCCCCCTCCAACATCCCCCGCAGAGTCCCTTGCCTAGCTGTCCCCAACAAGCCCCACAAAGTGCCCCCTTGCCTAACCCCCCCCCCCACTTCCCTCACACAGTTCCCACCCCCCTCCCAATACAGGGAGAGAACAACGCTGGGGGAGTGTCTCCCCTCTCTTCACAGAGTTCCTGCTCCCAGCCCCAATCATTTCAGTAGAAGGGGGGGTAGACATGGACACTTACCCATGGTGAGGGAGAGCCTCACGCCAGGGGGAACGGGGGTCTAGCTAGCACTGCGATTGCCGGCACGTGCTAGACACTGTGTGTCTTCTTGTAGCTGGAGGCTCTGGCGCCTGGGGAAGGGAGGGGGGGAAAGGCCGCGGCCCGACTTTGTCTCCTGCGAGGCTGCTCTGCTCCAAAGCCTACCTCCTCCTGAGCCATATGCCGTGAGTGAACTCCTGGCCAGGGCCAGGCTTGAGTTATTGCTGGCTCAGTCAGCTCCTTCCTGCTAGACTTGCTTGAGCCTCCTCTGTCCTCCTCAGCCTGCCTGAGGGAGGCTCTCTGCTCCTGGCTGGGCCACCTGCTCCAGAGTCTTTGCCCCTTGACTGAGGCTCCTCTCTTCGCCGTGTCGCTGCTTGTCTCATTGCATCCTTGTGCTGCTGGTGCGGTGCTAGCGCTTGCAGTTCAGCGGGCGTGCAGGCTGCTCAGTGGGTGCGCACACCTCCTCCAGTGGCATGGGCTCCTCCCCCTTCCCAGTCACGTGGTGCTGGTGAGGGGTGTGTGCGAATCATGACACAGATGCCCTTGCGCCCACCTGAACTTTAAGTGCTGCAGCCACGGCTTGAGGGCTCAGCAAGGAAGGCAGCCCCACCGCCATGGCTGCCTGGAGCATTTGCTGGGGAGCCTAGGAGGCAGAAGTTAGAACTCTTAGGCATTGAGGGGCTGGCTGCCGCCCCTGGTATAGGGCACGGGGCCCAGGCTGGCTGCTGAGCTGTGTGCGACCGCACATGCCTGGGGCCAGCCCCACACATGATGGAAACTCCCTGAAGCAGCTCCCAGAGAATGAGGAAGGTTTTCTGTTCAGAGGCATGGGGCCTCTGAAAGTGTGGGGCTTGGGCTGTAGGCCCCATTCATCCCTGCAAAGGACCGGTCCTGAATGGAGGGAAGAGGGATAGCACCATGTTCTGGGCCTAACCAAAAACAGCCCTTGCAATCCTATATTCGGCTGTTACACTGCCTCTCAAACAAGATAACAGGTTTCCATGAGCTTAAATATTGTTTATAGCAATCATTAGTTCCTTTTGTTTGGTTGTTTTTGTAAACAACCCCAAGGTAATGTGTGTGCTAGGAATACTGTTGTGCTCAAGCCACCTTGCCCACTCTAGCCACTCCTGGGGTCTTTTATGTCCAGGAGCCCCAGCTAGCCCCCCAATTGGATTTGAAATGGGATAATGCCATCTTTGCGTTCCCCACGCAGAGCTGAGAATCACATCCGGAATCTCAGTGTTTCCTCTGATTACAAACCTCGTCTCCTCTGAGCTGCGACAAAGCCAAAGTTCTTGTTTCATTACTGCTGCCCAGTGGATAGAGGTCTGACAGTCTCATGTGCCCAGTGGATAGAGGTCGGACAGTCTCATGTGTCCAGTGGATAGAGGTCGGACAGTCTCACGTGCCCAGTGGATAGAGATCTGACAGTCTCACGTGCCCAGTGGATAGAGATCTGACAGTCTCATGTGCTTCTTTCAGGTCCCACCAGACGGAACATTACCCAAAGCAGAGGATACTCCAATAGGACTCAAACTCAGAATTACCCAATGAGAGCTGCTCCCCCTCCTCCTGGTATGTAGCCTTGGTAAAGTGCTCCAGAGTCTCTCTCTTGGTTTTTAAGGATAGTGGGGCTATCCTTGGTGATAGTCCAGAGACTGCAGCTAGTGCAGAATGCAGCGGCCCACCTCCTTACAGTGACGAGTCACCATGACCATATAACACCGGTGCTTTCCTCACTGCACTGGCTGCATAGTCTTCCGGGCCTGATTCAAGGTGTTGGTCTTGACCTATAAAGCCCTATATGGCCCAGTCCCCACCTACCTGCAGAATCACCTCACCCCCCGGGTTCTGGAATCAGCCCTTACGGTTGGCTGAGGGTGCCCTCCTTGAGGTGCCCCAAGTTCATTGTGTGGGGACGATGGAGAAGGCGTTCTCAGTAGCTGCCCCAATGCTGTGGAACTCCCCCCTGGTGGAGATCCACCTGTCCCCAAATTTTCCCTCCTTCCGAAGACAGAGTAATACCTGGCTGTTTCACCAGGCATTTGGTGAGGGAGAGGGGTAGTGGGAGGGATGGGTGGGGTTTATTTCTGAGATGGCCTGGTTTTATCTATTGGTTGGTTCCGATTTTTATATTTTTGTATGGTTTTCTTCTGAATATTTTTAAATTTGTGAGCCACCCCAAGTTACTGAATGGAAGGATGGGGCAGGATATAAGAATTGTAATATAGTTTAATTATGTTTTAAGTCCAATTTTAATCATCCTGGTTGTCAGCATTTATAGGCAGGGCTCCAATTCTCCCACGGGAGCCCCAAGGACTTATTTATCCGCCTCCCACTGTGGAATCTCCTGCCCCGTGTCTCCCCAGCGCAAGCTGGAAATTCTGCGCTGGGAGAAGCGGGGCAGGAGATTCCGTGGCAATGGGGAATTCTACAGGAAATCTGCAAATCGTGGACCCGCATTTGGCTCGGGGCCCTGCTTATAGGTCTCTCACTACAAGACACTGTAGCCGTGATCCACAAACCACTTACTCCAGTATGTGGTTTCATTGGAACAGCCGTAGACTAAGTGGTCTGTGGATTGTAGCCGGAAACTGCAATCAATTACACTCAGCTCTCCACTTAACCATTTCTGTACAAAGCCTGTATATACAGCACAGACCCAGACAATACTCTCCAAAGTCACTGTTGTTTCCATAAGATGCACAAAAGAACCTGCTTTGTGCCTCATAATCCCATCTTGTTTGGCAAAAGCTTTTGTATATGCTGAATACTGATGCCTATAGTTGTGCCAGTAAGTGGCATGCAGAGTTGATGTCATTAGGGTGTTTCACTTATTCTCACTTATGCTCTTAACAAATAAGATTAATTTAAGAGCATGAACTCAGAAAATGAACAATATTCCATTTACCTAATACTCCCCAGGAAGTCTTTACAAAGCATTCTCTTTCAGTGCGTAGCAGCTACTTATTATTCATAGAAGTATAATGCTAAAAGAAAATACCATGTTTTAACGTGAATTATATGTCTGTAGCTTACTATAGACATATAATTCAAGTAAACCTGCCTGTCTGGGAGGACACTATGGTGATTGGTTGAGCTGCTGTGATGCTGCAGAATGTTCAGAATCATTCCATGAGCTGTGAGGAAGTGAAACCTGACAGTAGAGCCACAAGGTTTATAAACATAATAAACAATATATGACAATAGACTTGGTGTTTCATTATTTGCTGTTTTCTGCTGCCTAGTACAGATTTGTCAAATTGCACTTGCTACTTAAAAATAGCTGTCCCAGTCTTTAGCTGTAGATGGCTGTTGTTAAACAGTGATCATTGGCCGGGTCTAACAATCCTGGCTCAGGTAAAAGTAGCTTGGAATAAAGCCTGAGCAGGATTGTCTCCCCAGCCCCCAACTTGCCTGCACCAATAGGCTTGTTCTGAGACAAAAGCTGGATCAACAGTGTTTGAATGAACCACTGCTTCTGAATGTTCATTGTCAGGGAGGAAACCTCCAGCATTCAAGAGCTGATTAACCTTTGAAAGCTATTCACCGTTCATGCCGTGTACACTAGCTCTGCACAGTGACACCTGTTTAATTATTATTAATGATTTCTAGAGCACTTTCAGTAATCCAAGTGCTTTACAACGAATCTAGAAATTCTCCCTCACCACAACCCTGTGCAGCAGGTCATTATTATTCCCATTTTACAGATGGGGAATTCTGAGAGTGCCTTGCCCAAGCCTCCCAGTAAATTCATGGTTAAGATGGGATTTGAACCCAGATCCAATTCTAACACCTTGTCCACTAGGTTACCCAGACTCTCATTAGAAGGCAAACTTCATGATTTGGCAAAATTCTCTCTCAGATATTCAAAATACAAGCAGCTGGGATTTCCCAAGGAACCTGACCTCCTTTGGCCACTCTTAGCAGAGAAATCAGCCGTGGTAGAATTGGAGCAGGACTAGAGTGTACACATGGCCAGTTACCGTTCATCTCCCTTGTGTGGTGAGATGGACACACCCTGATTTGGCAATGGGACCCAATGGGCTATGGCTTTCATTGGGATGAATGAGAGAAATGGAGAGCGAACGCAGACCTCACTCTAGACAGGCACAGACATGAACAAATGGGCATCTGACAGAAAGAGGTTAGCAAGCCAAAAACTGAGAAAAGCAGCAGCTCCCCACTGGCTGTTTCGGGGAGGGGGAGGAAGCTACGGTAGTGATGGGATCCTAGGAGAGTCAACAAGCTGCCACCGTTCCCTGACACCTTCTGCCGACACCGCTGCTGCTGCCGCCATTGTTCTCCTGCCCCAGACTGTGGGTGAGTGGCAGAGGTGGGTCCCTCCCAGGGAGCAGCAACCAGGAGTACCAGAGAGCTGTGGCAGCAGAAGCGGCAGTAAGGAACTCCATTGGGTCCTGGGAGAAGTAGGAATTCATCATCTCACTTTCCCCTGCTCCATGCACCTACTACAGGGAAACTGCCTTTCTGGCAGGTCCCCCACCTCCTCTTGACTTTTTAATCATTTTTTCTCCTGGGCTCCTTACTTCTAGGTCATCACCAAAATGGAGTGATCAAGCCCCCACAATTTGTGCCACATGCCCAGGCCCCTGCAAACCACCGAGCCAGTCAGAAAAGCCTGTACGCCACGATGACACGCCCACCTTTGCCCCAGCAATTCTCTGCAGGATCAGACAGAATCTCCCGCCAGCCAGAAAGCCTGGATTTCCTCAGGGTTCCAGACCAAGGCGCTGCTGGGTAAGGATTCATAGAGAGGGGCCCACTCCTTAGGAAGGGCTTCAGGGGACCCAGTCATGCAATTCTACTGCACACAGATGTACCAAAACAGCGTCCTGAGGCTGCAGTCTTAAAAATGCCTGATGTCCATAGGATTGAGTACAAAGCGATGGCAGACTCAGACCCACGGCTCTTACACAAGGAGGTGTAGGCTCAAATGTGTCAAGAATCAATTCATATCTATGGAGTAAGTCAGCTCCTTGTTTACGTGTTTGTTACTGCAGCAATGGTCACGCGGGAAGCCTATGGGAAATAGCTTCTTAGCAAGTCCCATAGATGAGACGAGCTGTCACTAATTCACCCTGCGGTACCTTGGAAAGAAAGGGGTTAGCAGAATAAAGTTTTGAAACAGAGTTAATAGATGGGCTGGATGAAGGTAAAATGGGAACCGTTGTCCTCAAAAGTCCTAGATCTGGAGGGTTGGAAGGGACATCAAGGGACATGTAGTCCAGCTCACCCTCTACCTAAAGCATTTCTGAGAGATACCTGTCCTCTAGTCTTTTCTTGAAAAGCTCCAGGGAGGGCTATTCACTCACTTTCTGCCCTGGATTCTTGTCTTTCTCCCCTGTGGACTAGGTCATCTCGCCCCCCCCCCCCACACACACACACACACACAGCCGGCACACACAGCCGGCACACATCTGGCAGCAATTAGCGCCTGTCTGCTTCAGCACTGCTCTGACTGACTCACTGCTGAGTCGGAGCCCTGCCCGACCACAGCATCCGATCCCAAGTCTCCCTTCAAGAGGGTGCAGTAAAAACAAAAACAGATCACTCGATTGGAAGGACTTGACTTTCTCAAGTTGAAACAAGATGATGTCAGTAGCATCCCCAGCCCCTAAGAGCTGCTCCTGTGCACGCCTTCTGCGGGGCTTGGGGTCACCGCTTTCTATTTATAGAAACCTAAAGCACAGAAATAACGATTTTTACTGCCGACAGTCATTTATCATCCAAGGTCTCAGCCTGCCAGTGAATTATTTTGCCAGTTGTGCATAACTGCTTGGACTAAAGATAACATGGATAAAACAGAAACTCTCCCCCCATGTCCAGGCCTGTTTGATCTCCTGGTGGGCCAGCTCAGTCACTTACCTAGTATGAGCCACCCCTCCCTGTCACAGGCTAGGGCAGTTTTTAGAGCATGCCTGCAAGACGTTGCCCTCCCCCTCCCGTCTTTAGGTGGCAACCAGCCCCCCGTTTGGCTCTCTTCACTACAGTTTTATTTGCTGTAGGATATGGGATTCTTTTCCTTGTCCAAGCAATTTACAAATGAATCCTCAGCAAATGGTGGAGAGAGGTGAGGTGAGCATCACAAGTACATGATGCATCAATAACTATAACTGCACAGAGGCTTGGTTGACTTTCTGTGCCAAGAGAAATTCAGTGCCATCCCCACTGCCCTGGCAGTTGTTTGAATGCTGTGCTGCAAGGCCAGGGTCTGTGGAGCTTATGCTTAATTCTGATCTATGTAAATATGCCTTTGACAATACATTCACACACATAATTAAACAAAAGTCTTCTAGTCTAGTTTGTAATTCATTTTATTTATTTCATTCTCCATAGGCTCAGGGCAGATGATGAAGAACGTATTCAAAAACATACACAAGATAAAACAGTTTTAAAATCCCAAACTCTAGAAAAATATAAAAATTCTCATTTAAAATAGCATCCCACCTATCCCCACCCACCAACGCTTGTCCAACAAGTTTTCCTTCTACAGACTTTCGTAATGTGAGTCCAGAAAGAAACTGACCAACCAACCATGTTCTGTTCTCATCTCTTACATTTCAGATTTTTTCATTTTAATTTTTGGATTTGCATGTTTGTCATTAGAATCATAGGGCTGGGCAGTCCAGCCCCTGCATCAATGCAGGATTCCCCGGAACTGATAATAGGCAGCACTCCTCAATTTGGACATTATGTCAACTCTTCAAAGTACCTATAAAACTCATAGTAAGAATATTTGTATTCTATATTCCTAAACATCTCACTTTTTCATGTAGAAGGCTTCTTACAACTGGATAGCAAATCCAGAGGGAAATGACTGAGGGAGTAATCCTCTGCCACTGAAGTCAGCTCAGTAGTTCCCATTGACCTGAATAGTGGAAGAGGACCGCTTCATGACAAGGGCATGGCATGGCAATAACATGAGCCTGGCAAGTCCAAACCCAGGTGGAATGTGTTGTAGGAAAATGGGTTATTAGCACCCACTCAAGACTTGCTAAATGTCTCAGGGGACCGTTTCATCTTCCGCACGAGGGCCTGCTCCAACCTAGCTGCACCTCTGCTTCACGACACCAAGGATGGAAATACATACATACAGCATGATCCTCTGGGCAGTTGGTGCTTGCACTAGCTCTTAGTATTGGTCATCGTTTTATTCACTGCAGTGGGACTCTCCGTAGCATTCTGTGTCAGCATGTGCACAAAACGCCTTCCAGAGGATCTCACTGTCAGGCAAACAACTTAGCAATGAAAAGGAGCAGCGAAGAGCAGTGCAGTAACAATCAGGTGGCCGCAATGGCATGGTGGCAGCACATTCATATGCATGAAGCTCGTTCCCTGGTGTGTAACAATAACACTGCTATGGCCAACAGACTATTTGATGTCTAGTTGTGTTGGGTGTGACTCAAGCTTGTTAGAAAGGCTGCTGTATGAAGTCAGAATGTGTGTAAACTCTCCTCTAGCTCTCTTAAGAACTGGTCAGAAGCTAATATTCAGGGGAGACAGTGCCCACTTTAACACTGGACTGCAGAAGATGAAGACTGCATTGGTTGAGTATGGGCAACAATAAGCAGTATCTCTTTAAATGGGAACGTTTGGCTAACCCTAAACCAGAGATGCTCCTTTCCAAAGGTAGCCCAGAACTTGTCAAAGGTGTATAAGGTACATAACAAGACAGCAACTCCAGCCAGTCATATGGCCCATGCATTTATCTTGCCTCAGGTTGAGGGGAAGAGCCCAGATACATTTTTTTTTAAAAGAAAAACAAACCATAAACCTCACACACATTTTTATAGTCTGGTCCAAGATGATCCCTACTGGCCCCAAATCCCATTTCCTCACACAAGTCAATCC
Source organism: Sphenodon punctatus (assembly GCA_003113815.1). Lineage (NCBI taxonomy): Eukaryota > Metazoa > Chordata > Lepidosauria > Sphenodontia > Sphenodontidae > Sphenodon > Sphenodon punctatus. Next base: position 1,204,826 of record QEPC01011914.1, on the reverse strand, counting down.
TCCATCATTAGAATCAGTGGGACTTCCACTATTGACTTTAATGGGGGAGGATAGTGCTTTGAGGCTAACAGCTTTCTGTTCAACTGTACAGTTTTCTGTTGTTTTGGTGCAGGTGAGCATCTCCCAGTTATCAGTGACCACTTGTAACCAGCACCTAGTTTTCAAATGCATGCATTTAGTTTACAACCCATAAAAAACTCAAGAGGGGCAGAGAAAACCCCAATAAAACCATGGCAGCCTCTTTTGACATTTGAGTTTCTTAATGGAGGTGGTGTATTGCTGCAAGGTGAGAAAGGGATTATTTAGTGCTTGTGATAAATACCAACATCTTAGCAGTAGTTCTGCAAACAGAGCAAATTTTGCTAAATCCTGCTGCGTGTTTTCATAGCTTGAAGAAGCCACAGTTCATTGCAGTAAAGAGCACAACCCTGCAACCACACTCTGCAATGCAAACACAACTGGAGACTGGTCAGTGGCAGTTAGTTTAAGGGCAGTGCAGCCACTAGAATATCCAGCCAGAATTCATTCCACATCCTAGGAGAAGTCTTACATGATAGCTCCCTCTGCTGGCTTTCCAGGGCAGCATCCTTAGCCTGACATGTATAACACTTGGCAACAATTTCCTACTTAATATTTTGAGTTTCTCTCATGCGACCGTTGTTGGAATGAAAACTCCAGTAATAGCTTAGTCAATCCTACAGTGTGGCTTCCTTAAATTTACCTTTCTGGGCTTGAATTTATTTTTATTTTTTTAAAAGTCAGAATTGCTTCCCTTAGGTAAATGCAATGGAAAATCTACCACCCCATACAACTTGGCTCTGAACGTTACTGATTAAATCCCATGCCACATGGAATCTTAGCATGTTAGGGTTGGAAGGGACTTCAAGGGTTAATATGAGTGTTTAGTTATTGAAATCAGAACAAGTCTTTGCCATTCCCAAAGGGAAGCTGAATTGGGGGCGGGAAGGGAGAATCTCAGGAATGTGCCATGCACTTACTCACTAGCGGCTCCCTCGCCTTCATTGGAACTACCCACCAGGGGTTTGAAGAGTGCCATTTAGGTCTGAAATGCCATTTATGCTAAAGCTTGTCTGTTCCATTTTGATGAGCTGTTTGCACCCTGCTTTACACAGATAATCAGGCCTGTAGCTAGAACATTAACGGGGGGAGGTGCGCTTGCCTTCCAACTTTTGTGTACTACGCTGACATTTTCTTTATCGTCTGCCCCAGTTCTGGCTGTTGCAAGGAAAACAACTTCTTGTGCTGGTGGGTTATGGTGATTTTGCTCAGCATTTACAGCTATTGTTAATTACATGCACGCAGGAAGAATTGATTGGACCCACTCTTATTTGTTTTCTTTCTGTCAACTCTGAGGTATCTCTAGTTTTTGGGAGGGGATAAATTCAATGACCTAAAAGGACTTTCATGCTTAACTGTTGTGTTCTTGCTTGGGGAAATCTAAGTGAGCGGTTTTGGGTTTATATTTCTCCTGGCTAGGCTGCTGCTATGCTGAGAAGTGCAAGTCCACAATGTGGTGGGGTTGGGTGATCTTATGCGCATGGTTGTAGTCTTGGAGCCTGGGTCTCTCTCATTTATTCCTTTTCTCTCGATAGTGCTCACAGGCAAACCACAAACCGACCTCTGCCAGCCGGAGGAAGACCTAAGCCACAGCCCAAACCGAAGCCTCAGGTACCACAGTGTAGGGCGCTGTACGCTTACGATGCTCAGGACACGGATGAACTCAGCTTTAATGCAAATGATGTCATTGATATCATCAAAGAAGGTAAAGCGTCTGCTTATTTCATTCATCTTATGTTCCTGATTCTCTCATAATCCCTGGACTGCAGGCTCAGCTACTATAATGCTGCATATGTACAGCTACCCTTATCCTCCCTTTCCCCACCCTGACTCTGGGATAGACCTCTGAATATCTCCAGTTTGCTCACAGATTAGCAGGGATACCACCTCCTCAATCAAGCTGTGAAAAATAAACACAGCTCTAAGAGTTCTACTTGGAACTGCCCCATCCCATCATATTCCCTGGGGCGGGGAGTGGAATATGAAACCAAGGGTGCTTTCAAACGTGACAGCGCTGAGCACTGCCACGCTTTAAACCTGCCCAGACTGAGGGCCCTCACCCCAGGCAGGAATTGGCCCATCCACTTAACAAATGTGATGGCAGCCGGGCCAGGGAGTGGGCGGGAAGAGGGCAGGGCGATGCACGGAGGTCCATCAGCATGGCTCCGTCCCCGTACCTGATGGGCAGGCACAGGAGCCTATGAGGCCGCCATGACTGCCCAGAAGCACCGTGGACCCAGACTGAGGTAAGTGTAAGCAGGCCATCAAATGTGACAGCCTGCTTTATCCAGTGCAGACTCCGACCATGGACCAGAGTCACAGCCTGTGCTAAGTGTCACCGCAGCCCCTGCTGCAGCCCCTGCTACAGCCCAGGCCAACATCTGGCAGCTGTTTCAGATGTGATGACAGCACAGATTTCCCCACATGGCAAAGCATGGAAATCTGTGCTATCATCACAACTGAAAACACCGCAAGCCAAGATCATGTCACCTCATGCAAAACTCAATCAGACACAGCCAACTAACCCCTGCCCTCTCTACCAGCCACCCAATAAACATCTAAGGAGCCTGAAGCTCAACCAATTCAGTCTCATCACTGGAAGGGCTGTCAGCCTGTTCTGAAAAGGAGTTGAAAGTGAACTATAGTAGGGAGTGGTGACTCCCTCTGTTTTCTTTCTGTGTGCAGATCCTTCTGGTTGGTGGACAGGCAGGTTACGAGGGAAGCAAGGACTGTTCCCCAACAACTACGTGACCAAGATCTAACACGGACTCCAAAAGCTTTGTGAAGTGAAGAGCTCAGGATGCTCTCCCTTCCTTTTCTGCTCATCAAGATGATGCCAGTTCTTCTCAGAGGCCTGTTGTCCTTTGCAGCATCTTCATCAGTGAAGTTTATAGGAAGAAGCAGCAAAGAAGTCAGTGTTTACTCTCTATAAAGCAAATATGCAAATTGATGCCTTGGAAACACACAAGCACGGACATACTGAACAAGGAATTATTTATTATATTTAAACCTGTTTCTTGGGCAGAACCAAAGTTCCTGCCTTTGCAGTGCAGAACTAGGCACTTTGGAAGGGTTACACTGACAAGTGCCTTCAGAGGAGCAGCAGTGATTTTTTTAAAAAAAAAACTTCTATAATGAAGATGGCACTCTATGCCCATTTTGTCTGATGTGTCCTATTCAGGGGAACATGTTAAGGATGCTGCTACCTGTCACAAAAATTGATTGTTTTAGAATATATTGCCATCTGGAACCTATGGTGATGGTATATATTTAAGTCGTTTTATACAGCTGCATAATGGAGCTGGTTCAGCATTTGCTGATAACTCCAAAAGGCACCACAAAGAGGAGTAGTGCTGTACACTCTACAATGTTGCCTTTTCCACAATTTATAGTAGAATATGGCTGGCCCATGTTGGTTTTATGCTGTCCCTGTTACAGAAAGCATCTCTTCCCCCAAGCTGTACATTTAGAAGAGCAGATCATATACTGTATATAAAAATTCTAATATGATAGAAACATGTATGAATGTATAATGTAGTATTTCCAATGTATTCATCCATAAGATAGCTTGATTAGATATTTTCTGCCAGGTACTTCAATATGCACTAGTCCTTTCTAATGATCGTGTTAGTGCTTTCATATCCAGCTTCACCCCCACCCCCACCCCATCCCACTGCTGCCATTTAAAATGGCTGTTAATCATGTGCTTATTATCCAGTCTCTCTCAACCTCCATAAATAAAACACAGGAACCAATGAGATGAGTTGCTTTGGTTGATGTAGTAATTCTGCTTTCCAGACACCCAGTCACATTCCATAATGGAGCACTACTGGTGCCTACCTTTCCATGAAAGGCCGCATGCTTGCACGGGGACATATATATACATCCAAGGCTCTTCCCTCTGAACAAAGATGGACCAAACTACTGCTGAGAGTAGTTTTAGTAAAGGAAACGGACAACAGGCAGAGAATGGATTTGAGACAAAGTTAGGATTTTTGCTAGAAGCGGTTCCTGACGCTTTGCTAGTGGAACCCACTTTCAAAATAAATCTCTCTCAACCCCAGAAAGCATATCAAACTATGACACACACACGCCCGCCCACTACAGACTTGGGATCTTTCCCAGTATTTGCAATTATCTGGCTTTGAGTCAGAAATGAGCCCGGAATACAGACATGCCTCACTCCTATAGATTGTATCTCACTGCCCAGACATTCATTAGGCACCGTTCATAGACATCACACCTGTTCTCAGCTCTACTTGCTGATCATACACCAAGTGGGGATTTTGAACAGGTAGAAGCCAGACAAGGAAGATCTACAGCAAGCTTCACATTAGGAAGTCAGCTTTGCAGCAAGGCATGTACAATTAAAAAAAAAATAGCGCTTTTTTTGTTTTGAAAGGTAAACTGACTAGTAAATAGTTACTGGGTTAAGCTCACTACACAAGCAAGAAGAATTGAAATAGCAATGGTAAGTAACATTGGAGGTGGGAGCATTCCTTGTTCAAGAGCTGCAGAGACCCAGGAGTCAAAATAGGTATTTGAACCTCACCAAGCTAAGTACAAACTCTACAAATAAAAACTTAAATACTTAACAGGCTGCTGTTTTGCACTTCAGAAGTATTAAACCTAGGCACACTGAACAACGGATAGATGCAGTATTTATATAGTGCCAGTAGTGTGCCTGATGTTGTACAATCAGTAGACAGGTCCCTACCCCCAGAGGATGTACAATCTAGGAGACAAGGGGGAGACGAACATCGGGAGACCTAAGGGGTGCAGATGCTTAACACAGCTCCTTTTACACCAGCAGTGGTGTGTGGGAGGATGGGCATGCTGCTGCAATAGCACACACCTACCTCGATCAATTGAGCCTCCTCTGGTTTGCCAGATGGCTCTGTGGGTGGAGGTGGGTGTTGCGCAGGAGCGTGCACACCCACCGCCTGTGCTGTTTGCCCCCCCCCCCCATACACCCAGTGGGGAGAGTGGGCTGTCCATGTAAAAAACAGCCTTAGTTACAGGGAACGGGAGTCTGAGGCCACTTTCAGACCTGCCCCTCCCGCCCCCCCCATACATATTTTGGCTGCGGGAGGGAATGCGCAAGCCAGGATATGCACAGGGTTTGCCAGGTCTGAAAGCCCTCCCCGTGTGGCGTTGTGGGTGCAAACACACAGATACAGAGTCGGAAATCCAGCTCTGTATTTGTGCAGGCAAAGCCACGAAGGGGGCTTTCAGATCCGCCAAACTCTACACTTATCCTGGCTTGTGCTTTCCCTCCCGCAGCCAAAATATGCACCGGGAGGGGTGGGCAGGCCTGAAAGTGGCCTGAGTGAGGAAGAAGAGGATAGTTTTACTCATGATGAGCATGGGAAAGCCTGATGAAAGAGGTAGGTTTTCAGGAGGAATTTGAAAGTTGGGAGGCAGGGAGCAGAGCAAATATATCCAGGGAGGGAGGTTCAGGCAAGAAGGGCAGCAAGAGAGAAGGGGGAGGAAATTTTCTTGAGAAGCAAATGTACAGTAGCAGGCATCAAGTATTTCATTGAATAAAATGTGTTGTTGACTATTGCTATGATCAAAGTAAACGCATGCTTTGCCTATAGAAGTAGGCTGAGCAAAGGCATTGCACTATCAGTCTAACAATTAATGTGCTCCAATTCATCGTAATACCATAGAGTTGCACTAGTATGACGCACACAGAACATTAAGAACAAATCCTACTCCCATTGAAAGTTACAACTATATTCATGAAGACTTGTAGGCCAAAGACCCATTTTGTTAATATGAAAAGGTTCTGCCCCTTTTTACAATAGCTAGTTTCCACTGGATTACTTTACACAGCAATTTAATCCAAGATAGGCTGAGTGGATTGGCCTTCAGCCCTCACGATGAAAAGGGAAACAAAGTCTTAGTCCTAGTTTTCTGCTGAAGCTAATTTGTCAGCTGTTCTAAGAAAAGCATGCATTTCAAAAGCCATCATGAGGACAAGGTAACCTTTCCTATAGGTGTTAAACTACAAAATGTAGGGAAGATTGTTGAAGTCAACAGAATAATTCTCCTGTAGTCAGCACTGGCTAGACATCAGCTGAAAGTTGTGCACAGTTTGGGGCACCTCATTTTGACACTGACAAATTGGAATGGATTAAAGACAAAGGCATCTGGAAAGCAAATCTTACGAGGAAAGATTAAAGAAACTGGGTACAATTAGCCTAGTTTATGATAGTGCAGACTATCATAAAGCAAAGGCCTGTCACCAAGATGACAAGGAACTGTTCAGCATTGCTAGAGGACAGGGCTAGACATAATGAGCTCAAGTTACAGGAACATAGATTGCCTGACAGCGAGAGCAGTGCTACAATGGTGTAGACAGACAGCTGGCAGCTCCAGGGGCAGCAATACCAGCCCACTTCACCCCTGAGCTGGCCAATCCAGCTGAAGGCAGCCTGCCAGATGTTGAAGCAGAGCAGGCTATGCCTATTCTGGACCATCCCAGATCACTGCCAGCAGAGCAGACCAATGGGCCATAGTGGAGCAGCTGTCAGTCTGCCCTGCAGAGTCAGACCCATACTGCAGCTCCACTCCTGGTTGGCCATTGCCCTGACAACACCATAGAGTTGTAAGTGCCAGCCTAGAGTGTTGGGGAGTTGCCTGCAACTCGACGTTGTTGTGCGGGGCACCACACAGATGGACCATGGCAAAGGAAACTACTGGGTTGAAAGTAGACAGATGTGGAGCTGGAAGCATGTAGACGTGTGCACCTCAGAGCAGCTCTGGGGCAGGCTGCACCTGCATCCATCTAAAAACACCCAATAGAACAAGTTGCCCAGGGAGTCTGTTTTAAGCTCTTCACTGCTGGAGCTTCTCAAAGAGGCTGTGCAGCATCCATTATGGATGCTGCAGCTCTAATCACCCTGCAGCCAAGCAGGATGTTAGACTAGATGATCCTTAATGTAACTCCAATACAAGCCCCAGCACAGCCACTCACCGCTCACGCTGAACGCCACTCTAGAGGGTTAGCTTGGCTGCAAGTTCAACGGCTTGCATAGCAGCCAGTGATCCTGGCTTCCCATTGGACTTGGGGCAGGTGCAAGGTCTCAATAAGTCAGTAATCCAAAGTTAGGGCTTCATCTCTAGTCCATCGTACTAAATATGCACTAGCTTTTAACCTGTCTTGCTTTCACAAGGTTTGAGTACAAAGCCTGGGCCCTATATATCTAAAGGACCACCTTCCCCCTTATATCCCCCCTGTGGTCAGCTGCATGCTGTGGTTGGTGCTGGGGGGATTGGGGCTGTCTTGACTGGAGGAGCCTGTTGTCACTCTGCTTTTCCCTCCCCTTCCCCAGGTAATAACTCCCAGGGCGGGGCCCTGTGGGCACCAGCCCTTGGGTGACACCTAAAGGGTGTCAGCCATTGGCTGGGGCCGTTTACTGAGCTGGGGGCCTTCTGCCAGACAGACACTGCATGGATTATCGTGCAGCCCATTTTTGCTGTTGCTGTCACTGCCCCGCCAATATCACTGCTGTTGCTGGGGGTGGCTTTTATCTTGTTTTTAATTTGCAGTTTTAAGCGGTTTGCGGGGGGATGCAGTGGGTGTGGCTTGAGGGTGGGGGGCATGGGGAGTGGGTTAGGGTGGATAAGGCCTACCCCCCTGGTGAGAGGAGAGGAGGTGGCCCTTGGGGAGGGTTGGGGGGACTCCCTGTGAGAGGGGGAGTCCTGGGGAGATGGGCCTTGCCCAGGCATGGCTCAAGGGGACTCCCAGTGAGAGGGGGAGTTCCAGGGAATAGGGTGGGAGGTTGTGGGGAGTGGGTTAGGGAGGCCGGGGGTAACTCCTGTGGTGACAGCACAGGGAGGGGAGGGGAGAAATGGGGGGGGATATGGGAAGTGGGGGGCAACTCTGGAGGAAGGGCAAACAGC
>QEPC01011914.1:1178481-1196772 GCA_003113815.1 Sphenodon punctatus | reverse complement strand
AGGGGTGGTTATGGGGCATGGATGGTATGGTCCAAGGGGACGGGTGACTTGTCCTCCCAGGGGACCGAGGTTCCTGGTGGAGGTTAAGAGAGTCTCGCGCACACACACACACACACCCCACCCCACACACCCCACTGAGAGTGAGAGAGGATCAGGGTCTAAGGTTCACCTGTAAAGGACTGCTGCTGTTGAATGCAACGTCCGTAGCGAGTAAGGCCCCAGCGATCCAGGATTTGATCCTGGTTGGGGTAGCGGACCTTGCATGTACCACAGAAACCTGGCTGGACAAGGGGGCCGGGTATGCTGTTCAGTACCAGGGGGTCAGGGAGAGGGGAGGTGTAGCTATTATTTTTAGAGAGGGATGGCCAGTTAGGAGATATCCAGTTCAGGAGATTTCAGGTATTGAAGCCCTCCATGTGGTGTTTGATTTGGCTGGGGGCAAGCTTGGGGTGCTGCTGGTATACCGGGCCCCTTCCTGTCTGGCAGCATCCCTTGCTGCTCTAGCAGAGCTGGCCTCGGAGGTGGCACTGAACTCCTCCAGGACCTTGGTCCTAGGGGACTTCAACGTCCATGCCGACGCCGGCCTTGTAGGAGCGGAGCGTGAGTTCATGGCCACCATGGACTTGTCCCAAGTGGTCAACTGCCTGACCCATGTGGGGGCGCATACTCTCGACCTGATCTTTTGTTCTGGCCTTGAGGCGGGTGATCCGTTAGTGGGGGATGTGAGGGTCACGCCCTTGTCATGGATGGATCATTATCTCCTACAGGCCAGTCTCTCAGCGCACCTCCTCCAGAAGGGGAATGGACTAGTTAGATTGGTCCGCCCTCAGAGGCTGATGGAGCCTCAGCAGTTCCAGGAGGCTTTGAGGGAGTTAACCTTAGCCCCGGACAGCCACTCTGTGGATAAGCTTGTCCAGCATTGGAACATCTTGTTGGGGGGAGGGGCATTGACAGGGTGGCTCTGAGACATCTTCTCCCTCCGTCTCGTCACCGCAGGGCCCCTTGGTTTACTGAGGGGCTGCGGTGTATGAAACAGGCAGGTAGGAGACTAGAGCAACACTGGCGTGGGACTCGCTCTGAATCTGACTGACTTCTCCGTAGGACCCACTTGCTGTCCTATGTTGAGGTTGTGAGGACAGCAAAGAAGGAGTTCTTTGCTGCCCTCATAGCATCTGCGGTCGCATCCAGCGGAGCTGTTCCTGGTGGTGCGGGGGGCTGGTCAATCCAGCCTCCCTCCACCTGGATGGGGACTTGTCCCAGGCCCACGGTGAGGAGTTTGCCACGTACTTTGCAGACAAGATCGCTCAGATCCAGAGTAACTTTGACACTGGATTGGAAGCAGTAAGCAAGGGGCATGAGGTTATGGAGGCACAGTCTGGTCAATCTTTCTGGGATGAGTTTCAGGAAGTGACACTGGCTGAAGCGGCAAATGTCCTGGGGTCTGTTAGAGCCACTAGTTGTGAACTAGATCCGTGCCCGTCCTGGTTGGTGAAAGTCTCCAGGGAGACCTTGGGGACGATGCTGGTGAGGGTAGTAAATGCGTCCCTTCGGCAGGGGAGATTGTCACCCAGTCTCAAGGAGGCAGTGGTGAATGCGTCCCTTCGGCAGGGGAGATTGTCACCCAGTCTCAAGGAGGCAGTGGTGCGCCCCCTGCTGAAGCAGCCATCTTTGGATGCGGACGCTATCACCAGCTAGTGACCCGTCTCTAATCTTCCTTTTAGGGAAGGTTATTGAACGGGCGGTGGCACTACAGCTCCAGGCACATTTGGACAGCGTTGGGTTTCCTGGACCCTTTTCAATCTGGGTTACGCCTCGGCTATGGTACAGAGATTACATTGGTGGCCTTGGTGGATGATCTCTGCCGGGAGATGGATACAGGATGTTCAACATTCTTGATCCTGCTAGATCTCTCGGCAGCATTTGACACTGTGGACCATGGGCTGCTGCTGAGACAACTGCGAGACCTGGGGGGTCTGGACGGGACTGCCCTAGGGTGGTTTCGCTCATTCCTCTCGGGGAGAAGCCAACGGGTGGTGCTGGGGGCTGAAACATCAAGCCCCCGGGCCTTGACCTGTGGGGTTCCGCAGGGTTCGATCTTGTCTCCACTATTATTTAATGTATATGCAGCCCCTGGGAGAGATCGTGAGAGGGTTCGGGGTGCGATGTCACCAATATGCTGATGATACTCAGCCGTACCTCTCATTTTCAACTGACCCAGGTCCTGCTGTTATTCCTTTCCCAATGTTTGGAGGCTGTGGTGGATTAGATGTGGCAGAGCAGACTGAGCTCAATCCTGATAAGACGGAGGTGATGGTGGTGGGTAGGGCAAGGGAGGTACTGGCTCCCCTGGGAGGGGACGGTCCGCCCTCCTGTAGCCCAGCAGGTTCAGAGTCTGGGGGTGGTGTTGGACTCGGGGCTCCGACTGGATTGGCAGGTAGAGATGGTGGCTAAGGCTGCCTTCTGCCAGCTGTACCTGGTACGGAGGCTGTGCCCATACATTTCCAGGCCCAACCTGGCCACCCTCATTTATGCCTTCATCACCTTAAGGCTAGACTACTGCAATGCCCTGTACGTGGGGTTTCCCTTGTTTCTGGTTCAGAGGCTGCAGCTGGTGCAGAATGCGGCAGCCTGTCTCTTTATGGGGATGGGAAGGCAGGAGCACGTAACACCTGCCCACTGACTGCCTATAGCGTACCAAGCCCAATTCAAGGTGCTAGTGTTGATCTATAAAGCCCTACACAGTCTGGGCCCTCATATCTTGGGAACCGCCTCAGAGCAATCCCTGCCGTCCACTGGGAGCACCTTTTTGGAGGTCCCCTGTTTAAAGCGGAGGGCCACAATGGAGAGGACGTTCTCGGGGGCCGGGCCGAGGCTCTGGAATTCCCTTCCCGAGAAAGCCTGTCGATGTTTCAGCGAGCCTGCAAGACCTGGCTGTTCGCCCAGGCCTGCGCAGGGGAGGGTGGGGATTGTATTTTAAAACATTGTTTTAATGTATTTTGTGTGTTTTTATGCTGTAAGCCACCCCAAGATGCCATAGGCATGAGGGGGTGGCTAACAAATATTTATAAATAAAATAAATAAATATCCCTTCACAACCCACAAGACCTCAGCTGTGAGCACCCTTTTGCAAGTTCCATCATTGGTTAAGGTCTATACAGCCCATGCTGAGAGGCAGTCTCTGTGACTGCTTCATGGCTTTCGAACTCCCTTTCTTTGGTAGTTCATTTAAGTCCTACCATGCACATCTATGAAAGGCAGTGCAAGGTTATCTAGTCAGCCAGGTTTTCAACTAGCAAAGGTAGATTTTTGTTTGGGTTGGGTGTCTTACTCTGGATTTTACTTTTATGCAATATTTTTATGTAAGCTACCCTGGGATACAGTAGAAATCCACGTATTACACAGACACACAGAGGTGGCTGGCTTTACTTTAGGCTAGTGAGACTGTGTATGGTTTATGAGTACCATTAGATAAAGCCAGCCTCTCCTCCCCACTATCAACACAATAGGTTTAAGCTACCTCACGTGGCAGTAGGTAGCTTAAAGCTATTGATCTGGAAAAGGGTGTTTAGAGTAAGGTGATCGAAGTTGCAAATGACACCAAGTTATTTAGAGTAGTTGGAACATGAGCCGACTGAGGAGCTGCAGCAAGATCTTACAAGACTGGGTGCATGGGCATTTAAATGGCAGATGAGATTTAATGTGCAAAGTGATGCACGGAGGGAAAAATAATCCCAATTATGAGTACGCAATGCTGGGTATTAAGCTAGGAGTTACCGCTGAGGAAAAAGGATCTGGGAGTGACCGCAGATAATACACGGAAATCCTCAGCCCAGTATGCCACAGCAGTCAAAAAAGCAAATAGAAAGTTAGGAATTATTTGCAAGGGAATAGAGAATAAAACTGAGGCTGTCATAATGCCTCTATACAAATCAATGGTGTGACGGCACCTGGAATATTGTGTACAGCTCTGGTCGCCCCATCTCAAAAAAGACATAGCAGACCTAGAAAAGGGCAACAAGAATGATACAGGGTATGGAACAGCACCCATATGAGAGGGTTGATAGGTTGGGGGCTCTTCAGCTTGGAAAAGAGACAGCTGAGAAGAGTTATGATAGTCTGTAAAAATCATAAAGTGGTGTGGAACTTGTAAACAGGGACCGGTTATTTACCCTCTCAACTAGTACTAGAACTAGGGGACGCTCCATGAAACTCACAGGTGGCAGAGTAAAAACAGACAAAAAAAAGTTTTTTTTAAACTCAGCGTACAATTAGGTTGTGGAATTTACTGGCAGGGGAGGTGGTCAAGGCCAGCAGTATAGCGGAGTTTAAAAGAGGTTTGGACAAGTTTCTGGAAACTAGGATTAGACAACAAAACCCTTTACTGTTGGGAGCCTAGGGATGACCCACAGGGAATGGATAGCATGGTGACCTGCTGGGTGCTTCTCCCAGGCCCCTGTGACTGGCCAGAGGCAGGATGCTGGGCTCGATGGACCGTTGGCCTGACCCAGTATGGCATTTATGTTCACTTCATCCCAACCAATGCCAGACATTACCTCTGGATTATGTTACCAAAAAACTTTGATACTGGAAACAGCTTTCCAAAACATTTAGTTGCAGCCAGCTTTTTCCTAGTTTTACACCTAGAAGAGGCAGATACCAACTTTTCATTTAAGTATACTTCTAATCTGGCAACTGGTACAGCCTAGTATCCAAGAACCTTACTGCTGAACCTGGTTTAGTTTATGGAGTAGCAAGGGCTTTGCATTTTTACCTACCTGTACATTCCATAGTACACACAATAGCCAGAACAGTTTTTAAAAAGAGCTTTATTTCTAGTGTACAAGTATTACAGGTAGGTTTTTAAAAGATTGCTTTCAGAACTCTGAAGTGTCCATATGAAGAGACCAAAGGGCTATGTACAAAAGCATCTGTTCTGCCTTAATGAGCATGTTATGACAGAGTACTTGGATCAGGACTGGTCCAGCCAGCTGGTTTTATCCTAGAAGTGATGAAGCAAGGTCCTTGATTGTTTTGGAGTTTAGCTGGGGAATTGTGCTGATCTTCATAAGTTTGCTACTTGAATATTTGTTCTTGACAGCCTGTAGTATGGAGGATGATTGAGGGCCTTTTAGTAAAAAAACATTAAAAAAGGTCTCCTCTACTAATGAGAAGCATCAGGTTAGAGGAGTCCCCCGTTACAGGGGAGGGAAAGTTCCCACACATGACGTGTCTGAGTGCTTGCACTACTAAGGCAGAAGACATTCGTTGAAGGTTCTCCCAACCCTCCTCTACCCCCTCACAAAAGCTCCAGCAGTCAAGCAGTTTTGGGCAACAGCAAGAGTGGAACAAAACACACTCCCTGGTGGTTCTGCCAGCAACAGCAAAAGTGACTTTCCTCTTGCTCCCAAGCATGTAGCATGGACAAGCTGCTCCCGCACCACAGGCAGCTACTTCTGCCAAAAGCCACATCACAGGTGCCTAAGAGCTAAATGCAGCTCCCAAGCTGCCATTGGCCCAGCTTGGTCCTCTTCTGTGAGCCGTACCCATTGCCACTGACACGTGGGAAGAGAAGGCTAGACTTCTTGCAGCAAGATCAAGCTAGGGTAAGGCAATATATAGCCTTGACTCACCTGCCCATTTTCCTACTCAAGGAAGCAAAGATGTGCACACCGAAGTGCCAGTACTTACAATATATTTTGTTAGGTTCTCATTTACTCTCGTTACATTCTTGGCCATATGTTTCATGACTAGTAAAAGGCTGTCTTCTGAATATCCAGTATAGTAATGCTGCTTTGAGCCCTGTAAGAGGAAGAATGAAATTGGAACTCTTAAGATGCCTCCTAAAAGCAGTTTCCACCGAGTCTACAGTCTCTACCTAGTTCCCTGAAGGAGAATTCAGAAGGACACAATATAGTTAGGCTTGTTCCAAGGTAAAGGTTTGCTAGATCCAGCTTGTCTTTCCGTCCCACTCTTAACTATGGAACAGCAGCAATTTATTCCAAGCAAGGCAAAGCGGCTTTTTATGATTCCCTCATGGTAGCAGTCCATCTGCAACACTTGTCCACCCCCCACCCCCTCATGGGGGGTGGCGCTTCCACTGCTTGGTAGTGCAAGGAGTATGCCAACCAGCCTTCATACAGGTGAGGGGAAGCTTTTTCCTCACAGGGGTCACTTTGAAAATTAGTCCAAGCTCCAAGGGCCACACCAATGGGGCAGAGGTACATGCAGGAAGTAGGGCTGCCTCCTTAGGCCATTTACCCGACACTTCATTTTGGCCTATGGGAGTGTCAGGCAAAAAGCCACAGGTGGCAACCCTAGCAGGAGAAGGAAGGTCTGGGTCAAAGATCTACACATGCCCTCACATTCTCCTTTATTCCAAACTTTTAGTGTTTGGGGGTAGAACTGGGTCAGATCCAAGAACTGAGAGGGGACAAATAAAACTAGCTGTAGGCTACATTTGGCCCCCCAGGCTCAGGGTTTCCCACCCCTGCTTTAAGGTGCTCCAACATGCATGCATGGCACAGGCTTTCAATTCAAGATCATGGTAAGACTGCTGCTTTTATTATGCCTGCCACCTGCCTTGAAGGCTACTCACTACAGTTCTATTTGCTTGGTACTCTGGTGCCTGGTAACCAGAAGAGGAACTCCCTATTCTCTTAAGCGTGCTCTCTCCTGAACCTTCGTCTCTACAAAAATCACAAGGCAGCAATACCAACAAGCTCTCAGTAGTTTGAGACATACAACTAAAAAAGACACCATTGTTAAGGTCAGGATTTCCATCTTTCCTCAGTTTAAGCATGGCTTTCAAGTTTCATCATCATAAATAAGTTTGTAATAGCCGCAGCTATTACAATATAGACATAGCTATTTCAATAGTACAAATATAGAACACAAACAAATATTTTGCATAGGATAAAACAAAACACCCATCATATAAAAGGATAAACCACCAATATTAAATTTCCCAGATAACTAAAGTTTGGAACTAGAAAATATTAAAACATTTCCATAGTACTGCTAAACCAAATGAAGCAACTGCTCTGGTTATTCCAGAATCTATAGTGTTAAGGAATTCACAAAGAATATTTATATGGTATCCATGGGTAGCTGGTAAAAGGACCCAAAAGTGTTAACTCAGAAAGATCAGGACAACAAAACAGAATATGAGCTACAGTATCTATCTCCTGAAGGTTACAGAAAACACAGCAGCAATTTCCCCTTGGGATCCCAAGGTACTATCCCTCAAGGAGTGTTAACGAAAAGGCCTCACATCTAAACTTAGTAAACACCACTCTTGCCCTGGGGTTCGGCCAGGCAAATAGTTAGATCTAACATTGGAGTAGGCTGGAGAAAAAATATACAGGAGCCAGCCCTTTGATCTGCAAACTGACCATTTTCTATCTGAAGTTCTTGATCGTCTAATCCCCTAACAATAAGCGACAAAGCTGTCAAGTTTCATACAGTTCATTCAAAATTTTAATCAGATATCTGTATATAATCCTCTTGCAAGGCCACTGGGAAGCTAGTCTAGAGCAAGCCTACCAATGAGCCAGTGGTTCTCCCCCCTCCCCCATTCTGTCATCATGAGTTACTATTTTCAAAAAAATGTATGGCAAGCCACAACTTTTTTGAAAGTCAAGTAGGCTAGGCAAGTGTTTTTAGCGACATTAGCACAACGTTTTACTATTATTGGGTTGTTGACGAAGAGCTAGTGATCAAGGCATACACTTTTGCCACTGCATTTCTGTCCATTTTCAAGAACCCCTAGTCTAGTTAAAACCCTCCACTTTCTTTGCAGTGGCAGCTCAGACTTTCTCCCAGGAGAACCAGGTTTATGTTCCGAGTGGATAAAAAAAAGTTTTAAAAAAATAAAAAATTTAAATTGGATTTTAAAAGAGTATTTAAATACTAAACATCATTTAAAAAGTGTGGTTAAAATTAAATCCCAGTACAAGCATGTTTAGCCTACACTTACAATATCTTAAAATAAATGAATGGCTCTATCAAAGAGATTTAAAGGCTCCTTTTAAGAACCAATTTGCTCACTTCTCTCAAATTATGATTATTTGCCCTTTACCTATACCTACTAATCAAAAGCAGGCATTCATTTCCTTTTCATCTCATGAAAATGGCTTTAGTCTGCCTAGTAACTTGCTTTTTGAAGGTTTTTGGCCCTTAGTTTCCAAGCATTTCAGACTAAGTCACATGTGCAAGGACACAGGGCTGCAATGAGCAAATGTCTTACTGGATAATTGTTGTGTGATCGGGCCCAGGAATTACATAGGAAAAAGTGAACACGCAGAAGCACTGGAAAGAAAAGAAAACATCATTCAGTGCACAGCCTCCTGTATTCCGCCACACTTTGCCACAGAGAAATCGGTCATGGCTTCTGGGTGAAACAGACCCCGTTTAGGAATATTTTGAAGAAATTCCTTCCTTGGGTAAAAAAAGGAAAACATGCCAGATGTAAGCAGTGCAACAAAGTTGCAAGAATGAAACAACGAAAAATGCTCATTGGAAGCAAACGTGGATGAACAATGTGGCTCAACTGGTTAGTAAGTCAAAAGTCTTAACTTTACATCACTCTTTTATAGTAGTAGTAGTAATAGGTTTTATTGTTTGGCCATAACAAAATTTGTTAAAAGATATTGTACAAAATATATATTACAACTTTCAAAAACACAAAATCAAATGAGTCACAATTATATACACATGAACTAAATTTGGGATTCAGCTTACCCTTCACGGGGGGCATGGTGCCAACACTTATCCCCTGATAGAACGGCCCTCAAATTGAATCATTATCCATCAGCCAATACAGTTAGGAGTAAGGGTATCCATCCTCCATGACGGATTTAATGACAAATCATGATAGAACTGTCCAAAATACCAAATAAATAGCAACACCCTCCTCCCACAAATCAGGAGAATGGAATCCCAAATAAAACTATCAACAAAATTTATCAAAATTCCCTGGGTATTCGTTTCCGACCAGAAAATTCTCCTCGTACTTCTTCTACTCCACTAAGATACAGCCATACAACCTCCAAAGAGCCCATTTCCCCAAAAAACGGGTCACCTACCCTGCCCATTTTTCTTGTAAATCCTATCGTTACCCCCACCACCACCACCCTTTTTTTCCTTGCCTGGTTGGCTAGATTTGCAAAAATTGCAACTTCCTTTGTTAGATCTGAAGCTATTGGGTTTAGACATAACACACAGCGCTTAACCTCCGAGTTCTTCTCCAATAGCTTTTGAACAGAAGTTAGTACCCTGGCCCGAAGAGACGTTAACATTGGGCCAGGCATGGCTCCCCTTCCAGGGCGTTGGGGGTGTTGACACACATCCCAAGCGCCCCGACAGGCGTCACGCCGCCGCTCAAAGTAAAACCCCCCCCCCCAAAAAAAAACCTCCCCGCCACCCGCAGCAGCCTCTGCCTTGCCTTTGCTTCAGAGCGGAGGCTGCTGCAGCGCTGTGGTCAATTTCATGTCAGTTTCAGTGAAACTGACCACAGCACCGCTGCAGCAGCCTCCGCTCTGATTGCAAAGGCAAGGCAGGCAGAGGCTGCTGCGGCTTGACTTTTCTTCTGGGACCCACTCCGGAGGAGTGGGTCCCAGAAGGCTCAAAAATCAGCCGCCCAAAGCGTTTTCCTATGGAAAACGCGATTGGGGCGGCTGAGCTCCCCCGTCCACAGCACGTATGGGATGTGCTGTGGAGGGAGGGGCTACAGCCTTCCATTGCGCTCAATGGGCGCAATGGAAGATCTCGTCAGGGCAGTCGCGCTGACAGCCCTGGCGAGATAGCTTGGCTCAGGGGACAGAGGAAGGGGGAGCAGCGTGCATGCGTGCTTCCTCCCTTCCTCAGGTCCCCCGAGAGAGAGACTCCTGCGCGCTGCCTGCCATGATTCAGAGACAAGCTGCACTGCAGGTAAGTGACCCTTCCCTCCCACACCCTATACCCAACCTCCCCACCCCCTGGGGGGGGATGGGTGTGGAGCTGTCTCTTATACACATCTAGATGTGTATAAGAGACGTGACCAATGCTCCATCCAGCCCAGTGTCTTGTCTCCGACAGTGTGAAATCCACCCCAACCTTGCATCCCACCCTGCAACAGACTGTTTTCTTCCATCTGATGTCAACCCTGGGAACTCCTTGCTGCTGGGTTGTGCCAGTGTTTCCCTGTGCTTGGGGTTTATACATTATTCATTTTAAGCTTGAAGTGCATTTTAGACTACCGTGTTTTCTTCCATCTTCTGATGTTCACCCTGGGAACTCCTTGCTGCTGGGTTTAGCTCGCTGGACGGCCTTACTGCCCCTCCAAACTAAAAAGCCACCAGCCGCCCCTGCATTGGGCATTCAAAGATCATATAATGTTGGTATCTAAGGGCTGAAGGTCACAAAAGCAGTACTTCCTGTCTTCCCATGGTATCCCCCAATAGCGGCCCTCCAGAATAGCTGACGGGAAAACCCCGCAGCGCAATCTGGAGAACGCCTGCCTAGTATGAAAATTTGGCCAAGCCACCAAATAAGAGTTCCCTCACCTGAGTCCAGGCAAATTTGAAACCAATATCTATCAGTCTCAACGGATCGAAACCCAGCTTCCTGATCACCTCCTCTACTTGTTCTAGCCAGGAAGCCAGAAGCCTGCCGTCTCTTGCTAGCCTCACCAGGGACTTATCCTCAGTGGATAACAAAACGATCTTAGACTGGAGGGCAAAAAGATGTATAGGCCAGCAATCCAGTTCCAGTCTCAGCAGGATCTCAGGGGTTCCTTTCGGGACTCCCAGGATTGCATGCATAAAGGTATTTTGAACCGTCTCAAGGGTGTCGATGGACGTCACTCTTTATGCCTTATTACTACAAGTGAATTAATTAGATTCCCATGCTATTGGCTAGCTTGCTAGAAAAAAAAGTGTAGCTAATCCTTATGGTTTAAATATTTTCCCCTCTAAAAAAACCTAGATTTGGAATTTATATCAAGTTCACAGTACAAAAAGCAGCAAGAACAATCTTAAGAGGAAGGCACATCCCTTCTAGTACATACATGCCCCCATTTTGGAACATCATGGCCCCAGAGACCATAATGGTGATGCCATAAGCCTATATTCCCTATTTCAGCATACCGCAGCCTTCCCTTACAGAACAAATACAAGCAGCCTCATCCTATGCTTGTTTTCTCAGAACAAAAGTAAAGTGCCAGTGTGTTCAATGCGGCTTACTCCAAGCAAGCATGAGTAGAGTACAGTCTTACTTTTTGTAGTTTGGATCTGGCATTATTGCTGGAAAAAATGCAAATGATTCACTGGAACAGAAGGTCTATCATTTTTGTTTCAGGATCCCAGCTAAGCATAAGAGAATATGACTGTCTGCAACTTTAGAGTCATCCGTTGGTACTTTTAGCAGCAATGCTGCAGTTAAACATACTTCAGACAAAAGTAGCAAGCAACAGATTTCAATTATCCAGTAAACCTACCACCATGGATAGGTTTGCAGTAAGGACCACCAGATAGCAACAAGACACCATAGATGAAGTTTGTTCGGTCCATTTATGTCACAAATTGTTTTGAACAATGCAAAAAGGAGAAACTCTTCATTGTCTTGGTTGAGTCATTATGACCAGGCTACACTCCACCTGGTAGAGCAGAACTTGGTGGATGGTTGCTAGACACAGGGTATGAAAAGGAACTTTGACAATGTGCAAGAAATACTAATGGGATGTTTGCCAGTTTTAACCTGGATGGGTGGAGCAGTGTACACAATGATCCTGTAGTATGACAACAGAAGATGGCATTTCCCAATGGGGTTGCCACACAGCAGAATATTTAAGCGTGGCTGTAAAAGCTGTAATGAACTGTGAACAAAAATTCAAGTGCCACATGTGCAGTTTTGTCGCAGACAATGCTGCAAAGGTGAGACGATATCTAGAAGGAGAAAGCTTAAACCTAACATATGGCTGTTGTGCCCATTTAATGTATCTTTTAGCCAAAGACTTAAATACGTCTGCATGAAGAAAATGTTGTTGAAGTTGAAAAATACTTCCACAACCACCATTTTGCTTCAGCTTCACTGAGGAGAGCAGGAGGATCTGAACTAATTCTCCCTCAATTACCACAGCCTTTCCTTACAGATGTAGGATTGAATTCTGTAGCTCATTGTTTTGAACAATTTATTAACTGGCCTCGTCTCATAAAAATGTGGGGGGGGGGGGAATCAAGCTAAAATAGACAGAACTCTCTCATCCAAAGTATCCAACACTGGTTTAAAGAGGAATGTAGACGATATGCTCAGTATACTGAAGCCTATATCTATAGCCTTGGACAAACTTCAGAAAGATTGCTGATGCTGTTGGAATTTGGAAGGCACTTGAAGAGACACTGAAGAAAGAAATACCTAACAAAGTTAAACTGCAGGCAATAAGGAAGCGAACGGATCAAGCACTAACTCTACATTTTCTTACTAGCGTTCTCAGCCTGAGATATAAAAAAGGGTAGATCTCTAACTTCTGAAGATGCTACCATGATATGGGCATCTGATAATCACTCCTCAGTTATGCCAGCCGTAATAAGTTTCAGAGTCAGAGAGGAACCATTTATGCCGTTTTAAACAAAGCCACTCCCCTGAACTGGTGGAAGTCATTAGCCAAGCACCTTAAACCAGAGTTTCTTCAGTTGCTAAGCCAACAGCAGTTTCCTCTGCAGGTAGAAAGAATTTTTTCTTCATTTGGTATTCACTCAAAGCTAAGAAATCAACTGGGAGTTGAAAAAGCAGGAAAACTTGTATTTCAGTCTATGAATAAAAGGGACAGTGGGAATGGGGAGGAGGAGGAGGAGGAGATCTGGTTTTAAAAGTTTGCTTTGTTTGTTAGCAAAGTCTGAAAACAAACATTTAGAAGTTTTAAGGACAGCCTAGGGAACTCCAGAGACTGCTGCCATTTAATTTAATATGTTATACGTGCTAATTTGTGTGTGATTTACTTCTTAACATGCCTAAATGTACTAGCTGTGTCTGTGCAGCTTGACAGATACCTTTGCTCTGTTAAATAAACCATGTATTATGTACTGTTTCCTAAAGTTAGTGAAAAGTGAAAATCAAAAATCAAATATCAAGTTACCTAACGAACTATGCAAAGTATACCCTCCTAGATGGTGTAAATGCTCTACTAAGTTGTAAATTAACATGTTAGTGATCAGATTTGCACCCATTGTTTAGGACATATCCATAGGAAATTATTTAAAAATTAAGGATTTAAAATTTGTTTTTTCTCTTGATTTAAGTCAATCCACCATGTTTATGTTAGTCCTTTGCTTGTTCCAAGACACTCTCAGTCCTCCCTCTCAATATTTGAATTTGTTGCTTGCAACAGCTCAGTAAAAATGAAAAGATGGCAGAAGTAGCCTGTTGCTTGCAAGCCATTTAGATTCTGGTTAATTCCTGCTCTCACTAAGCTTTGATCATCCTGCAGCAATTGCTTTGATACTATGACCCATTCTGCAGAGGACAACAGTTTGATCACAAGCTTTTAGAGTTAAGACAATGGTTCCAACTTTTTTCTATGAGTAGGGTCACTTGAGATTTAAAAATACTTCCATAACCCAAAGTAGCAAGTATAATCAAATATACTGAATCCCATCATGGATGGTACAACCTCACTTGGGGTCACCACCCTGTTTGGAAGCCTCTGTCCAAATGACTAATTAATCAGTTGTGTTAAGCCAAGGAACACTGCAAGAGTCATGTGCTCGGTGACCCTTGCCACATGACTAGCATGCTCCCAAGAAGGCAGCCATGCTTAGTTTCTAATGACAAGCCAAAAAAGCAGTTGGCATTCACGCAAGAGACTCACCCATGCGCCTTGGATCAGAATCTTCCGAGACAAGCATAGGGCAGCTGCTGCTATCTCTGAAGGATGATGGTGCATCATGTCATAGTCTACCATCGTCAGCTCCATCAGGTATTTTGCTAGTGTATGTTGTTCAGCATCAGCCTGGCAAGAGTTCAGCTAATGAAATATTAGTTGTTTTAGCTACATTGCTAGTAGCTTAAGTTTAAACTAAACACCATGAAGCAATTCTCAGCACCAGTCTTCTCATTAGTTTATGCAAACCCTTGCTAATGCAAGAACAGAATGACCCAGGCTGTCCACTCAAAAGAGTTATATTCCACAGCAACAGTTTGTGGTAATTTAAATGCTGGATTTCAAAAAAAAAAAAAAAAAAAATCAAGTGAGGATAACAGCTATTCCCTGGGGTGTCCAAGATGTGGTAGCTATAGCACTATTGGACCTGGTTCTCACTGTTCTTGATGTAGGCTTTGGTAGACAATGGTTTGCTTTATTAGTTTAAGATAGTGGCAAGACTTTCAGTCAACCAAGCCAAGGTTCCCAAACCCTGACCCTGTAGGAGGACATCCTTTAGACTGTTCTCCCTCCCTCAAAAAGCAAGATGGAGAAGCCAACCTGCAGTATAGGAGAACCGTGTGCATTTGTTTTTAACTACCCCCACCTCTAGTATTTGAAGGACCGACCAGTAAGAATCCATTCTCTCAGAGCATCTCCATTACACTATGCTACAAGTGTTAGGTATTTGGACAGCACTTGCTGCAGGTCAATAATTTTGAAGTCACTTTACTCAAAGGCAATGTAAAGTGATGCAAAATTACTGAACTGACACAAGTCCACAATTTTTGTAATGTGTGGGGGCTCTCACAAGCACCCAAGATCCAACAAAAAGGGGAGTACTGTGTTCACGCAATTACCCAGTATTATCTCTAATTATACTAGCCCATTGTATAATGTGTGAAAGCAGCCAGAGTGTTTAACACCAGGGCTTAAGGCTGTAAAGTTAGCCAGCCATAAGAGGCCATGCTCCAAGACTGAGAATCCACTTGTCCGCTCTAGAAGTACACCAAGAAAAGCAGGCTATTTACAGCCCTGTGTAGATTCCCTACCTGTATTTTCCTCTCTAATATATAATGTAGTTTTACTACTGCAGTTCACATTGCCCCAGTGACAGGTCACCATGCACCTCATATTCAAAGGTACCAATTAAAGAACAGCAATATTTGAGTAGCAAGACAGGTACCTACCTCACCAGCTTTTGATGCTCTTCTCAAGAAGTGAAGTGGCAGTGGTCGACCCAAGTCAAAGTTCAGCTCTTTAAGGATCATCCTTTCCATTTCTCTGATCTCAGTACAAGTATATGCATTGTCAGTGATGTAAACAAAATCCCCAATGTCAGGAGAGTAGATCTCTTCATACTTGGAGGCTAGAAGCAGAGCTGTAACACCAACCAATTGAAGCTTCTTACGAGAAACTGGCTGCACCTATCAAGAACACACATTTATACAATACTAGCATGTTACTCTAGTAACCACTATTGCGTTACTAGGGTCAAGTTTTGGCTGCTACAAGAATCATTTAAGATATATTTGTATGCAATATTAGAGATTCTAAGTTTGAAGTCTTGTAGGTAGAAGAGCTCTCTTTGCCTCAGGTGTCGTCACTGCATTGGTAAACACGTCCAATGTAAAGCACTGGTTCTACTTACTTGTAAGAAACGGTCCATAATTGCAACACACATATATAGTGTTTCCTGCAACAGCTGGAATCTTGAGTGGACCTGGACCAGCCAGTCAACCAATATCGCCCGCATACGCCCATTGATCTCTTTTCCATCAAGGTAGTGTGGACGCACATATTGCTGCAACTGTTAAAGACACCAATGAGAAGCTGGCTGAAAGCTTACTGCATTTAAAGTGCAGCATTTACTATTTAGGCATCCTTACCTCAAGTTGTCTCAGGTATTGATAGATATCTTTCACGTAGTCGCTACATAGCTGAGGGTTCTCCCAGTCATCAGCATCAATATCTTCCATGTTGTGGAGTAACACATCAGAGAAGGCTTGGCACAGGTCATCTTCTTTCATGGATACATCCATAGGAGTTGGAGAGAGAGTCTAGCAGAATTAGGGAGACACTTAGACCTAGTCACTATGCACAAGGTGGCAAATCCCCATCACGCAAATCAGTCTTCAGTTTTGTTTGTTGTGGCGTTCAAACCATCCTGGTTTAAATGTTTATTATATTTGCGGTATCAAAGTTTAACCCATTAAGATTAAGATATTTTCCAGGCTTTGAGCACTGCTTTAATAAGAGCCCAGTTGAAATTGGTGCTTATTAGCTAATAGCCAGGGAGGGTGGGGTAGAAGGTTTTTAAATGTTTAAATATTCTTTTTTGTCTTTTACTGTTTATATTGTGGTTTTTATGCTGCAAGCCACCCCAAGATGCCATGGCATGAGGGAGCAGCTAAAAAATATAAAGAAAAATATCCATGAGCAACATGTGGTCAGTCTGAAATTTTAGCTACAAAAAGGTTATTTTGCCCCCTCTCACGAGATTAGGGTTCAGGCACAAAGAATCTTTGTTAGAATAGTCGGACTGCCATAAGGAGACTTGGGCCTCATTTTCCTCTCCCATTGTTCAGGGTCTCCTACTTCTCTGTAGCCAGGCACATGTACCTGCTACTTCTCAGCTTCATGAATAGGTTCACATCTCCCCTATGTTTGCCTTGACCGTAATCCCTCATGGGAGAGACCCATCTCCAAATGATTGTACAGAGTCTTGTGTATAAGACACTGCCTGCCATCTCCAAGTGATTGTACTTGCACTATATAAGTAGTATGCAGAGCAATAATAGACACTAGCCAAGAAATACAGTTTAATAAAGTTACTTAAAATTCTTCTATAGAAACATGGCCAACTAAACAATCATACTGGAGTTAGCCAGTGAACAGTAGCATTTCTACCCACACCCCACAGCAGTTAAAAGTGCATTTCTAGTTTTCTTTTAAAATTCTTAGCTCTGATAGAAGAGACAGGGGCTAGCTCAAGAAGTCTTCAGGATTAACTAGAGCTGTTGCATATTTGCTTGAGCAATATGGGAGGGACTACATCAGTTAAAAAAACCAAGACAAACAATTTGTTTAGATCTATATTTGTGCCTTGCCCAGTAATAGCAGCGCGAACAAGAGTTCCTATTAGGACAGTGTCCAACCGTGTATGGAAGAGAATAGCCCTTGAGTAAACACTAGGCCAACAAGCTTAATAAGGACCCCGGTTTATCCTTGCTACCCTAAGCAGTATTCCCAACAGCTGATCATCAGCAACAGATAAGCTTTATCTTAAAGCCAAAAGCTAAACTACCTGCATTGTTCAATCAGTGAACACTTGTCATGTCATCTAGTAGCCCATGAAAGAGTACAGTTTCCTACCTTTGGTACAGCCATTTCTTTCACCAGTTTATTCACTGAAGGTTTTGGTTGTGCTGGTACATTTGGTTTAGTGGTTCCTTTTGCAGTCCTGACAGACACTTTGGAGTTCTCAGTTTTCTAGCAAACAAATGTTTTTTTTAAAAATACACAACTATAGCAGGCTGCTTTTCCTGCAGTTGGACTGTAATTCCAACACCACTGAAGTCAGTGGCAAAGTTAGCCTCAACTTCAATGGGGTGGTAATGTTGCTGTTGTTGTACTGTACACTTACCTTGGCTGCTTGAACACCTCTTGTTGCAACTTTATTGCCAATCTCTTCCAAAGCAGTCCTTCTGCTAGCCACTTGACATTTGGCTTTATTATTAACGGTCACAGCATTCTCTCCCACCCTGGTAATCTGCAAGGCAAGTATTTATCAAGACATTTTGAGAGTCTGTTAAAAAGCTACCTCCAAATGATCACCTCTCCCCAAGCATCTAAGCACGTTAACTAAGAATATGGAGCAGAAATACTGTAAGTCATTTCATTTTGCTGAAACAGGGTCAGCAATAAAGGAGCAAGATCAAAATTAGATGCAATATGGGAACTGCTGTTAAACCACTTAATGAGATTAACATGGCAGTCACCCAGGCTTGTTTTCCCCACCTAGAAACCATGCCTTTCAGAATGCTCACCTGTGGCTTCACTATGAATGTGTCCACCCAATTGTAACTAATAGAGGTGGGACCCCGGGCCCATTACCGGCTACCGGATTTACCGGTTCTCTAAAAACCGGATTCCCGGATTAAATCCGGTATACCGGTACCAGATTTATTTCATTGAGTTCAATGGGGCGCTGTGTCCCCATTGAAATCAATGAAATAAATTAATTCCTTCCCCCTCCCCGGCTGCGCGGGTGGACACCCCCCACCCACCCTGGATTTTTGTTAAAAAAAAGACTCAGAGGCGAGCCCACCCCCCAGCACCAGCGGCCGCGGCGTCCCCGCAGCCGCCGGTAAGTATGACCCGATCCCTGGGGGGGG
>QEPC01011914.1:1107550-1178059 GCA_003113815.1 Sphenodon punctatus | reverse complement strand
TTTTTAAACAAAAATCCAGGCTGGGCAGGGTGGGTGGGGGGTGTCCCCCCTTCCACCCACACAGCCTGGACTCGGGGAGGGTTTGTTTTTTTTAACTTTTTTGGTGGGGCTTTAAGTTTTTACATTGCAGCCATTTTTAAATGGCTGCAATGTAAAAAATCCAGTACCCGGAATCCGGTACCCGGACCGGATTTACCGGGTCGAATCCGATAATGCCGGTATCGGCATTATCGGATACCGATTTACCGGTTTTCCCACCCCTAGTAACTAAACCCTCATTTTTCCTCCCTCCTCCTCTCCCTCTCCCCTGCATACTTGCATCGATGGAGTCACCATCCATCCTTTCTCCAAGCCCGTAGCTTGGGCTTTATCTTTGACACACACCTCTCCTTTAAACCTTACATTGACTCGGTTGCCAAATCCTGCCGATTCACCCTTCATAACATTGCTCGGATCCACCCCCTTCTCTCTACCTCCTTGGCCAAAACCCTTGTTCATGCCATGGTTCTCTCTCACCTCGATTACTGCAACCTTCTCCTTGCTGGCCTCCCTCGCTCGCTCCCTGCCCGTTGCTTTGACCATGTGCAGCCTCTCCTCTTCTCTCTTCACTGGCTCCCCCTTCCTGAACGTATCCTGTTTAAACTCCTGGTATTCACATTCAAAATGCAACACGAGCAAGCTCCCCCTTACCTCTCGGACCTAATCTCCCTACACACTCCTGCACGCGCTCTCTGCTATTCCTCTGTCCCGTCCATCAATCTCCATCGTTCCTCCTGCTCACCTAATCGCCTTCGACCCTTCGCCCTCGCTGCCCCCCCATGCCTGGAATTCCCTCCCTGCCCACATCCACCTTGCCTCCTCCCTCCGCTCCTTCCAATCCCTCAAGACCCACCTTTTCCTTGCCGCCTTTCCCAATCCCTGCTAGACATTCCCGAATACCTACTGTCTGCCCTCCTCTGCAGACTGCTGCAACCTGATTGTAAGCAAGCCAAGCACACACACCTAAGTCTTCGCACCCGCTTGAATGTTTGTTAGTCTTCTCCCCGGTCTCTCCCACGGTCCCCTCTCCCTGTCTCCCCCGCCTTGTCTTTTAGATTGTAAGCCAGAGGCAGGGACCACACCTATTTCTATGTTTTGTACAGCACCAGGTCACACGACTGGCGCTATATAAATGTTTATTATTATTATTATTAATAAAGTAGCATTTCCATGGAGGTGATCCAGTGACCAGATTTGGTATGTTTCCTCTTAGGTCACATCACCTAGAGAGGCAATTACCACCTTATGTATAGGAAGTTACACATGATGTGAGCTTGCAGCATCTGATGAACACATGAGGACTCTAGAATTCCATATCCAATGGAAGAACCAGGCCACAATATCCTTTCCCTGGATCACTCACTCCACTGTAACCATTTCTGAACCCAATAGGTTTTCAACACCTTTACAGAAAGAGGATGCATATTTTCAGCTAGTTTGCTCATTCCACTGGAAAACCAATTTAAAGCTGGTTGGGTACAGAGAGCAGCCAGCCCCCAAAAGTCTCATTTCCCATTGAAGCCTGAGATGACAAAACTAGCACTAAAGTCATTTTTATTAACAATTCACCCAATCTTACGGTCTTAGATTTGGGAAGCCCTCTCCTTTCCATCACCCTCAATGCAAGTTTAAAAAACAAATTCTGGGGAATGATGCTATTACTATTACTCGCAGCTTTAACGTAGACGAAGGAAAGCGCTGGGGTTTCCGAGGCCGCATCTGAGAGCTTGAGAGCCCAGAGAAGCCGCCCCCCCCGATCTGCTGGCAGCGCTTATAGCGCGCGCACCACGAAGGCACCAGCAAAGCCATTCAACAGGCCGGGGGGAGCGGGCGGGGGGCTCGGCCTGGCGGAGGTGGAACGCGCCGCCGCTTGGGGGCTCAGCTGGAGGCTTCGCGTGCGGCAGCCACGCAACAGGGGGAAAGACGCCAGGATCGGGACCAAACCTTCCCACCCTGGGGGGGCGGGCGGAAGAAGCGTGTCCCCAACCCCGCCGCACCGTCTGCCAGGCAGCGACGCGACCCAGGCGCCGCCACGCTCCCCCCCCTTGAGAGGCCGGGCTGAGGGGACGAAGCTGGCGCGGACAGAACTCACCGGAGGACGCCGGAGCAGCGCCATGAGGATAGAGAGCAAGGACTATGAGGCGGCCGGGAACGCTTTGCTCGCTCAGACCAGACCGGACCACACCCCCACGAAGAGACCTGCTACTGCAACTTCATTCGCGGCACCGCCTTCAAATAGCGCCCCGCCCACGATCTCATTGGACAGCTTTGTACGATGCACACGTCTGATTGGCTGACCCACTGGGCACCGCCCCATGCGTTGCCATGATGACGACCCATCGGCAGGGAAGAGGAAAGCCAACCTGCTGAGACGCTTCATTGGCAATGACAAGCCCTTTCCTGCGGGCGGGGGAAACCGCGTGGGGGCCGCGAGTTCTCGCGATGTCGGGGGGGGAGGAGGCGGAGATACGTTCGTGTCAGGTTAGCGTAAGTTGAAGACGCTGGTTGGAGTCGCTGCTCTGCAGGTAAAGCGAAGGGCGCCCAAAGGGGGTGGCAAGGGCAAAGCAAACGGGCGGCAGCCCTAACAAATCCGAGCTCCCCTTAGCCCTCCCGTCTAGCCACGGGGCTGTTTGCACCGGTAGGCGAATAATGCTGGTTTTCAGGGTGTTAACAAGCCTAACATCACCAACCTGCCAATAAAAGCGAGGTTTGGCTCCCCCTTCTGGTACAAATAGTCCTACAAAGGCAGGGGAGTTATCCCGAGAGGCAGCCCAGGGAGTGGAGGGTGTCCGGTGTAAGGCCCCATAGAATGCATAATTACCTTCGCTTGCAGTGGCCCCACACAGGCTGCAAACCTCCATTCGTTGAAGTCGATGGCAAAACTCCCATTGACTTTAATGGTGGAGGCCTGTCCTGCCACTAACACATCTGTAGGGTAAGCACCTCCATCCATTGAAACCAATAGCAAAAATTTGGTTTTACTGGTGCCCTTCAAATGGGTTAGAGCTGGGGTAGGAAAGAACCTCATACCTGGGGTTCAAATGGATCCTGCAACTAGGTTTTACTTTCCTAGAGCTGCCCCTGGATCCAGTTCCTAGTACCAGGCACTGGAAAACCAGGAACCGATATGAAGGCATGCAGCCAAGTACATGGGACAGATCCATGATCCTGGGCATACACCTAAGCATCTCCCTCAGAGCTTGTATTGTACTCATTTTCAAAGCAGGTCCTGGAAGTAAAAGAGGCCCCTGCCTTTGCCATCCCCCCAGATGGAACCATAAACTCACATTGAGCATTGTGTAAAATCCCAAAATCCACACCACAGGTTGTGCTCCTTGTGATCCTGTGTTCTGTCACCACATGCAAGGGGTTATGGGAAGGGGCCAGTGAAATGTATAGACAGACAGCAGTTGGGTACATACATGACTATAAGATTCAACGGTTTAGAAGTGATACAGTATGAATTCATTCACAAAATCATTTACTCCTATGCGTAGCTACCCTTCAATCAGAAGTACATACTGTACTGCCAGGAGTAACTACACCTTACTTGGGCACATTTCTCCATCCATCATAGTCAGTGGGTCATCTCTCATTGACCTCAGTGGTTAAGAATTGTGGAAAAGTAGTTAAAAGAGTTATTACTTTAGCAGAGCTTTTCCAGGTGGTGAATAGCTTATTAAATCCTAGCTGTCTCCAACTGGAGTTAGAATCATTCGTTGCCCACTGGGACAAAGTTGCTTGTATTTGGCTTGACTTGGGTGCTGCTAGTTCAAGGGCAGACTCAGCAGGCTCTTTCAGACATGCGGTAAAGAGTACTTACAAGTGCCAGCAGCAGGATGCAAATGTGAAGAATGCGTGCCTTTGATAATGTTTGAAAGGCTCCGTGTGAATGATTGAACCTTGTCAGCGCACTGACAACTACACTCTACCGACCTGAAACTACTTGTACCCATCGGCACTTGTAAGTGCTCTTTACAACACATCTGAATCAGCCCAGAATTGGGGGTTGAAGAGGCCTGGTCTTGTCTGGTTTACTTGGATCAGCTTCAATTAATCTCACCCACTGTATGATGTGCTTGGAGGGATGCGGGCGACCAGTTGTGAATTAGATCCATCCCCGTCCTGGCTGGTGAAAGCCATCAGGAAGACACTGTACGTTGCAGGCCAAGGTTAATGCCTTCCTTCGGGAAGGCAAGGTGTCTGACGCCCTCAAGACTGCAGTTGTCCACCCTCTGCTCAAGAAACCATCTCTTGATGTTGGATCCCCTGCCAGCCATGTCTCTAGCTTCCCCTTTTTAGGGAAAGTTATAATGGGTGGTCGCCTTGCAGCTTCAGGCACATCTTGATCCTATCCGTTTCCTGGACCCATGTCAGTCAGGTTTTTGCCTTGGACATGGGACTGAGACTGTGCTTGGGGCCTTGGTTGACGATCTCTATTTGGAAACTGATAGGAGAAATTGTACCTTTGTTTATCTTAGATCCTTCAGTGGCCTTCGATACTGTTGACAATGCGGTGTTGTTGACATGACTGCAGGAACTGGCTGGGGTGTGTGGACCACTCTTCAGTAGTTCTGCTCATTCCCGGATGGGAGAACCCAGAAGGTGGTGATGGGCAGTGACTCCCCTTGGGAGGTCCCGCAGGGTCCTATCTTGTAATCACTCCTGTTCAATGTGTATCTGAAGCCTCTGGGCGAGACCGTTCAGAGATTTGGAGTGAGGTACCATCAATATGCAGATCACACCCAGCTCTCTCTCTCTCCTTTTCATCTGACCCAGTCCTGCAGTCTTGGTGCTTACCCCTGCCATTGGAGACTTGATGCAGGCATGTGGATTGAAGCTGAATCCAGACAAGACTGAGATGATGATGGTTGGGCAATCTTGTGACCCAGGGGAGATGGGAACCCCTGTCATTGACTGGGTCCGGCCTCCCTTGGTCACTCAGGTTCACAGCCTCAGGGTGCCCTTGGATTCGCTGCTGCACCTGGATTGTCACATTATGGTGGTGGCCAGGAGTACTTTTTACCAATTTCATCTGGTGAAAGGCTGCAATCTTTTCTATCTGATTCGGATTTGGTTACCATCATCCATGCCCTCATGACCTCAAGGCTAGACTACGGCAATGCTCTCTACGTAAGGCTGCTCTTGAAGACTGTTTAGAAGCTGTAGTTGATGCGCCAGAAGCACATTAAACCGCTACTCTGGAGTCTGCACTGGCTGTCAATAGTCTTCCAAGCACAATTCAAGGTGATTTTCACCTATAAAGCCCTCAACTGCCTGGGCCCTAGGTATCTGAAAGGCCCCCTCTTCCCTAGGTGTTGTCGCAGCCTCTGAGGACGCCCTCTTGCAAGTGCCAACTGCCCACACAGCAATGAGGGTGCACAGGGGGGCATTCTTAGTTGCTGCCCTATAATTATGGACTCCCTCCCCTTGGGCATACGCCTAAGCCCGAGCCTGTTCATCTTCCGGAGATGTAAGACCTTTTTGTTTGGCCAGTAGGAATAGGGTTGGGTGGGCATAAGCAGACGACTGGGGACAAGGATCGGGGGGTGGGATGATGTGGATTTTAAATGTATTTGACTGGATTTTATATTTCTTATATTGTAAGCTGCCCTGAATCTTTGGAGAAGGGGGGGGGAGGTAAATAAAATAAATAAGTAAATAAATACTTCAAAGGAACAGCCTCTTCATCTAATCTCCATTGGTCAATTGAACGCTTTCAGGTGGATATGGAACCACACCACATGACGCTGTGTACAGGAAATGAATCCCTCTCTCTCAAAAGGTGGCTGACTAACATTTTATAACACTTTGAGAGCAAATGACTGGATTTGAAATTATTCAACTCTTCCACCTTTCTTTTGACCTTCTATTTCTTGATATTGGCTTTAGCCACAGACTGCTCTAGACTGTACAGTAAGTTATCAACTCCCTTTGATTTTTGGTCTCCATTTCAATGCTTTCACGTGTCTCATTTTGTCAGAAATTACTTGCTGTCTGCTCACCAGCAATGATGTTTGTTCAGATATAACAGCTGTATACCATTAAGACATATATACATCAAATTGTTCCTACAGTGCAAATCCCCACTTCGTCACATTTGTTTTCTCTTAGTCCTCATTAAAAAGGCCCTGAAGTTGCCCCTCAAAGCCTTAGCTTTTTTTACTCTTCAGTTTTACAGCATACCTTTTTCAATGTTACAGGTTCTACCTGTATAATATGAAAGGGGAAGGTGCTATCCACGTGCCTTGGGCTATTTATAGTAGCAGAGCTAATGATAATTGGTATCAACTGATGTGACAGGCAGCTGTCATCCCACCCAGGATCGCTACTCCCAGCTGGGTTAGCTCCAACATGAACACACATCCCCGTGGCCTGACCCGGCCAGGGAAAGGAAGCGACATATGGCTGGCTTGCTCCATGCTGGACTGGGGTTAGCACCCCCCACCCATGACAGGCAGCCATGGCTAGCAACAACAGGCAGCCATTGCTGGCTGACATGGCAGCCCCCCATGCTGCTATGGGATGAAAACAGATGGATCCGCCCAGTTGGGTCTGCTCTGGCCCACCTAGGCAGCTTGTAGGGCCACACCATGGGTCTGATTCATTTTGGGCTCAGCCAGCAACCGGGTTTAGAACCAGACCCACATCTGGTGGGCCCGGAACAGACGGGCGGGATCCGGCTGTGGCCCAGGCGAAGCATCTAGTTAGTTAACACCCAATGTTTTGCCCATTTCTGAAGACTGAAGATTGCAGAGGATCTTTAAAAGAAACTAAATTTTATGATGCATGTGTAATGTGCTGCAAGCAAAATTCAATTCACAGACTTATCATACAATGACGTGCATTGCCATTTTCAGATTGTTTTGTTGGGTGCAAATACCTTGAAGCAAACACCTTTGGTAAGCTGGCTCTTTGTAATGCTGCTAAGAGTAAATTAGGATGCAAAAGGGCTCTCTGTGTACTGGCTAGAAATTATTATTTTTAGCCCCTTCCCCTTTTAAATACATCTAAGTATTCTTTTCCTCTTCTACTTGGAAGAGGCAGCTGCTGACCATGTGGCAATCAAAATATGGTACCACAAGCTTCTCTCTGCTTGAAAAGCACTTAAACACATGCCACACTATGAGAAACAAAAGGTCTAATTTACTGAAGTTTGTCGTCTTTAAAAAGATTTAGAACATTCATGTTGTTGGCAGCTAATTGTTGTGTTTGGTTCAGAAAAGCTCACAGTATCATTGTAATATAGGAAGCCAAAGTTAACTACAAATACCAATCAAAATTGGTACTCCTAAACAGAGACCTCTATGGTGTTTCAATAAACTTTTTCTTTTAGTCATCTTTAAGAAGAAAACCATCAATTCACTTACATTTTTTTTACTTTAGAGCAATATACAAGGACAGGGTTATGCATTTTTCACTAGACTCCCCTTCTGTGCTGGATAGTCAATTTTGTCAGCTGCTATCATAAAAGCAAACTCAGCGCCAATACCCATGAGATATTATAGATTTTCCACTAAAGACTGGATTTTACATCGCATTTGAGTGTGTAGGACATCAAAGTTATTTTATATGTTTACAAGGAGACAGAATTCTAGGAAAAAGTCATGCAAATTAATCCTATTTGTAAGGAAACTGTCAAGGAAATGCTGCGACTAGCATCTCACACAATCTGTCTTTTTAATTAAAGATATTGAATTCTTTATATTAAGCTGAAGCTTTATAAAATATTAATCCCTTTGTGCTGAAGCTCTGATTTCCTCACAAAGGCATCCAGTGTTGGGGTGTACCTAAACAGCTTTTGCCAATGAATTAATATTGTTTATTTGAAGGGCTTGGTAACCAAGAGGGCAAAAAGGAAAACCTGGCATGAAGACAGACAAGACTTCAAATTACATCAGTCTAACATTTTATTTATTGCATACAAAAGGATTTGTTTTGACAATGGAATTTTATATGAAAGTAATTTGAGATGCATACTGTTTAGAATCTTAACCTTGAAAGTCAAAGATGCTGCAGAAAAACTTAAGGCAATGCATCTAAGCAAGTAAAGCACAGTAAGTGGTGGAAATTTTCAAAAACCCCTTTATTTTCCTTTCCCAAATTGTCAGGTCACAACTTTCTGGAATTGGAGTAGGCTGCAGCGTCATCAGCCCCTACATTACCACATCTGATCAGGAAATCGTGACTCTTGGCAAAGAATTAAGTCTTTATCACATTACATTACAATAGGTTATGTATACATTAAAAGCAAGACAATATCAGTAGCAGTTATAAAATAGGTAAAATCATGGGCCACTAAAATACCTCTAAGTACCAGGCACCCGAATCTGGTGCATTATTATTTTTTTAAAATAGGTCTGTGCTTCTTGTCCCCTTGTAGACTCCCGTCATGCACCAAGGGAGTTAACTAATCTATCCTCCCACTATCAAGCGTCATTTGATTGGCTCTGAACCCTAGGGCAAGTCATCTTTCCTCCTTTTCCCATACGCACTGAGGGATGCAAGGTGTTTGTCATTTGCCTTTGCACCTAGACATTTACACGTTACAGCTCCAATTTTATAACACATTGTCTTTATGAAGCTTCAAGTTAAAACCATGACAAGGTTGGGATCAGCCAAACCAGACACCTTTTTACCTCTTCCCCCTTTTCCTAACTAAAAGTGGCTCAAGTCATTAAAGTTTACTTTAACAACATAATTAGGTTTTTAAATATCCGCTCATTGAGTGCTGGGACAAAACTCTTCCCTGCTTAATGCCTTAGTGCTAGAGTTGTTGAGTCTATTGTCAGCAACGAACATTGCATTGGAAAGTGCTCCTCCTGACATGAAAGGATTCAAAAAGGGAAAAACAGCTTTAACCAGACAGACAGGCATCAAATTAGATAAAGTCACAGTTAAGAGATCAATCACAATTTGTTTAGCGTAAACAAAAACATTTTGATGTCTATGTTTTACTGTAAACTCTTACATTGAACTGATAATGAAAGACAAGAACATAGGAAACTGAAGATATCATTCGATCCACTTAAGAGTCAGTGACTTAATGCAAGCTTTTATTAACATGTTCACATATATAAGCCCATAGGAATATCTCTTTCAGGTCATGACAGTAATACTGTCCGGATGGTTTTGAAATTGAGCACATTTAAACAAGCTATGCTACACTGAGTGTGAAAGTGTTTTGATATGGGACTTGCATCCAGAAATGGATTAAAACTTCCTCCAAAGGAGAAATGTTAGTACATTAACTTAATTTTAATATATACTATATTATGCAGCAAATGCTAACTATAGAAAATATTTTCTATCAGTGATGGACTGTTGGTAAATTTATAAAATGAAACTCTATAATCAAAGCAAGACCAAGGTAAACGCATAATTTGTGTCTCAGTTTCTACAGAGATTTACATGTTTTTCAAGTTAGTGAGAAATAAAACAAGAGACAGGTGGATTTAGCTAACTTTTATTAACTTTTAAACTAATAAAAATCCCTTGAGAGAACTGGGACCCTTAGAAGTTCTATGAATTCATGGATACCGGCCATAAGAAATGCAGTTCTAAGTCTTGATTGAATTTTCTTTTTTTACAAAACCAATGTGCGCAGATATTTAGATGTACTTAGTTGGAGATGGGGAAAAAAACCTACGTCTTTCTGTTTCCTTAAAAATTAATTAAATCTGCAAGTATGTACACAATCCAGCTAACTGAAATCAATATTTAGTGTTCATCAGAGCTGTTTCACAGCAAATATTAAGTTAGGGATTCAAATTTCTAGACATTGTAATAAAATGATAAATACAATCTGAACAGCAGTCTAAATGCTTAATATTGACATTCAAATATATCTGCATTGTGCTGAGATTTTAAAAACATAAGAATTTGATCAGACAGAAAACTCTGGTGAGGGAGTACGCCATCTATATCAGCGAGACTGAATATAGGTTGATTCCATTCCCAGTATTAAGGATGGTACTTGACTCAAGAACTGACATTGTAAATATTCAGCAGCCATTTTTTTCCTAGTTAAGGAATGTCTTAATACACAATATTATCCTTTTCTAGATGATCTTTATACATTAAACTAAAATACATGATTGATTAAATTAAGGAACTTGAGGTTAGTAATGGGTGAATCATACTCTCAAAGCTTGACACTATGTAAAAACAAAAAAAAGACCACACAATTCTACTTACTAAAGCAGCTAATCTTGCCTGCAAGTTTGGGGTCACAAAGCCCATAATATGTGCAAAGAAATGCAATACAAGGAACCATGCAAAAATACAGTAAAATGAATTAACAGAAAAAAATGTAAAACCTAAAAAAAAAGCTGTATAAATACACTGAAACTCAACTGTCTCTATGAACTGTAGGTCTAGCATTAGTTGTACCATATAGCAGAAACAGCACTCTAGGTTCAATGCTTCCACATCTGCGCAGGTAAGTCATGCCATCTTTGGTTGACTGCAGTACCAGGAAGGATGTGAGTGAGAAGGAGGACAAGAGTTCAGGAAAATGATGTCAACTTTCACTTGGCAGCTGAGCCTCAATGTCCACTCTGCAAATGGGGCACTTCTTGTTAGTAATCAACCACTGATCTACACACACTTGGTGAAAAAGGTGCATACATGGAAGGCGCCTGCAATTAGAAGAGATGGTGGTTATTTTTAATAGAATGTTTACCTACAAGAATGGCTACTGAAATGCAGCTAAGATGGTAGATTTATATTTTATACAGCCTATTATATAGGACAGATTCTGCTCTTACATCAGTGTAAAGCCAGAGTAACAATGTTTCAGATTTACAATTTTTTTTTTAAGGGGGGGGCTGAGTTGGACTGAAGCCTGAGGTTGGAGGAGAACCTTCTTCACCAGCGTTAGAGCACCAAGAACCAGTTCAGTCTATTAAGAGGCCTTCCTCTGGACAATATGGCGTTGGTAATTGCTGGAGAGAGTGTATGAGGATTGATGTTATTAAATAACTAATAGGTGGCCCAGGGGTCACGCCCAGAGTAGCTAAAGCTGGCTGTGCAGATTCTGAGGATCACTGAGGGCACTTGAACATTTCTTACCATTTATTTCTTTTAACAAAAAATTGTCATTTGTTGGTAATCTTAGTTGCCATAAGCATTGCTATGCTAACCGTGTTGTGTTTTTTTAAAAAAAATAAATATGTATGCTCAAAAATTAAGTTTTGTTTCCTGAACAGTAAATCTGTCTATGGCAGGGCAGTCAAAGCAGCAGCACTATGTTGTGTAAATAATAATATGTAACCTTTAATTACCTGACATCTTCACCTTCCTCTAATATAGATAAACAAATGGTACACTTTTCCTCTGTGTCTTCCTCTGTTCCTTCCTCCCCATCTTGTTTGCAGTGTAGTTTCCTCTGTGAGAACCAATCAGTTGTTACCTTATTAGTAGAGATGACATTATTGACAAACTGAGTAAAGTCTGTTTATGCAGAGTCAACATTGTTTGATTAAAATATTCAAGTTGACATTTTTAAAGTAAATATTCAAAATGCATTTACTTTTAACATTCATAAGAAAAATAACTTGGACCAAGAAATGCAAAAATTCAAATATACAAAACCAAGATTACCTCCCCCCAAAATCTTGGAAGCCAAAAGACCCAACACACTCCCTATCCAGCTGCTGAACACTCAAGCTTTCTAGACAAACTATTTCAATAGTTCATTTACTCAGTCAGTATATATGTCTACAGCAGGGGTGGCGAACCTCAGGCCCATTGGGTTACAAGAGACCAACACCTAATTTTTATTTAATAATCATCATCAACTTTATTTTTATACAGCCCCCCCCAACGGCACTCAGAGCGCTTCCCATATAATTAACAACTTTTTAATCCTAACAACCTTGTGAAGTAGGTTAGGCTGAGAGAATAATGCGACTGGCCCAATGTCACCCAGTGAGTTTCTGGCTAAGGCAAAACTTTAGCCCCTTTCCAGTTCCTGGATCCAGTCCTTAAATCCAATTCCTACTTCGAAGCACTGAAAGACTGAGCTCAGGATAAAGGAGTAAAGATGAGACAGATCCATGGCACAGATCCATGAACTGGACCTTGGAACTTGCACTTCACAGAGGCAAAACCACATTGGGTAAAAGGGGGGAGGGGAGACACCTTAACCTCACCCTTTTCCTAATATTCCCCTACCCCCTGCTGAGCACTGACGCATCATAATTCTCCACTGGGGGGCATCTCAAGAAACAGCTTAGCTCCACCCTTTCTTGATGTGCCCCCAACCCCATTACACCAGGCATGGAACAGCCTGGCTGCTTTGAGATGAGGCTTACATCAAACCAGATGCAGATGGGCTCAGGTCCAATTTTGGAGCCCATTCAGGGCTGCAAAGGAAACAGAGGACAGCCTGGGGCAGGAGGATTGTTCATCACTAAGCTGGGCCACTTGCTGCATAATTACAGAGCCAGGTGATGTGGCATTTGAAGACACAAAGGGAATACTGAAAGACCTAGTGTATGAATTTGGCTAGCAGTGCCTTGAACTTTTCAAAGATTTTGGCTCATACAATCAATGCCAGGAACCAGGATAAAAAGATATGGGCTATGAACTACAAACCACTTCCTCCAGAGTAGTCATTGTGGTCTTCGAACAGGACTATTCCAGATTAGATTAAGAGTTTTTTTGGCACAGCAGCCTCCAAGCTATAACGTGCCAAAAAACAGGCGTACAGAAGAGAGATCAGAAGTCAACCAAAAATGTCCCCAGAGTCCATACAGGGACAAAACACGGGCTGACGCCAAAGTTAAGTGTTTTGTGGATCACAGCAATGGACACATCTTTATTAGTCCTTCACAAGAGACAGAAAGGCACCATTTCTCAATCGGTTACATTCTGAATATCTAACTGCAAGGGTTATCACCTCACTTTAAAAAAAAACCAAAAATGTTTTTATTTAAAATTGCCAACACAAAAATCAAGCTCCAAATCTGCACATGTATATTATTAATTTCTAATTATTCACCTTTGTAAGAATAAAAAGCAATTCAAATGTTAAATTATACTTGCTCCTCATTCATGTGCTAGGGCACTTGTTACAGACCCAGCCTAGTTTTGGGGTGCAATTTTTAAAAGGAGCAATTTTAAAGAAAGATTAACACAAATGTTTCTGCAAATACACAGCTAACAAGCGCCCTGCAATCTAAACTAACAAAAGGTGATCATTTTTCATCTACAAAATTAGAGAAAGGTGTTCAGGGTTTGGGGAAATCCTCACCTTCTTGTACTTGTGTGGATACGTGCATCTTTCAATTGTTCCTTGGGAGGCTCCACGGTTCACATTCCCTAGTCGCTCTTCCAAGTGAATCAATTCCTAAAGTCAAGGAACAGCCAACAGAATTGAAATCTTATTGGTAGATAAGATGTTTTTTTATTCTACACATTTAAAATAACGTACACCATTAACGTTCTTGCTTGTTCTCATACAGTTAAACCCGAAAGGGTAAAATTACCATTAAATCTATCTTCTGCAGAAGATGCTGGGCCTTTTTGAATGGAAACACACAGAACAGGGAAATATGGTTTTATTCCTAAAAACTAGAAATCAATTAGACATTTCTATATTATGTCCAAACATATTTACATCTAGCAAAGAATATTAAACAAAAATTGCATTTGGATGTGTATGTTTTCTAACAATTAAAGGTCTAAAAGAGAAAAGATGGCTTAAGATGGAAATAGTGATTTTTTTTCCCCTCGAGCAATGTGAGTTTATCAGAACTATCAGCTCTCACTGAAGCATTTTCAGTGGACTAGTTCATTAACTCTCTGCATCTGATACTTCATTTACAACTTCAGTCCCTGCACTGAGACCGACATAGGACAACGTTGTCAAGTTGCCAAGTTTCAATCTTAGTATCAGGATCTCTGTAGATTAGAGGCAACATTACCTATCACCAACACATCTTGGAAAATGCTGTGTCTTAAAGAAGATATAATCCATTAACAACAACCTAACGCTATATTGTCCAGAAAAAGGTTGTTTTTATTAATGGTTTTCAGATACATTTCAGTCTTTAGGACCTATCCTGCTCTGTGGTAAAATCCAAAAATCATTTAAAATAAATATAAATATATTCAAAAGGGATATTTTGAATATATATTCTTTTTTATACACAGGACTGATCCTGCAATGCACCCTCCCCTCATTCCCTCAAGAGACATTGTGGCATATATCTATATTCTATTACAAACCTCAAAATTGCCCCTGAAAGGGCCTCTGAATGATGTTCCATCCAATCCCGATGAAATGTAACGGATGTGAGGGTAGCCCGCCATGTCTGGAACCTATTCAAATAGTAGATGTAAGTTAAACCTATTCAGAACAGCTTCGGTATTTTACTGTTCACGTTGCAAAATACAATATCCGGTTGATTTCTGCTTTAGTTTTCATAATTCATGCTGACCAATGTGAACTAGGATATGAAATTCCAACTGTTACACGTGGCAATGCCAACTTGAACTTTCTTATTGCTGTGTTCTCTAAATAGAATAAGAGCAAGATTTCTCTCCATCTTCAGCCAGTTATATCCAAAGTTTTAAAGCATGCCAATTCTCACTCAGTCTACATCTCTATTGTGTAAATTATCCATAACATCTGCAAAATGTGGCAAACAAACAGTGCTTCAAACCGATATGTGAAGTCACTACATGGTGTTCATTTTCAAACAACTTCTGATATATCAAAGAATCAACATAAGGACTTGTTCAATAATAGGCAATATTCTTCTCTTAACCAAGGACCTTACAAATTTTGGCACACTGAAAGTTTAGATAGTCCAAAATGTGGCACTTACGGCAAACCTTTACAACAGAAGCCAAATAAACCCTACTGCAGGATCTTTTGTTGACAGGTACTGTCCTACAAAGTTTATTCAACTGTGATCCAAACTGAAACTACAGTGCCACACTAGTCCTGACCTTACAGTGTCTTTTATCACCTACACACAAACAAACAATAATCCAGAGAGAAAATGGTGGTGGTGGGCATCTGAGCACTATGAAAGTGAGGAAAGTGAAAACGAAAGCCGAATCAACATTGACATGTCCGCCTAGACCTTGCAGCCAGTAAGCTTTCAGGGAAATGGTCTTCCTTTCCACAATGTCACATGCCACTTCCTAGTTGGTATATAAAGTGATGGGGCCACCATATATCCTGGAATGTCGGAGGCAAAATTAGATCTCAAAAAAGAAAGAGACAGGACAAAAAGCAGCACTACCATCTTTGCCAAGGAAAGCAGCAACATCCACAAAGTCTCAAGGTAGGTTAGGGGTATCAAAGGCAGTATATCTTGAATTAAAATATATAGTTGGTCTGTGCATATCACCAAGAGAAAACGAAATTAGGATGTTCCTATATAAAATACATAAAACCAGGAAGACAGGGCCCCAAGAAATCCAAACACCTTAGGTAATGACAGATACATTTTGCCATAACCTTTCCCAAGAGAAAGATGCTGAAGATAGGACCCAATATCTGCAGTGTGGGCTCTAAACAACGGCTTAGGAGCAACTGATCTTTAAACTTCCACACAAAAGGAGATCTCTCATCTGACCCAATTTTGCCAAGTCTACACTTCATAAAGCACCAGAGTTCAGGAAAGGACGCTTCACCTAGATGACTGCGCCAAGGCATAAATCCTTATGTGTTTTCATTCCTTACCTACTCCCAAGCACTGAAAAACTGAGTTCAAGGGAAGGAAGCAGAGATGCACATTTTCCCTCCCAGGGGCCACTTTGAAAATTAGTTCAAGCTAAGAAGGCCACATGGCAATTGGAAGTGGGGAACCTTAAGGGGTACACTCAGAGGAGGGACCAGCGTCTTCTTCTCTGAGTGCCCCCTTTAAGGACCTCCACTCCCAATTGCTATGTGGGCCTCATAGCTTGAACTAATTTTCAAAGTGGCCCCTGGGAGGGAAAAGGTTCCTCACCCCTTGTGTAATGTTTAACACAAAGCACTATTGGTATTATGCCTAGCCTTCTCTCAATGTGCTTCATTCCAGATCAAATGCTCCTCTGAAGTTTAAGAAGTCCGTGCAGTCTGTGTTCAGAAGCAGTTTCCTTCTGACAACCAGGCTCAAAGAACTTAGCATGCTTCCAGCCTGTCTTATAACAAGTTGCTTAAACCTTTTACACTCTCAGCAACACCATAGTTCAAGGCGGGGTTCAAAAGCCAACCTCCAACTCCAGCCATCAAACCTTCTCAAACACTTCACAAGCTACACAAATTTACATGCTGATAAAATTAAAAACGTTTTGCATTGATACAGGAATGTTCTGCTATCTAGAAGGGAGAGCATACACCTTAAACCTGTAGACTGGGCAGTTAGCTGTTACAAGTCATTGGGATGGAAGTCTAACATCTGTACAGTCTCACACTTCATAGCTAATATGGCAATCCAACTTTATGCATTTAGTAAAACGTATAAACTAGATGTTTTAGTTGGTAAGCAATATGAAAGAACCTACCAAATTCTATACGGATGGGCTGAAAAATCTGATGAATGCTTTCGCTAGCTCATATCAAAGGCTTGTAGTTACAAGTCAAAATACAAAAAAGTCAATAAAAACCCTGAAAACTTATTTCTTGGTAATATCAGTACAATTACAGGATTGCTACAGAATGCTAAGAAGAAAAGAATATTTTGTCCTATCGATATTATTTTGTTCTGATCTCATTTAAGAATTACAGGGGTGGACAGAAATTAGAATTTGCATTATATACTGTCCACAGTATGGATAGATTAAATGCATGTATACTTGCTCAAGCTGTGAGGTAGTCAATAAAATTGTTTGACCATATTAAAACGTTACACGGGAGATGGGGGGGAGCCCATTAGTAGAGATATTCTTTAGTTTCATGCATTTGTTAGGTCGTATCAAGGCATGCTCACAATGTATCAATGCACTTGAAATCTTGGTGTCCTTGAGGTACTAGAAGATTGTCAACCAGCAAAGTGGGAAATGATGAAACACTATACTACAAGAAAAGAAATTGTTTCTTTTGGGAGCCAATTAATTCCCAAATGGTTGCAAGATTATAATAACCCCCCACTAGGCTGTACTTTTTATATTTACTAAGATGAATTCAGAATACAGTTTTTTGTATAGTTTGCTTACAAATGTTTTCTTTGTTCTGCAAAATGAAAACATTCCCTACCACCAATATATTTGCCTCCCCATGAAACTGTTCAAATGGAACAGTTGAGCAGATGAGATTTCAGAATTGCCTACATGATTTAGCAGCGCAAATCCCAC
Organism: Sphenodon punctatus; assembly: GCA_003113815.1. Classification (NCBI taxonomy): domain Eukaryota; kingdom Metazoa; phylum Chordata; class Lepidosauria; order Sphenodontia; family Sphenodontidae; genus Sphenodon; species Sphenodon punctatus. The sequence goes on along the minus strand of QEPC01011914.1, from coordinate 1,160,722 downwards.
CAAAGTAATCTCCCCATATGACAGATTCTCCAATTAAAAGGACAGTTCACTTGATTCCTATAATTACTGCCACACAACCACATCTTTAAATCCATGTTGCCAAGTAAGCTAGTTCTTTTACACTACTCAAAAACAACAGTGTCTTCTGAAACTTGATTTGGTAGGATCCTAACTTCTAAAATCAGATGCAGAGGGTCAATGCATTATTATGCAAGAGAATTTCATTTAGATGTCTTCCATTTTACAAGGCTGAAATAGGGGAATTTCCCTACCTGTGAATTCCTGTTCTTCTTTCCAGCAGCGTGGACAGCCTGGACTGACAGATTATGACCCTCCCTCGCTGAGCAGTAGGCAGAATCAAATAACTGACAGCCTCTGCCAGTGGTAGAGGTGTGTCCTCTCACCAACTTCCCAGGATGAGACTGTCAAAGCTAAGGACACTATCATAACCATTAAAACTCTATAACCAACGTAACTGAAAAGGACAAACAGTATCAGAAAAAGACAGGACGGGGAAAAGGAAAGCACTACCCCATTCCTGATCCTAGCGCTCTACGGGTCCACACAAGGGAATCCGTGATGAGGGGGGCCTGGCTGTCTACCCTGCTGGAGAGAAGAATGGGAATTCACAGGTAAGGAAATTCCCCTCCCTCTCATCGCAGGGTGGCTAGTCTGGACTGATTGTAAGTTCCAAAGCAATGTCTTCCTGAGGAAGGGCAGATATCCACGCAGTTCGAAAAAGGAGAAAGGTGGCCCACCCGACAGATCCTGATCCTAGCTCTGCAACGCTCTCTGAAGCACTTGATGACCAAAGGCCGCCTCAGCTGACGTCAGAGCATCCACTCTGTAGTGCCTCATCAACAAGTGCACTGAAGATCAGGAAGTGGCCCTACATATCTCCTCCAGAGGGCCTGCCTAACTGGGCTGAATTGGTCACCATTCCTCTCGAGGAATGAGCTGTAACACCCTGGGGGACAAGTTGGCCACCTTGAAGGCTTCCAAATGCAGCATCTAAGTCATCTAGGTAGAGTAGATTTGGATACCATTTTCCCTTTTCTCCATGTTGCAAAGGCAATGAAGAGCACCAAATCAACTTACAAAGAACTAGTCCTAGTCAGGTACACTTTTGAGGCCCTGATCACATCCTGCATATACCACTCCTTTTCCTTAGACCTCTCTGAGGATTGGGACAGAAGGAAGGGAGATTTAATTCCATGTCCTTATAAAAACTAGAGTTGACTTTAGGAATAAAGGCTGGATCGACTCTCAGAACTACCCTATCCTTATGTAATTCCAGATCTGAGGAGAGGGCCCCCAACTCTGAAATTGTCTGAGCTGATGTTATGGCAATGAGAAAAACGTTTTTTAAAAGTGAGGAACAAAAGGGGACCCTCACTGAGAGGCTCAAAAGACCCTAAGAACCACGTTCAGCCTCCAAGATGGAAACCTGTTCTGCACGGGCAGACAGATATGGTTGGCTTCTCTAAAAAAACTTCTTGACATGAGGGTGCAAAGAGATCAAAGGCTGGTCTCTACAACTTATAATACTTGAGTGCACCACAGCTTGGTGCTTTAGGGTATTGGGACTAAGTCCCATTTACAGACCTGCTTTGAGGATTCTAAATATCTCAGATACACCTGCATCCGCTATGCTGCACCCATTGGTGGCACACCAACAGAGAAACTTGGCCCACCCTGAGCCATACATTTTATTGGTGGAGGCTCTGCATGAGGCCAGCAGAGTATCCAGTAGGTTTCCCGAGTATTCCCCAGTGCTTAGTTGTGACCTTTCAACAGTCAGACGGTTTGATGAAGCTTCTGCGAGTTCAGATGCAGGATAGGACCCTGTGTCAGTAGATCTAGTTGCTCTGGGTGGTGTAGTGGGTCCATGATAGACAGGTTGATCACATCAAACCACGGCCTCTTGGGCTAATATGGTGCCACTAGGATCAAGTCTGCCCTTTCTTCCCCAGTTCTCTGGAAGGACTAGAAAAATCACTGGAATCGGCAGGAAGGCATAGAGAAGACTCCCAGGCCACTGGTGGGATAGTGCATCCACTCCTACTGCTCCCAGATCCTTCACCCTCACCAGTAACGTGGCAAATTTGAAGTTATTGCTGGCTGTAAAATAGGTCTATCACTGGATGGTTGAAGTGGCGGACTATCATCTAGAACACCCAAAGAGACCAGGACCATTCCCCACCTTCTGTCTGCTCAACCCAGTCCGCTTGGATGTTCAGGACTCCTGTGATGTGAATTGCTTTTATTTATTTATTTCGCTATTTTTCTACGCCTTACCCTCCTGCTCACAGAGCAGCTTGGGGCGGCTTACAAGACGTATATCAACAATAATAAAAAAACAAACACATAATATACAATTTAATATTTATAAAAATGCTAAAAATATACTAAAAGGGCAGAACCCCACCCCTACCCGTCTCCCTTTCCAAAGGCCCAGTGGAACAGCCAGGTCTTACACTGTCTTCGGAAAGAGGGGATGTCCGGGGCCAAGCGGGCCTCCATCAGGAGGGAATTCCACAGCCTGGAAGCGGCCACCAAGAACGCCCTCTCCGTCGTCGCCACCCGGGAAACCCAGGTGAACAGCCTGAACAGCCTTTCTGTTTCCAACTGCAAGGGGTTTTGATCTGGACCCCCCCTTATTTTATTTATTTCAAAATATTTTATCCCGCACCCTCCTGCAAAATAGCAGCTCAGGGCAGCACACAACAATCACGTGGTTGTTTCAAGAGATCGTTGTTGGTTTGGCTCAGAACATCTTTTGTTATCAAAAACAGGGCGAAGCAGATCAGAACCAAGCAAATTGCTGAGTTCTAGCAGACTGATATGGTACGTTCTCTCTTCCAGAGACCAGGTACACCGGCTCGCATCTGTGGTCAGAACCAGTCTCCGAGGATTTGTCAGCGGCAATTCCCCAGAAAATGGATTCGGAGACATCCACCATCTCAGGTCCCTTTTTACCTCCTGCAGCAATGACTCATGTCAGTGAGCCCAGGTGGCAATCTCATCATAAAAGGGGTGGAGAACCTTCTGCAGGGGCCTCAGGTACAGACGAACACCCGATTTACCATGTCTAGGCACAACACCAGTATCCCCAGGATTTGGGCCAGGAACATCAGATCTAACTTGTCTTCCACAAGGAGTTGATCCAGCAGACTTAGTAGTTTTGCTTGCCTTTTGTGGGAGAGAAACACCCTGTCCAAGGTTGTCTCCAGCAGAACTGCTGGATGTACCAGGGACTGGGAGAGCACCAGCGGACTCTTCTCTTGGTTTATAAGAAAGCCGTGCAACTCCAGGCAATGAATGGTGGTGCTCAGGTGACTCTCCCCGTGCCCTGGAGGAAGATCAGATGAGAATATCATTGAGGAAGGGGTACCTGTGAATCCCCCCTATAAGGAGGGCCACCAGAAACACCAGGACCTTCATGAACACACTGGGGGAAGACAAAAGGCCAAAAGGAAGAGATCTGAACTGGTAATGCCTCTCTCCATAGGCGAATCAGCAACATGCATAGCAAACAGGGATGTGGAGGTAGGTCCCTCTCAGGATGATCGAAGACAGGAAGTCCCCTGGTTGTATGGCACTGATGATAGAACAGAGTCTCCATCTGGATTCTGCTGTACTTGACCTTATTATTCAGAAACTTGAGGTCCAGAATGGCTCGTGTCCCCATTCTTCTTGGGGACCATAAAAAAAAAACGAGTATACACTCCACAATGCCTCCTCAAGGAACCTCTTCTATGGCCCCATACTAACCAGGTGTCGGATGGCCACGAGTCGTCTGATTTTTTAGCGGATCTATGGACACGGGTGACTGAATAAAACAATCACGTGGGGATAAACTCTACTGAAAACCCAAAGAAACCGTCTCCCTCACCCAAGCATCCAAGAAAGAGGCAGGTCACTGATTGGTGAATAGCTGCAGCCTCTCCCCTGTATTGGATGGTACCCAGGGCGGGACTGCTAGTCAGGTCAAAGGCTGGGATGGCCTGTTGGTGCTGGGCTAGTGTTTCTTGAAGGAGGACTGGCTGTAAGCACCTCAACATCTCTGCCCTCAGAATTATCTGTACGTAGATCTTGATGGGACTGGTGATCTCTTTGGCCCCTGATGTATGGCCAGGGGTGAAAGGACTGCATCGTGGGTCCAAATACCATCCCTTGTTGGAAGCGGGCTCTGGCTAGCACCGATTTAGAAGAAAGATCTACTTTCTAAGGTCTAACCCAAAATGAGTGGCAGGCCATGGCATTAAGCTGTAACACATTGATGGTGGCATCTGAAGCAAGGGCAGCTGCTTTGGCTAACTTCTTAAGATGGTCTTTCAGCTCTCTGGACTCCACTTTCTCTCCCAGATCTGAAGTCCATAGGAACACTGCCTGCAGAAGCTAGAGGCTGAGACTCTCAAGGCAAATGAGGAGGGCCTCAATGTCTTTTCTGAGGGTGACCTCTACCTTCCTATACAGGGGATCCTTGGGGAGCCCATTCCCCTCTGCTGGGAGAGTGACCAATTTTGCTAGGTCTCTTGTGGCTGCATCTACCTTGGGCAGGCTTACCAGCTCCTCCCAACACTTAGGAGCAGAATAGAAACGCTTAGCATATTTGTGTGGCCCCTTGAATTTAGCAGGACATTCCCATTACTCTTTAATTACACTGAGGTAAACTGGGGGAGGGGGAGTTCGGAGAGTGCAGCTGAAGGCCTGGAGAAGGCCCTCTTGTTCTCCTTTGGGGACTCAGAACCCTGGGAGTTCCAACTGCAGCACTGCAGTCACCTTGTCTAGGAGTTTCTCAAACTGCTCAGGTTCAATAAGCCTGACCCTCAGTGGATCCCCTGGTTTCTTTGAAGGTGAGCTGGGCAGCTCCACATCTTCCTTTTCCAAGAGGGAGTGGGAGCAATCTGGTGAGGGCTCCAAAGAGTAGGGCAAGCGATATCTCCTCTTTTCCCCCCCCTTACTTTTGTGTGTTGACCTATGTTTTCTCATCACATGGGACCTCTTAACTCCCTTATAAAATCTCTTAGAGCAACCCGTCTCTTTTTCTTTTGCCCTTGACGGGGGGGGGGGCACAAGAAATCGGGGGGGGGTTGAGGAGGAGGACAAGGACAAAGCATGAGAAGCCCTTTCTCTGTGGCCTTTTACCCCGCCTGCAAGGGTGACTGTGGCCTCTGCCTTTTCTGGATGAGGAGTGAGGCAGGCCCTCCCCCATGTCTTCTCCCTGTCAGGGATCAACCCCCTGGGCGCTTGCTGGGGTACTAGGATCCCGGGACTCACTGACCCCCTCCCCCCGCCCAAACAGTACCAGCAGATTTGGGTGGGAAACCACATGCCAGCCCAACCAGAGCAGTACCACCTCAGGCACCTCTTCATGTGGATTGCTGGGGTTTGCATGCGTGCAGGCTGGGGACCTCCAGACCCAAAAGACTCACCGCACTGGCAGCACTTCGGGATCAATTTCTCCCTTGTGGGAGCTTCAGTACTTGTCTGCCCAGTGCTTCCGCCCTGACGTGGGGTCGCCAGGACGTCCCATCTGCAGGGCTTCCCTCCACTAGCCTCCATCTGGAAACACAGGGCTCAAAGGGAGTCTGTAGTGAAGATGCTAGTAGCAGGCGGGAAATGGTGGAAAAAGAAACTCTGGTCTGATTGCAGAGTCCTCTTACTGCCTCACCTCCTCTGGCAGCTCAGACTTCCTTCCATGCAACAGTGGAGAGCACAAGGAGCAGCTCCCAAAGGCCAGGCTCCCCACCTCTAAAGGGGTCTCTTTCGAAGAGTGGCTAAGCCCAGAGGGGAGTAGGGGGAAGGGCCCTCCCTGACTCCCTTGTCTCAAGCCAGTGGTCTCCAACTCAGGAGGAAGGTAGGAGCAGACCCAAAAGAAATTGGGGGGAGGGGGAGAAAGTTAAATAATACCGTACGGCCTATCTGGACCCTGAGGGCCCAAGACCCTGCTTCCTGATGTAGCACAAGGCAGGACCAGACTGGGAAGTTGGTGAGAGGACATGCCTCCTCCCACTGGCAGAGGCTGTCAATCATTTTATTATGCCTTCTGCATAGCGAGGGAGTCCAGGCTGTCCACCCTGCGCTGAGAGAACACAGAGATGTTACTGTTCTAAACCAATTAACAGTAGCCTGTTCTAACTTGCCATCTCGAATCAAGTACATGGAACATACAAATTAAGATTTACTTTCCATTGTGTAGCTAACACACACAATCTTTTGCAATAGTCTCTACGTATCCAATTCATATGCTAACAAACCTTGTATCAGGAGAATATTTGATGTAGGCAGGGCACAGTAATGATCAACAGCAATTGAGTTTTCACAAATTAGCTCCTTACCATTAAAGGAAGAGCACCTATTTGTAAGTGATGAAGTCGAGGAGGTGCATGGTAGTGGGCCAAATGAGGGTGTAACGGCCCAGGTGGATACGTAGGTGCAGTCACTCCAGCTTCAATTCCCAGTTCCCTGTTACACCAGCAGAAGGTAACATTTCAGTAGTTAGCAGTTAGCTCCTGTCCATCAGAATTCTTTCTACACACACGAGCTGCTTTTAAAATAGCTAGAATATTTTCTATTAAAATTAGTCCTGTAATTCCATCATGGAGTGCTTCGGTAATTAAAGATAAAATGAAAAAGTAGTAAATATGTAGAAAGAAAAATCAAAATACATCATGTGTGTCCTGACCACTGCTGGACATTAAGTGATTTACAGTTCATCATTAACTACTGTGGCAATGAGAAGCTGTGTTGGGGCATATTTACTGAGGACTTGAAAACCACCAACTAAATTAAAGGTGGAAAAGTTCTAGACTGTTAAGAGTTTTCCATCACTCCTCTTCCCATACGTGGGGATCCCTCAAGCAACACTAGCTGTAGAAAAAACATTTAGAAAAGTTATAGGTAAAGTGAATTTGGCTCGTTGCTAAATTATTAAAAGCTTTCTAATTGTTTTAGTACATTATCAGATGCACATTTCTCTGAAATTCAAGTTTCTACACAGACAGATGAAAGGGAGAAGTAAATTGATTTGGAGCTCAAAGGCCTGCTATATCCTAACTTCAAAGAAGATTCTTTAATAAACGCTTAAGAGTCTAAAAACTGTCACTTTCAGTAAGTGGGATCAAGAGGACTTGCTGTACAACCACTTTAAAGCAGTAGCAGACATTAACAGTTATTTTTAAAAAACCAATCTGGAAATAAAGTTAAAGTTGGTCAGCAGCTAAAAACAGCACTTGAAGTTGTTCATTCAGTAATGGCTTTCAAAAACATTTCACCTGGTATCACCATATAGCAGTTTGTTAAAACAAAATTAAATGTGTATTTAGGATGACAGATCAGATGGTAGGTATCTAAAAAATGGCACCTCTTGAGAAATAAGACATTGAACAAGCAACTTGACTACTAACCAGGCAGACCTTTCCGGAGCTTGTCGAGGATGCGAGGACATTGTTTGAGGCACATGAATATGGTGCCCATGACCATAGTTGGGATGCATTCGGTGAGGATGTGGAGGTGGTCGCTCATGCGCTCGTCTGAGAGTTGGAACAAAACACCTTTTAGGTTATCACCACAAGAGCTTTTTCTACTATAACTCATGATCTGAGATTTAAAAAAAAAAGTTATTTCATACCAGATTTCAAGTCTACTACTACATTCTAACTTGGGAAGGGGGAAGAGTCTGTTGTTCCCAACTCATGAGTTTTACCTCATCCATATTTGTAGAAGGGTTCCAACAAGTAAACCGGCAGTGAAAGAACACTCAATGTTATCTGTGTATGGTGTACTTTCAAGGTTTAACTGGCTATAAAGTATTTCTGGAGTCATCTCCCCAACAATCATTAACAGAACTCCCCTGCCTAATAGTGCCTTTTGCAAATGGCTTAATAGTTATCCTGACTTGTCCACACACACACAAAAAAACCCACCCTAAAAAGGTATAATAATTGCTTTACTTCATACATTTTTAGCAGACAACTCTGAATGTTCTGCTCCAGAAGCCACCATGAATCTGATGTAAAATTTGCCTGCCAGGAGATTTTTCTGAAGTGTTCTAGAAGAATAAAATGGGTAGCACTTGCCAAGTCGGTTACATCAATCAGCAAGTTCCATTGAACTAAGCTTGATGATTTATTCCCAGTCAAGCTCATGTCAGACTGCCCCAGATTTTTGCATAGTTATTCAGTTTCAGATATTCTAGTAAAGGTAATGGCACCCACAGTCTCCTGATGGTTCTAGATAAGGGTCGTATTGGAACAGCACATCTACAAATGTCAATTATGTGTTTTATGACATTAGCTTCAACGTAGATGGAAAAAAGCAGTAAATTGCTTTAATACATCATTTGTAAAGTTAAGATTTCTTCTTTTTTAAAAAATCTGACCATATAAAACCACCCTTGTTCATAGCTGTTCATTGGCTTAAAACAGCTATAAGTAGTATCATGTCAATTTCTACAGTGTTGACAGGTTTACAGGATTGCCTTGAAATTGGATGAAATCAATTTAATATAGCTGTTAAGGACAAATGCTGAATTTCTAATAGATCACTGATGCTTAAGTGGATACATTTCACAGATAAATATGCAATTCGTCTGCCCTGACAGTCTTTGTCTTTGGGAACAGAAGTAGAAGCTCCCATACCAGTCCTTAGGCAAAAGGGTAGCTTAACTTCAACGCCCATTCAATCCTTGGCTTTTCTAGTGCAAGAGCCAGTTGGTGATAAGAGGATACTGGCTTACTAAAAAAAATAAAATGAAGGGAGGGCATTGTTCCAATACACTTTGGATGGTTATAACAATCACTTTTCATCAGAGTTTAACTTTAACAAGGCTTTTAGACATGTTATTGAGAGATTTAAAAACCATCACACAGTATTATATGGACCCACGGGTAACAAATTATTCTAAATATTTCTGACATAACATATGGACAATGCTCTTTCTGCATGGGTATGTAATGTACAGACTGACTGATTGTACACACACGTGAACAATAAAAAAATGATTTAAAAAGAACAATTCTGGCATACGTTGGATGCTGCATCATTCTTCTTCTCTGGACCTCTATCCTCTGGATAACTTCATGAGGATGCAGCCTTTGTGCTGAAGACGCTGTGGCAGGGATATGATGGGAAATAGGCTGGTGCGTAGGCGGGAGATGCTGTGGAATTGGGGCAGCTGCATTGGCTAAAGGGTGGTTTGGGGGTGGAGGTGGGGGTGGCACAGGATGAGAAGTGGCATTCGAGGAGATTGAAGGATGGAAGGGATGCACTGGATGAGGGATAACATAATCCACTTGAGGCGGTGGCTGTGGTTGAGGAGGAGGATTTCCATGAGAGTGGGGGCATGCAGAAGATTGATGGTGGATAGGTCTGGTCAAAGGAGCATCTGAAATGTAAAATATCAAGAATTTTTAAATTCATTAAAAATTTTCTTCATTTAAAAATGCTCAATAAACTTTCTGCACATCTAAACAAAGAAAAATGTTAATATACTACTAACAGTAATAAACTTTCGACTGGGGCCATGTTCCAATGAACAGTGGTAAACAAGAAACTACTTCAGTGTAATTACATCAAACTAACTATTCCACTTCAGTACCATTCACTGCGGCAGCCAAAAACAGAAGTAGTTACTTTGTAATCTTCCCCTAATGGTACGGCAAACAATTAACCCATCCCTTTTTACTTCCAAGTTCTCACACTAGTTACTTCAATGTAAAAAGGGTAGTATTTACTCTTGATTTATCAGAACTACATATTTCTCTTCCTACTCCTGAATAACTTCAATTTAGGGCTTTGTATGTGTGAACAGTTCAGACATTAAAGTGAAGGAAGGTGTAACTACTTCAAAGTATTTGTTTGCCAGAAAGTATCTGTTTTTCAGGTCTCTGATTAAACGCACACATGAAAGACATTGGCAAACCAACAATATCCAAAATTCACAAAATAGATAATAAAAGCCAGGCTTTCGGTGAGGGAAAAGGGGGATGTGTGGGGAGTTAGGAAGGGGTGAAGGTTTGGGATTTTTTAGCTCTGCCTGGGGTATGTTTTACAGTTGGTTTTTATTGTTATTTGGATCTGGTTTTTGATGTTATCTATGCTTATATTATATTGTTATATTTTTATGTGTTTTCATATGTTGTGAGCCACCCTGAGCTGCTGTGACAAGAGGGGGTGGCCAAGAAATCTAAAGAAATCTAAATAAATAGCCAAAGTTCTCCTATTGGTCAAGAGAAACAGAATACAGACCAGGAAGTCACTCTGCATAGAATGTTTTTTTTAAATCAACTGGTAGTGGAATGATGCTGCAGCCAACAGGCTGCTAATCTAGAGGACTCTGGTGGGTAAGTAGTAAAACCAAGAGTGTGTTCTCTACAGATAATACCCACCTACAGCAATTGTTCTTGAAGGCTAAGCTTCTTGCATATTTTCATTATTGGGTATAACACCCCTGGGGCTTTGAACTCCCAGGACTAGCGGAGCCATGGTTGGATTTGGGAGTATATACTGATGTTACATACTGCTCATCTCATTCATTTTTGCTTAAAACACTCTCAGCAATAATGTTAGGAGAAGGAGGAATGGGTGGGTTGATAATACAGAACAGCACAAAGTACAGACCAATGTGCCATACCTCTCTCAAGTGTCCTGGATTTTTTAGGATGTCCCCAATTTCACACCACATCTATCCTGCAGTTGAAAAAACTACTGTAACGTCCCAGATTAGAAAGGGAGGCAAAAGTGAGAGCAATTTGCAAATCATAACTGGGAACCAGTTGAATTATCCAGCCTTAAAGAGCCAGACCAGCCAAATAGTTCACCTCTGGAAAGTTCAGAGCAGCCCCTCCCACAGATGAGATAAAGGAATGTTCTTCAAATATTCCATTTGGGGCAATGTGATGCTAGGATTTCTAAGCATTTCTCTTGAACAAAGCCAGATGGCTAGGGATTCAAACCTGACTCTTGGAAGAAGCTAATGTGATAAATTATGTTTGTTTTTAAAAATAAAAATTCTGACCAGCTTCTGTGTTAGGTAATAGGCTAATACTTGCCTATGAGAAAATCTTCACAGGCCTCTCAGCATCTCATCTGTCAAAGAATTCACACAGGAGGAGAAATGGCTGGAGTGGGGGGAAAGCTTTGCAGTCGGGGTGAGATGGCTGTGTGGACTCAAGTTCACTAGGCATGGGGGTGAGGAGGCTGAGCAGTTGAGAGAATTACTCTGCAAAAGCTTGGATATAACAACTGGCAGGACTAGAGTTTAAGTCTGGATTATGATGAGTGAGGCTGTTATATGGATATGCAACTACTTTAACTTTTTAAGATCGCTTTCTTAAAAAGTGTTTTTAGCCCAGCCTCAAAGTAATAGATCACTCTGAATTTGCAAATATATGCAAGTTTTAGGCAAATTATGCCCTGCATTTTGAGTGTCACTGTCCCTCATTTCAGAGTCCAAGGGTTGAGGGGTATGCAATGTGTTGTACTCCTGGCATAGACAACATAGGCACCAGGAATGCAATCTGATGTTGGGATGGCAGAGCCACATGCAAGACAGTTTTAAAAGCCTTTCTTTAAAGTTGCCATTGGATCACCAGAGTGAGTACCCATGGGGCCACTGTTTCAGGAAGTCTCACTACTGAGCATTGTTCCACGAGTCTCTAGTAACCCCAATTAACATTTGGACATCAACTAGCTTGGCTTTAGAAGTGAATAATAGACCTTACCAAAAGGGATTTTCAAAATCATACAAGGATATTGTACAAAACTGAATTAGTTACTTAAAAGTTGGACTGAGTATGTGAGGAAGAGTGGTGCGGACAAGAGTTCATTGCAGGGCACCGTCTAACTCTGCTTGGGTTGATGTCCAAGTTAGGAAAAAAGGAAAATTACGGTTAAAAAGGCAAGAGAACGCATCCTTTTGTTCCAGTGTGACTGCTAGCAAAAGGATCCAGTTTATTTATGAAAAACGACCACCAGGAATATTTAAATATCATCTAAGATTTTGAAGATGCTGTAAACAATTGATTTTCATCTATTTTGACTAGATCAAAACTCTAAAATGTGAATCTTTAAAAAGAATCTGAGCTGTCGGTTCCCCAAGGGCTGGTAAAGAAAACAAGAGGAAGAGGAGTCTTACTGCATTACAAGATGGCCATTTAAAGAAAAAAGCAAGGCAAAAAAAAAAAAAAAAAAGGGCCCAAATTGGAAATATATATTTTTACAATATTTCAACATCAGCCTCTTTGGGGGGCAGAGGGGCTGAAGGGATGCAAAATTAAAATAGATAAATACTCACAAATTAGACACAATATTACACACAAACGTCAGGTGCTCTGTTTGATATATACTTATTAAAAAATTTCTTCACGCAAGCAGGGATTTTCAGAACCGTTATGAAGAATTCAGGGGCAAATTATAGGTCCAGGTAAACAGACCATGTGACAAACTCCCAAGTTATTTCACAATTATTATTAATGCATTCTTCTTTCTAGACAGTAGCTATACTTACAAGGCGAGTGCATATAATGCCGGCAGGATGACAGCGAGGCCTGTGGAGGGGGTTGGGGCTGTGGTTGTGCAACCATGCTTGATCCATAACTCTCTATGGCTATTGGCTGGCTTGGGCCAGCACCAGCTTGATGCCCATAAATCGCAGTTCGGGAGGAAGATCCAGGACAGCAGGGGTCAAACGCAGATGCTCCGTGAAAAGTGCCACTTCCATGACTTCTTATACCATTGCTGCTCAAGTCTACGGGGAGTGCCTGCTGTAGAAACAAACTGACTTGTTTTCAAACAAGGTAATATTAAAGTGATTATATATATATATAAATTGCTACAACATTCTGCAAGCAAAAGATTAATAAAATGTTTCAAGGTCCCAATGTAGAGCATTATTTAGGTAAATTAATATTTACAGTTCAAAACGCCACTGAACAGCGAGACCTGAATGTTAAAAGTGAATGTTAGCATTCCTTATAAGAAGAGTTTCAGTAATTTCTGGAAAACCAATTTGTCAACCATGAGGGGTGCTTTATTGTACATTTCTACACATGCAAACAACTTTACTATTCTGCTTAACTGGCTCCAGGTTTGAGAAGACTGATTTTAAAAAAAAAAAAAATTAGGAAAAAATCAGTTATTGCAAAATGGTACGGTTAAAAGAGAGCATTAATCATCTGGGTATTAAAGAATTAATTCAGTCACAGAGAACTAAACTGCAACTTTACAAGTATAGATGAGGTATTACTAAAAAGAGAGCTTGAAGTGTTTAGTTTTCAACTTGCATAAAGTACTGAAGCTTGAATAAATTAAATAGTATTCTGAAAATCACAGCTTGATTTTCTCAAGTGGAGGAATTATTCTTTGAAATCTCAAGAGACCCGTCTAGAAACTCTGAGATTACAGTAAGGAGAACTACTTCATTAGGTCCTTGCAGCGCTGTGTTCTCAGTTTTTATTTATTTTTAAAGAAGCAGGAAAAATAATCCACAGATGTAAGAGTTACACTCTCAATGAACGGCAAAAATGTGTACAATATTCGCTATTCACAACTCTGAATTCAGATTTTCCTATCAGACACTTTTATAATACCTGCAATAAACAGTGAGTGGTTAACGCCCATTCCCACAATACTATTATTCTATTACCTTCGTGACTATAAAATGTGAGGCAAGAATCAAGTTAAAACATGCCTGGTCGTGGTAGCTTGTGCCAGAACTGCTACTCGCTCCACAAGGTGCAGGTACTGGAGGTGGCCTCTCAACAGGGCAGCTGGAGTCGCTGAACGAAGGAGACAGTGGAACGGTTGGGTGGGGGTTACTATGATGGTGGTGATGGTGGTGTTGAAAGTGGTGGCCATGCTGCTGAAAACAACTTGCATGCGGGTGTCCCACTACGTGGCGATTCTGTGAAGAACCTCCGCATGGAGAATGCTGGGGACAACATGACGGTAACCTTGGCATGGCAGGAGGGCCAGTTTCCAGTGTAGTACTAGAGGCAGTTCCTCTTACATCATCTTGGGGGGGGAGGGGGGGGAGAGAAAACAAATTATTTTAGTAGGATCAAACACAGGGATGGATTGATGAAGTAGGAACTACATTATGAAATTCTGAATGATTCTTTAACATCTTTTTTAAAACCTTAAATCAGCTGAGGTGGATTCGAAAATCATCAGAAGCCCTACAATCAAACAGGTGAAATCTGACACCTCTCTTGAGCCGATTTACCAGAGCAAAGGAGTACAACGCAAGTATAGATTTCTGGTCTACATCCTTTCTTGCGTGGGCCTCTATAAATTCACCAATGGGCAGTACCTCTCTTCCTGCACTTACTGGACACAGTCTTTATGTAAAAGACTTAGAGCTTAAGTCTTTTACATAAAACCCCACCCTATAGCTTTTACAGCTCGGAGTAGAAGTCAGCTTCTCTTCTCCAACCAACCATCAGTTTCTAGCTCCGCCCTCTTCAGGGCATCTAGTAATTTGCTGGGGCCTCCATGCAGCCTCACACGTGCTCCATCACGTATGGAGCAGCTACAAAGCCATCAATGTAGGCTCTATTGTGAGAACACTCTTGGTATCCAGAGGCAGAGACATGGGATGGGCACAAGAGCACAGATGGCATGCCTTCCACATAGCAATTCATTAGCAGAGGTTTTGAAAAGTCTCTCAATTTAATCCTGGAGGACTATAATGGACTAAATTCAGACTCCTTTCAAACCAACTTCTCCCACCCCCCTACTTTGCAAGTTTCTACAGTAACACACCCAATAAAACAAGCAATTGAATCCCTAACCTCAGGGTCCCTGCTCAGGACAAAGATGTGGTGTCCTAAAGCAGTGGGTACACAGCTCTCCTACGTTATTTCACTTGCCTTTGGTTAGGTGTATTTGCCTGTACCCTTCTCCACATTCCATCTCATGACCACTAGTTTTCAAGTAATTTAGCTCGCTCTTATCCTTTTCATTTTTGATTTAGTGATGATGCTCTTCAGTCCATATTGCTAGACATTACAATCTTTCCCAGCGTATTTGGCTCATACCTAGTACAACACCTCTCCCAGCCCTGCTCCCCACACAGTTACAGAACCACCTAGTTTTGTTTGGAGCTATGATCTCAGAGAACCTGGTGAGGTTATCAAGTTTCACCTATCAGCTTCCTGTTGTATTATTTCTCCTCCAGAAGAAAGGCCTCTGTGCTCCAGAACTCTACTGAATGAGACATTAAGAGCTGCAATACCTCCAGAGACCTATGGGGAATATTGTGCGTGTGGTGCCTCTTAAATTCAGAGAAGGTCTCTAGTCCCTATGACGTCCTCAACTGAGATTGCCTGAAATTCTAAAGGAAACTGAAAATGACAGGGAGAGACTATCAGGAGATAAATCTCAGGTAAAATAAGTATATTTTGGATACAGCCAGAAGAGGCAATTTGCCAATATTCCCCAAATAGTTTCAGAGACTTGCTCAAATACCTAGTTCTTGGTTCAGCCATCAAAGAGGAACAAGAATCACTCGGATCCAAGCTGCACTGCAATTGCTTGTTTGGACATAGTCATGATACGATGAACACAGATTGCCAAGACCAATCAACCCTAGGACCACTGATCTCCTTGTGCTACCTCTGCGTAAAGTATGGTTGTGCTTTAGAGAAAGTTCCTTAAGCTTGCCCTCTATCGAATCTGGTTGTGAGGTTCTCAGTTTCAAGTACACCATTTCCTTATAAAGAAAAATTGTAACATCCCCCCAGTGTTTTACTCTAGAAGAATTCAGGTGCCAGTCAAACAACATATACATAAAGATCATTTATTTCAAACATAGTAAATTCAAGTCTAGGTATATTACAAACAAGTAATAAGACAATTCAAAACAAAGATCTCTTATTCTGTACCTCCTGCTGAAGTCCCAGCAGTGCTGCTATTGGGAAGAGCTGTCAAAGTCTCTGGCACTGTGGAGGGCTGGCTAGTGGAGACATTTGAAGCAGCATCAGAGGCCTGCTCTGAGGTAGATGTATTGGAACTGTTACTGGAAGTAGAACTCACAACCTGGGATTCCACTCTAGCAGAGGTTGTTGGCACAATTGTGGGCTCTGTGGAAGTGATCGTAAGAGAACTATATAGCAAGTGCATGTGGTTTAAGCTTAATGCTCTCAAACTTGCAACTGTAAAGAAAACTGTTTTGATTTACTTTGACAAGTTGTAATAAAATCACTGTAGCGTAAGCCAGTACTTGGTAACTTAGCTAACTTACTTCTTATATCCCAAAAGGGCAACACAATTATTCGTAGAGCCTGGCATGTAGTTTTAAAGCATATTACAAAAAACTGCCAACTTTAGATAAGCCAGTGCTGTGGCTCTCTCTAAAAAAAAACCAATAAAACCTATCAATATTCCATCCTATATAGCAGTCCTATTTTACACAAACTTCATTATACATCTGTCATCAGAACAGCCTCCAAGAGCACAATTTGTGCAGAGCCATAGGCCTTTTTAACACGAGACGCACCCACTCATGAACATGCAGAAATCTGCGTGTTCATGAGGGGGCGCGATCTGTGTGACGAATGCAACGCAGGCGCGTGCGGTGAGTGGAGGTGCCCGCCTAACATGTATCCCCACTCACCCCCACTCATCCCCACACATGGAGCAACTGGGGAAAAACCGAAGGTTGCTCCCGAGTGAAGATGTGTGTGTGGTCATGTGCACGCCCTGTCCACCTACCGCACACACACTGACACGCCCACAAAACCCCCACCCGGCAGCACCATGTAAAAATGGCCATAGTCCAAATAAAAACCACTTTTAAAATCTCGCACACTACTTCCAAAATACATTAATATCAAAAAAGGAAAATAAATATGGAGCTGTGTTAAGAGTTATAAGAAAATGAAGCAGTTACAGCATTGGACAGCTTTTTGGAAATAAACTACTTGACAAAAAAATAAAATTTAAAGAGTTGAATTTCCTTTAAATTCAGGTGGCTTTTCCTCTTATTTTTATTAATCAAAAGCCTACTAGTATTTCAAGATGCCTGCTGAAAGTTTTAGCAGCAACTTACTACCAGTGCCAAAAAACTAGGTTTACATAAAATACTAAGAAGCTCGTTTCCTCTGCAATCATACTGGTTTGTAACCTTGAATCAGACTGGATAAACAATGGTTTTTTACATCAAATGTCTTCCTTTGCAATAGTTTGAGATAAATCAATATGGTGCTATGGAATCAGATGAAATCAGGCAGGAAAATAGACTGACCGCTCAAGAAGAAACACCGACTAGGACTGAACAAGGGGAAAAAATTACCATGAGACAATTCACAATTTTGAGAACTGGGATCAAGATCTCACGAGATCCAGGCCCGAAATGAGTTCTCAGGCAAGAAAATATATTTATTTATTTTTTAAATCAATGTGCATGTGAAAAATGGCTGCAGTTCTTAACCAAAATTACAGCAATCGTGTTGTTACCATTTTGGTTAAGGGCAGTGGATTGTGCATGTGCAAAATATCCACCAGACTGTTTTGTACATGCACAAAATGGCCACTGCCCTTAATCAAAACGGCAGTGACGCTATTGCCCCCATTTTCCCCCCCTCATCGAGAACTCAGCAACACAGTCCCAGTTCTCGATTTGTCCAAGACAAACTGAGAACTGGGGTTGTAACAAGATTTCTAGCTTCTGTGAGATCTTGTTTCAGCCCTACACCCCACCCGCCCCATAGTTAAGGCTGCATCAAGATTAATTTTAAAAACAGGATTACTGTCCTTTTTCATACCTTAAAATGAAATTTAAACTTATTTTCACAGTACCTGCAAGTGAATTCACGAAAGCTTTGGGGTCTGAGATTTGTTGTCATTACCAAAGTATTTTTTTTAATGTTGTTTTGGAAGTCTCTCCAAAGAATCACATGGGATATTTTTAAGGGGGGGGGGGTCAAGGAGCAGGCAGGGCAAGAATCCTTATACACCTCAAGTTTCATACATATGCTAGCAAAAGCATCTCTGGAAAAAGGGGAGTTTTCAAGTTTTGCACTGAAACAGCTTGAAAGTTTGTATTATCTCCTACTTTATAACTTAAAAGCTTAAATTATCAAATGTGAGTTTTAAGCTTCATTAAACAAACTTCCAACTTTAAGTCACTCAGCCAAGTACTCCGCAGCTTGTGACAATCAACCAATCACAAGTTATGGAATTAGTGAACATATAGTAAATGTTCCTGCAAGCAGGAAGCTCTGAATTCATAACAAATTCAAAATTTGATGAAAGCTATATCTTAATATTCTTTTTATCTTCACCAAAAGTTACAAATCTAGTAGAGTTCTATAAGAAAATGTTGACACTTCCCTTTCTCCCCACCCTCACATCCCTCATCTCCTACAACTGGAAAATCCTGCCAGTTCTAGCAGAAGCAGAATTCTAACTGCTGCCTTACAGTCATTTGCTTTCAGTGTAATTACTTTGGTTTTTAGATTAAGACAGGTCACTGATGAAAAGGAAGCTGGAAGTAAAGTTCTGGTGGTAATGGCAAAGTAAGGGTAAAATGGTTGCTTCTTTATCTTACTACCCCGGAACAGTAAAAGGTCATGCATCAATATTAGAGTATAATTAACCTACAGCAATTACTCAAATCGAGATTTTAATGTATTTCCCCTCTCCACTTCTGCTGGAATTTCTACAGAAAAAGATATAACCACACACACACCCAAAACACAAATCTGCCACTAACAAGGCAACGTTGCAAGTACCAAAATGCACTGATTCAGTTTTGTTTGATTTAAAAAAAATAAATAAAATGTTTTGAGATACTATTAAGTACTACTGCATTACTAATACAACCATGAGCTTAAGAGAAATTTCAAATGCCACCTTACTTTCAAATTACCACAGGTTTATCATAACCTGGCTTATTTAATTTACTTTAAAAATGTTTTCTGACAACTTGGAAAAACATTTTTTAAAAAGCCTAGTTGGATCCGATACATTCCCCCTTTGTTTCAATTCTTATTCATACAGCCCCGTCATGAGCCATCTAGGCAGTAATTAGAGAGCGCGAGACTCCAAACCCCAGCAACTAACTTTGATAAGTCACCCTTTGATCTTAAGTTAGGAGACTTGAATCAGGATCTTGCTATTATGTGTCTTTTGCTCCTTCACTCCTAGGAGGAAGCCTGATGAAAAAAGATACAATTCTCAGAAGCTGTCTTCATTTGCTTTCTTCCCACACACAAAGACAAATAAGATGCGTCACCTACTTTGGGGGCGGGGGGTGGTGGTGTATTTATCACCCACTAGACTAACATGCTTATTTTAGTAAGAGTAAGCTCAGCAACATTCAAGACTTCATTTGAGTATGCAAATATTAGATGCCAGATAGCAGGCTTTTCTTCTCTTAGCTTATACACACCACCACATTTTAATATCAGGCAAATACTGGTTAGTTTGCCTCAGCTCAATTTTCTGTTATGCAAACAGAGTATCCCACTCCAGCTATCATACACTCATCTATTTAAAGGGGCCACTGCTAACTTACCATCTTCATCCACTGTAAGGTCCACCACTTCTGCAGCATTCTGTCTCAGTGGCTGTATGACTGTGGAAATCCTGCTACGGTTCCGCTGTTCCTGTGGTCGTGCAGCATGAGAGCTTGAACTTTGGCCCCAGTGGGATCTCGAGTGTCCAAGTGTTGAGCGAGACCTGAAAAGATAAAATTGCATGAATTAGCAAAGAACAATTTGGGTCTTATGTGGAAAAGTTCTCTTAGTAATCATGCCTGTCAATCTGCCTCACCAACAAGCTTTCTGGTCATCATATTATTCATTCAAGCCGTTTACTTTCTTCACTTTGTCGCATTCAAATATGCCACTATCCACCATCCCCTAGTAGCATATTTACTAATTGCTGCAGATTTGGGAGTATTCTGTTCTAGTGATATACGGACAGGCAAGTATTAAAATTACACTAAATTACCTTTAGCTCAAGTCCGTCATCCAACCTGCCTAACAACAGAACTGCAGTAGCACCTGTACCTCCAAATGAAATACTACCGTTGGACTTTCTGCCAACCACAGATAAAGCTCATTGCCAGGGCTTGACATTTTCAGGTGCCTGGGAGCCGTTGGTGTCCAGAAAACTGAGGCTGGCGGCTGGTTCAAGGGTGTAGCGTGGCAAGAACAGTTTAATATCAGGATAAAGTCTGGCAACTGAATTTCTTGTGTGGGGGTTTTTGGCTCCCAGAGTTCGATCTTAAAATTTTATGCCCTATCCATTGCTTTATGCAAAAACATGGGTCTCTCTTAACCCTCATCCCCACTACTATCCATTTCCAGTTTGTTGAATACTGGACTGTTTCAAGAATGTGAGGAACGCAGTGTTACAAATTGGTTTGTATATAGTTTTATTCACTTATGTCAGAGATTTGTTTCAGAGAATTCACGTGGTATCACACAATGACTTCTATGCTTTTAGGATTTTTTTACATCCCTACAAAATTGAGTAATTTGCCTTGCTCTAGACAAGAGTCTTACTTTATACACCTTTAGGCAAAAGGTCACAAAAGTGCAAGCCACGCATGCGTAAAAAAATAAATAGGTAGCCATAAACATAATTCAACCACCTACAAACCAAGGATAAATACGCAAAGCAAAATTCTGCTCAGCTGCAACCAAAAGCATACATTAGCAACATCAACATATAACATTTCAGTGTTGTACTTACAAAATAAACACAAGACTTCAGAAAGACACACAAAAATCAGATTCGTATCAAGCACTAGAATATGCAGAGAAAAGTACATTTAATTGAGCTTAATTAACTCCCGACTCCCATCTCTTTTCCTTTGTTCCTTTCAACCCCTATTTACTCATAGAAGGGATAATTCTCAGTTAATGTAAGGCGGTGGGGAGGTAGGAGTAGGGGCCAGGCACGAGGCAGGAAAGGACAGAAACAACAAACCCCACAGGGTCAAGAACGAGACTCCACCAGGGAACTAAGGAGAGCAGCAAGCATGGCTCCGGTACAGGACCAGGGTAGAGAGCCCCCACAAGCGGAAGGGGAGAGGCAGAGACTGACAGCGGCCCCCGCAGCCGACGTAGGGGGCGTGGCTCAGGCACCGCGACGCTCAGCGAGGCTCCGGGAACACGGGGGCGGGGCCAGCACTACATAGGGAGGCCAGAGAGAACACAGCGCTGCCGGAGAACAGCAGCGCTGTGAGACTGGCCCCGAGCGTTTCAAGGAGAGTGAGCAATTAGAAGCATTGTGGTGTGAATGGTGAGTGTCTGGGCAGAAAGATTGCGGTCGAGGCGAGAGAGAGAGAGAAACTGGTGAGTGTAAGCGCGTGTCTTTGTGTGAAATACTGTTTGGGTTCACCCCCGTCCTAATCTTTGTCTGGGCCCCTACCTACCAGTGTTAGAGTGTGAAGGCTTTTCCCCTACCTGCCGTCCCTGGTACTATCCCCCTGTTTCCCTCCACTACGATCACACGCCCTTACCCCCTAGCCCAGTTCAAGCACTGAGTGTCTGGGATCACTGGTGCCTGCAAGGTGTCTCGAGAGAGGGGGCTCCACTCGAGGTTGCGTTCCTCCACCCCGATGATGACACGGCCCTACTGCTATTGAAGCATATTCAGCCACCCACTATCCTGAGGGGTCTTGTTTCCCAGAAGACTCAAGTGGAGCCCAGTGATTGGCAGGAGAGTGAGCGTGAGGCGCGAGAGGCTTGGAGGTGTCCGTGGGAACGTTCCCTCTTTTCCCCTATCCCCCCTAACAGTTAAGACAGCTAAGAAACATGCATCTTACACCAGGTGACATTGTAAACTAGTCACTATACTAGTACAATGCATAATCTCTTTACCATACTCTAAGCTTCCCTTCTTAATCGTAAAATTCACTTATGAATAAGTCCCCTCTACACATACTAAATTTGGCAATGTACGTGCGAGTCAAGATTTATTTATTTTTAAGAAAAAGAAGCCACAGAATACTGCCTTTAGAGTTTTATACATCGGCCTGTGGAACAGAACATAATACATGGTCACAACACCAACCATTGCTCTATTTCTTGCCAAGAATTTCATTTTAAGTATCAAATCCTAAACCTGTAGATTGACACTATGTATGACAATAGCAAGTCATAATGATAGTTTAGATCGGCTATTTTAGAATGTCTCAAAACAAATTGAGCTATTATGCTCTTACGTGTACTGTATACACCTATGAGAAAAGCTGCCATCAGAGAAAGCAGCCAGCTTTAGTTGCTTCAGAGAAGTGCACAACAGGTCATAATGGAGCGATCAATTTCCTGCTGTCCACTCCCAGCCCCCAACAGTCACAGCGCTCATCCCCTGACCAGCGGGACTAATAGCCATTTATGGGTCTATCCTCTACAACAGAGGTGGGGAACCCCAGGCC
Source organism: Sphenodon punctatus (assembly GCA_003113815.1). Lineage (NCBI taxonomy): Eukaryota > Metazoa > Chordata > Lepidosauria > Sphenodontia > Sphenodontidae > Sphenodon > Sphenodon punctatus. The sequence goes on along the minus strand of QEPC01011914.1, from coordinate 1,138,323 downwards.
CAGAGAGCAAATGCAACCCAGGTGAGTTTTTATTTAGTCTTTTTCCAGTTACTGGATCTGGCCCCTGGATGCAGTTCCTGTCCCCAAGCACTAGGGCACTCAGTTCAGTGTAAGGGAGCAGATATGAGGGCATGTACACAAGGACACAGAACTGATTCATAGCACAGGGCCATGATCTGTCTCCTCCTCTCCCTGGAGTGCACCCTAAAGCACCCCCACTCCCAACTTCTATATTGCCCTTGAAGATTCACTAATTTTCAGAGTGGGCCCTGAAAGAAAGAAAGTCCCCCTTCACTGGTCTAGGAACTTAGTAAAGCATTTTAAAGTCTAGTTATGCTTCACATCATCCTCTGGCAAGGAGTTCCACAGGTTATTTGAATATTGAATAAAAAGGAATCTCTTTTATTGGTTTTAAATCTGCTCCCAGTTAACGTCATGTGTCTTCGAGTTTTAACATTTTGAAAAGCAGTAAATAACAGCTCCCTATTTACTTGCTCGGAATCAGTCATGATTTCGTAAACTTCTGTCACATCCACCCCTCATTAATCTCTTTAAGCTGAACAGCCCTAATCTATTGAGCCTCCCCTCACACAGAAGCTGCTCCATACCTTTGATTGTCTTAGTTACTGCTCCCTGCACCTTTTCCAGTTGTATGTCCATTCTGAAATGGGGAAATCAGAACTACACAATATTCAAGATGCTGGCAAACCATGAATTTATGTAGTGGCATTAGGAAATTGTCCACTCTCTATTCCTTCCCTAATAATACCTAACATTTTTTTTAACCACTGCTGCTGATTGAGTCAATGTTTTCAGTGAACTGCCCACAATGGACTCCCAAGATTTTTTTCTTGAATGGCAATCCTTAATTTAAAACTCAACATTATGTATATTCAGCTGGGATTTAAATTCCCCCCTCCCCTTTTTGTACTTAACATTGAATTTCCTCTGCCATTTTATTGCCAAACCATGCAAGTTTCTTCTGTAACTCTTTGCAGTCCGCTTTGAATTTAACTATATTAAATAATTCTGTCTCATCTACAAACTTGACTCTCAAATTTCACCCCTTTCCTAGATCACTAATGAATATGTTAAGACAGCATTCATCCCAATTTCCTTCTCTCTATTGTGAAAACTGACCATTTATCCATACCTTTTGTTTCATGTAGTAAGGATGTTTTTAACCAGATGCTACCACACATGGCCACACAGGAGACACTCATCCAACTGCCTGTCTGAAGGTGGTGCAGGTGGATGAGCACTCCCGTGACCCACTCAGCACCCATTCGTTGCCACTTCATGGTACACTGCCAAGAAATCCAGAGTGCGCCATGCAGGACAAGTCAAAAAACCGTGTGGCAACAGGTGGTCATATGAACTGGGGTGGCCACCCAGACTGGAAGACAGTTCTCCCATTCATAGGCAGTGTAGGCAGGGGACATGACCTTTGCAAGTCACAGGAACTGGTCATGAGCACTGGGGAGCCCGGTTCCCCAACACCCACTCCTGGGACGTGTCAATTTCAAAGGCCAGCCCGGCATACATTACTCTCTCCCTCCCCCATGGTCCGTGATGGGGGGAGGAGGGAAGAATGGGCAATTGGGATTCTTACCAGTGAATTGCCCTTCTGTAGCCTTGCAGGGAGTTTATTTGGACTCAGGGAGCGATCTCCCTTGCATCCACTAGGAGGCAGCAAAGACTTTCTACTGGGCATGCGTAGGGAGCGCTCCCTCGCTTCCCCAGGAGTAACACAGCCGAAGATGAGAACTGAAAAATATAAGAACAAAACACAACCTTCCCCGTAACGGGGTAACTATGTATAACAATCTAACTTATTATAACAGATTGGGAACAGATGGGAGGGCCAAATAAACTCCCTGCAAGGCTACAGAAGGGCAATTCACTGGTAAGAATCCCAATTGCCCATTCTATAGCCTTCAGTCCGTTTATTCGGACTCAGGGAGATAACAGAGCAGTTAGTTTATTCGGCACGGATGGGGAAACAAGTCAGTTAGATCCCAGCACCGTCTGCAGAACCCACCTGCCAAAGGCGGCTTCGGCAGATTGGTGCAGATCCACCTTATAATATTTGGTGAAGGTATGTAGGAACCTCCAGGTGGCTGCCCTACAAATTTCCTCCACTGGGGCTCGGGAATAGAAAGCCGCATTGGCGGCTGCTCCCCTGGTAGAATGGGCCAGGATAGGATTGGGAGGATGGAGTCCCGAGGCCTTGTAAGCTTCCGCTACACAAGTGGCAATCCACCCTGAGATGACAGGCTTAGAGGCCTTTTCCCCCCTATGGCAAGGAAGATATTTAACCAGCAGGCTGGGGGAACGCCTGAAAGGGGCCGTACGAGTCAAATATATCTTTAAGGCCCTGCGCACATCTAACGTGTGCCAAATCCTTTCCAGCGGGTGGCTAGGCCGTGGGCAAAAGGACGGTAGAATGACATCCTGAGACATATGGAAGGAGGATGAGACCTTAGGGACAAAGGAGGGGTCTGGACGGAGACGAACAGAGTCCTTCCTGAAAACACAGATGGCCGGGTCTGCAGACAGGGCCCCAATCTCTGACACGCGCCGTGCGGATGTAATGGCTATCAAAAAGGTAACTTTGATTGACAAAAAGAACAAAGACACCAAGTCCAAGGACTCAAAGGGAGGAGCTGTTAGAGCTTTGAGTACCAAATTAAGGTTCCAATTGGGGAATCTATGTACCACCAGGGGAGAAATTTTATGAGCGGCTCTTAGGAATTGTCTAATGTGGGTGTGGGTTGAAAATTGAGGCCCACCCGCCACCCCCAGGGTACTGTCAATTGCGGCTAATTGTCTTGAAATCGTGTTGGGGCGTAGCCCCTTGTCAAGCCCCTCTTGTAGGAACTGAAGGATTTGTCCTACTGATGGTTGTAGGGGATTTATTCGGTGCTGAGTACACCAGTTCGCGAACACCTTCCAGGTACATTGGTAAATACGATGGGTGGATTTACGTCTGGAGGCTAACAACGTCTGGATGACCGGGTCTGAATACCCCAAGAATTGAAGGGCCAGGGTTTCAATAGCCACGCCGTTAGTTTGAGGAACTCCAGTTTTTGGTACAGAACAGGTCCCTGTGACAGGAGATCGGGTGTGAGATCCAGTGTCAGCCGTGCCCCCTGTGACATTGCGAGTAGGTCCGGGAACCATGGGCAGCGAGGCCAAAATGGGGCTACAAATATCACCGTGGAGAATTGTGCCTTGCAATGTCGAAGAGCCCAACTGAGCAGAGGAAAGGGGGGAAAGGCGTAGAGGAGTCCCGTCAGCCATGGATGACTGAGAGCATCTATACCCTCGGCCTTGGGATGAGCATGTCTGGTGAAGAATTGAGGCAGTTTGCAGTTGGTCGGTGAGGCAAAGAGGTCCACTTCCAGTTTGCTGAACTTCCGTGTTATCTGCTGGAATGCCGATGGACTGAGAGACCATTCTCCTGAGTCGACTGTCTGGCGGCTTAGCCAGTCCGCTTCTATGTTGTCTGTCCCTTTGATGTGAAGGGCTGATAGAGAGAGCAGGTGGGTCTCCGCCCAGTTCATCAGCAGCATCGCCTCTTTGTGTAATGGTCTTGATCGGGAGCCTCCCTGGTGGTTGACATACGCCATGGCTGTGGCGTTGTCCGTAAATACTACTACGTGTTGCCCCTCCACCAGGGGGCAGAAGTGCAACAGGGCTAGCCGTATGGCCTTGAGTTCCAGCCAGTTGATGCTGTGACTGGTGTCCAATGGAGACCAGATTCTCTGTGCGAATGTGGTGGTGACATGCACGCCCCATCCTAGAAGGCTCGCGTCTGTGGTCAAGATCACCCTGTGTGGCTCTGAAAGGGGAATTCCCTGGCTGAATCTTTCCAGGTCTGTCCACCAGGAGAGAGACGGGATGGTCTGTACAGGTGTAGGGATGGAAATTGAGCAATTGTCTATTATGTGTTTCTGCCAGGGGCGGAGCAGTTGTTATAGTTTGCGGGCATGACAGCAAGCCCACTGCAGGTGTTGTATGCACGAGATCATGCAACCGAGGAGGGATGCCAAAGTCTTTAGCGAGGTTTTGTGACGAGCCTGGACGGTTGCTATGAGTGTCCTGATCTTGTTTTGACGTGGGGTGGGAATGAAGATTCTGTCCAATTGGGTGTGGAAGATGACCCCCAGGTGTTTGAGGCACTGTGACGGGGTCAAGTGGCTCTTTTTGAAGTTGATTTGAAACCCATGATGTTCCAGGTAACTGATGGTGAGATGCACATGCGCTTGGGTCAGTTCGCGAGTCGTTGCACGGATCAGGATGTCGTCCAGATAAGGGAAGATAGCCACTCCCTGCAGGCACAGGTTGGCTATGATCGGTATTAGAATTGTTGTGAACGTTCGTGGCGCCGTGGCAAGGCCGAAGGGGAGAGCTCTGTACTGCCAGTGCTGACCGTTGTAGGCGAAACGTAGCCATCGATGGTGAGCAGGAAGAATGGGGACGTGTAAGTAGGCGTCCTTTAAATCCAAAGAAGCGAGCCAATCGTCCTTTGAGATTGCTAGTGAGATTAAGGCCAAGATTTCCATTTTGAACTTCTGGATCCTGATAAATTTGTTTAGCCTTTTTAGGTTCAGTACAGCTCTCCATTCTCCTGACTTCTTTTGTACCAAGAAGAGAAGCGAGTACAGGCCTTTTCCCTTCTCGAACCAGGGGACTCTTTCTATGGCACTCTTTCTATGGTAACCTGTCTATTTCGGATGCCATAGCTTTTCTTTTGTCCGGGTCAGCCGATATTGGGGATATCTGGAAGAAGTCCCTTGGCTTGGCTCTGATTTAGATTGAGTATCCTTGCGACACCGTCTGGATGGCCCAGGCGTCGGAGATTGATCGTTGCCATTGCCTGGTGAATAGGTGGAGTCTTCCTCCCAGAGGAACCGAGTCGAGGGAGGAAGTGTCCAAGGAGTCAGGATTCCTGCTTGCGAGACGGGGATCCTGGTCGTCTGGAATATGAGGGTTGAAAGTTTGGTTTTGAGGCTTAGATCCTCGTCCTCTTTGGCCTCTGCCTCTCTGTGGTTGAGCCCATGAATTGTGCGAGTAGTACTGTCGCCTGTGGGTCTGATTAAATCGCTGGAAAGGTCGAAAAAAAGTTTTAAACGACTGCACCTGGTTAAGCGAATGCTTCTTGTCCTTATTAGAAGCCTCGGTGAGTGCCTTGGCTAAAGCCTGGCCGAATAGCTTTCCTCCTTTAAATTTACTGTTAACCAGTAGACTCTTTGCGTGGGAGTCAGCTCGCCACGATTGCAGCCAGAGACACCTGCGCGCAGCTACATTAGCTGCCATGGCTCGAGCCGATCATGTGACCATGTCCATGGAGGCATCCATGAGAAAGGCATGGGCCAGCGTAACGTTGGCTGCCAGCTTGCGCAACAATGCCTCTGAAATATTAGGGTCCTTGGCTAACCTAAACCACTTCATAATGGCTCTGGAGGCATATGAGGCAGTGGTAGCTATTTGCAGATTGTATGATAAAGCCTTGTAATTTTTTCGAAGCCCAATTTCTATACCCTTGTCTGTCGGGTCTTTAGGTAACAGATCCTCTGATGAGGGGAATACTGACTGGCGGGCTAGTGAGACTGCGGCAGAATCCACCCTAGGTGGTTTGAAAATGGGATCGTTCTGTTTAGTGAACAAATACAGAGACTGTTGGACCTTAGAGAATTTAGAGGACTTGGTGGGCTGTTTCCACTGGGCCCTAATCATCTTTTCAAATGCTCAGTCCAAAATCACTCCCTTACCGCTGCTGTGCAGCTTAGGGATATAATCCCTATCTGACTCCTCCTCCTCAGAGGACGAATTGGATTCCTTTTTCTTTTGCATGCTAGGGGTTATGCTAAGTACCCTTTGCGCCCTCCGGAGGAGTTTGGGGCCTTGTTCAGATGGGAGCTCGCTGCCCACCTCCTTGTGTCCCTTGGAAAGGACATCCTCCCACTCGGGGGTGTCCTGATCCACTGCACTGGTAGAGAGAGCCAATTCCTCCTCTGATCCCACCGAGGATTGTGAGGGGGAAGGGGATCTGGCCTGTTTTTCTCCCCTGCGCTTCTTGCGCGGGGGTCATGGGGGGGGCTCTTGGTCTCAAGAAGAGTCCAGCACTTCCCCCTCCTCCGAGAGGGGAGCCTCCCCTTCATCCTCGGAGGATGATCCCAAGAGATCCCTGAGAGAGAGCTTGGGGGGTGTTTTATGGGCAGGTTTGCTTGCCTGCTTGCCCTTTCCCGCCTTTTTAGAAGAGCCCTTAAAGTTGGTGGGGGGAGGGGAACTAGAGCGAACCCGCTTCTGGTTCTTTTCTATTCGCACGAGGACCTCCATCATGGTCCTCAGTGCGTCCATCTGGAGTCTTTGGAACGATTCCACCTCCCCATGCCCTCTTACTTGTGAGGAGGCAGATGATTCTGCCTCCTCCTGTGCTTCCAGCTCCTCAGCCTCAAAGATCTGCTGCTCTTCTCTGGACTCAGCCAGCATATCCTCCACGCGAACTGCGGGGATCGTGGCCTGGATGGAGCTCCCCTGAGCAGTTGCGCGGTTTCGCTTTCGCGGCCAGGGGCGGCTGAGGCTTCTTTTTGTCGCTTTGCAGCCTTAATGGCGGCAACTCGGTGGGCCTTTGCCGTCTCCGCCATCCCACGCGCTGCTCCAGAAGATCCGGACCCTGGGGTCAGATCCTGCGCGGTGGGCACCCGGGCTGTACTCAGGAGCCAGCACCGGAGTGAGATGAGGAGCCTTGTTGAAACCCGGGTCGTACCCGGGGGCCGGCAACAAGGCAGAGAATTTTAATGCTCTTAGGGGCTAGGCTGTTTTTTAGCTGAAAAAACCCCGAAGGGTCGAAGAAAGTCCGGTGGGGGTGCGGAGCACCCCTGCTGCACAACCTAGTTGAACAGAGGCAGACTTTCGACTGGGGAAGCGAGGGAGCGCTCCCTACACATGCCCAGTAGAAAGTCTTTGCTGCCTCCTAGTGGATGCGAGGGAGATCGCTCCCTGAGTCCGAATAAACGGGCTGAGGGCTATAGAAAAAGTGTGAGGCAGCTAGTATTTCTGATCTATGATGGGGTTAAAATATGATTGATAAGCAAAAATCTTGAGTTTGGCAACCCTTGTCATCCCTATACCTGGTTGGAAGACTGCTTTCAAATATTGTGGTTTTCTAAATTCTAAAACCTAACTCTGTGCTGCCTACCTTCCAGTGCCTATCTTCTCCTGCTGCCTTCCAAAGAACTGTATACACACAGTGTTTAATCGGTGTGAAGTAAACCCATACGAAAATCCTAGCGAATACAAGGAAACTAAAGTTTCAACCCATTTTTAACTAGTCAAGGCAAAAACTGTCCATTTGATACTAGATATCAAAGACATTCCCCCAGACTAAACCAAGTCCCAGCCATAGATCATTATTGCATCACCTGGGATTTTCAGAAGATTACTTTGTGACTAAGGATTTAAGATCAGACTGGGCTGAGATTTCTACGAGATTGTGTGATATAGACAAACAGGTAGAGTTGGCCAAAGTTGACAGTTCACCTCATATGAAAGGACAGTTGTTTCCGGGCACCAATGCCCAGAAAAATGGCCTTATACCTAACTTCACCTCTCCCCTTTAGAAAGAAACATTTATTTTTAGCTGCCCGTTTAAAATGCCCTCCCCTCCAAAGGTACTTGATGGTCTATTTACCGGTATTCCCTATACAGATCACCGGTGTTCTTTTGACCAACAGACCACAGAATCTTCCCACTACATATTATTTGAATGTCATCTGTATAACTCGCTCAGAACTACCTACCTTCTTTTTTTGATTGACAAATTTCCTGGTAGAGACCCTATTGCTCTTCTGAGAATAGCCCTGAGTGATACCGATAATACGGTCACCAAGGAAGTTGCAAAATTTCTGAGGCTAGCTTTCATAATACGACTTGCTTTTTTGGACTCGAAACCCATAAGCAGTTGTGGTATAGATTTGCAGTAATTATGCTCTAAAAGTTCATATTTGATTGTTTGTTTGTTTCTGTTAGTTATGTCTAACTAGAACTTTGAATGAAAACCCTATTATTTATATTGCACTACTTTATTGTTTACCTAAGTTGATTTTGACTTTAATTATGTATTATTATTGTTCTCTATTTTTATTTTTATTTTTTTACTAATTTATTTGATGTTTCTAATGTTGTGATGTTGTTCAAGCAATGGCCAAAGGCCACGCATAATAAACGTTATATTGTATTATTAAACCAAGTCCTACGTGTTCTGCTAACTACAGTACCTACCCGTTTCATTATGGAGGCAGCACTTACAGTGCCGACTTTCTTCCATATATAGCAGTATAACTTCACTTTTATTAACCTTTTATATGGGGACGAAAACAACAGGAGAAGGAAAGGTGGAGGCGGAAACGATGTTTGTTTGTTTTTAGGTCATGGTATTTATTTAATTTTTAAATTAAGTCTTTAATTTAAAAGTCTTTAAAATAAAAAAGTCTGCTTTTTATTTAATTTGGTTTTTTTTAGGAAGGACACAATTATACGCACACTTAATTTTAGCCTCACTCTGGTCATGTTTACACAAAATACTCCTCACATAGGAATAAAATACCTAAAGGTAAGGTTATGGTGGGTCAACATCACTATTATGCATGGGGTCCCATCTTCCCAGGATCTGGCACTGTACCCTAAGGTTAGTGGGGGAGATCACCCACAGATAAAGCCAAGCTATCTGCTCCCACTCTCACTTAATTAACACCTGCTGCAAGTTACCACAGAATTATATTAATTCACCACCACACTACCAAGGAGCTCACACTGAAGATGGGGTGCGAGATGTTAGCTCCCATGAGCATATTACCTTTCAGAAACTTGTTCACGCAACTGCTCCAATGCAATGTCAGCAGGAGACAATAGCAGTTATACAAATACCAGGAAAAGGGAATTGGTCACCTACCTTCGGTGAATTCTTATCTCCCCTGCTCTCTGGATACTCCTCTGCTCAGGTAGCTCTCCCCGTAGACCGCCAGGAGGCAGAAGTGAAAACTCTTGCTCTGCGCATGCGTATCCTGAGCTATCCCAGACCTTCAGTCTGTCCCCAAGCCCTGAACCAGGTCTCCCGTGCTTATTCTTTCAGCTGGTGTAAACCCTAGTCACACTATCAACTATAGAAATAACTTGTAAAGAACAATATATAAATGAATAAAACAATCCCACTGAGGGAAAACCTTATCTCAGTTGCTCCCTATGATGGCCTACCTATCCGAACCCAATTAATGAATGTGCTTGGCTGAGCTCCCCACCTTGTACTGCTGTTTGGTAGGGAGGGCCGGAAGAGTATCCGGAGAGCAGGGGAGAAAAGAATTCACTGAAGGTAGGTGACCAATTCCCTTTTCTCCCCCTGCCTCCGGCTACTCCTCCACTCAGGATGTCCCCGAGCAGCCCAAAAAGGAAAAACAGGTCACTAAGGGCAGGAACAAACAGCACTGGGAGCCTCCAGTACCGCTTGTAACACCCTTCGACCAAATGCCGCCTCGGCAGATTGGAATGTGTCAATCTTGTAGAGCTTGACAAATGTGTGTAACGAGCTCCAGGTGGCTGCTTTACAGATTTCTTCGTATGAAGCTCTGCATTTAAAGGCATACGAAGTAGCCACACTCCTAATGAGTGAGCCCAGACTTGGAGAGGGGGAACCTTTCCCTTTGCTTTATACGCCTCCGTTATACCTTGCTTAACCCATTTTGATATCAGAGTCTTAGATGCTTTGGTACCTCTGTACCCTGCCCTGATATTAAGAAATAAGGCAGTGGATTTTCTGAACCACTGAGTTGGAGCTAAATAGATCTTTAAGGCCCTACGTACGTCCAGGGTATGCCAAACCCTTTCTTCGGGATGTTTCGGTTTGGGGCAAAAAGATGGCAACACTATTTCTTTGGATCTATGAAAAGTTGAGTTGACCTTGGGCATAAATGCTTGGTCTAACCTCAAGGTTACTGACTGCCCGTGGAAGACATAGAAGTTATCTTCCACGGAGAGGGCCCCCAATTCTGAAATTCTTCTTGCTGATGTCACAGCTACTAAAAAAGCTACCTTTATGGATAGAAAATACATAGGACACAAGTCTAAGAGGTTCAAAAGGCACCATAGTAAGTGCTTCCAAAGCCAAATTTAAGTTCCATGAGGGACATCTATGCACTACAGGGGGTGAGATTATCCTAGCCACCCTCATAAACTGTCTAACGTGTTTATGAGCAGAGAGTGCCCTATTAAAAATTGTTTTGAGTACTGAGTCCAAGGCTGCTGCCTGTCTGGCCAGAGTATTGGGTTTGAATCCTTTGTCCAAACCCTGTTGTAGGAATTCTAACACCTCTGGTACTCCTGCTCTGCAAGGGTCTTGCTTTCTGTTCATTGCCCATAAGGCGAAGGTTTTCCATGTAGCCCTGTATGCTCGTCTGGTAGCTGGGCGTCTCGAGCGCTGTATCATGGACAGAACTGCCTCCGAGTAGCCTCTCCTTCTCAAGGCTGCGTGTTCAATCTCCACACTGTCAGTTTTAGGTTTTGTAGATTGTCGCACACTATGGGGCCTTGTGACAGTAGACTTGGGAAGAGTGGAAGGATCCTGTACTGTGAATGGCTCAGCTCCACTAAGTCCGAAAACCATGGCCTCCTGGGCCACCAAGGTGTAATTAGGATGACTTGTGCTTGCTCCCGTATAATTGTTGTTATTGTTCTGGCTATTAGTGGGAATGGGGGAAAGGCATAAAGCAGACCCTGTGGCCAGGTCTGATTCAAGGCGTCCGTTGCCATTGCCCCCTGGCAGGGAGTTCTGGACATGAATGCTGATACCTGCCTGTTTTCCCAGGTGGCGAAAAGGTCCATCTTTGGGAGTCCGAAGGCGTTCACTATGCCTCTGAAGACATCCTTGTCCAGGGACCACTCGTGTGAGTCTATAGTCTGCCTGCTTAACCAATTCGCTCGTTGGTTGTCTCGCCCCTTCAGTGATGTTAGGTGCCTCTGAGCCCACGAGAACAGTTTGACCACCTCTACGTGGAGAGCCGGGACTCTGGAGTCTCCTTGATTGTTTATGTAGGCCTTGGCTGTTATGTTGTCGGTATATATCAATAGATGTGTACTCGTTAGGACTGGTAGGAGCTGTTTCAGTGCCAGGCGGATTGTTTTCAGCTCTAAGAAGTTGATCCCCCATGCCAAGTCCGCCTTGGACCATAGGCCCTGCACCGAGTGAGATCTCATGTGAGCTCCCCATCACCGGAGACTGGCATCTGTTGTTGTGGGACTTCCTCTATGGTGCAGATGTCCCCGGAGCCTGTGTATTTCGTCTACCATTGCCCGATACTTGAGAGAGTTCTTTGTGACTATGGACACAAGGAATCTTGGCCAGGGTTGACCTCTGAGCTCTATGGTGTATCCCTGTTCTACACAGGTTAACACCCATGTGTCTGTTATTGAATTGGCCCAAGCTGGCGAGTAATTTTGCAGTCTGCCCCCTACCTCTGTTTCGGAATAGTCAAGAGTCCTATTTGGTTTGGCCCTGGTTAGTAATCCTGGGCTTCTATCATATCTACCCTGCCTTGCTGCTCTGTTGCGAAAAGGGAAGGGTCTAGCGGGTTCCCTAGTGTTCTGGGGATAGAACTTTCTATGAGAGCCTTGATTTCCCCATGGTCTGAAGGGAGGGGCACGAAAGAACCCCTTTCTTGCTCCCACCTGCTGTAGGGTTTTAGGTTTGTCCTTATCCATTGCATTCGCTGGGACCTTGTCTAGACAGACTTCCAAACAGCTTAAGACCCTTGTAAGGGTTCGAGACCAGTAGATTTTTTGCTGTAATGTCTCCCTGCCAAGATCTAAGCCAAACTCTTCTCCTGGCCAAGACAGAGTTTGCTACTGCCCTCGCAGAGCAGGTCATAGCATCTGTTGTTGAATCAGCTATGAGGGCTGTGGCCATCAGAATACGAGATGTGAGCTTTTGGGATCGTTTGTCTGAGATCCCTGGGTCTTAGGCTTCCTGCATCCAAGCCAGGAAAGCTCACGTGACGTAGGAGGCCACAATATTAATTTTTAAGGAGGCAGCTGTGGAATCTAAAGCTCTTCTAAAGGCTGAGTCCACTGCTCGATCTGTGGTATCTTTTGGATAACAGTCCCCCTCCGTGGGGAAAACTGTCTGCCTGGCTAGGGAGGCTGCCGCCGCATCCACTTTGGGATTTTTAAAGAGTGGCTCCTTTTTTCTAGAAAAGGAATACAGCGAGTCCTGTGTCTTATTAATCTTGTAGGTTTTGTTAGGACTCTTCCAGTATCAGCCTCTCAAATGCCCTATCCAGGGGGAGGCCCTGGTCCCTCCCACGTACTGAGGAAATGTAGTCTCTGTGTTCTTCCTCCTGTGAGTCTGAAGATTCTTCTTTGGAGGGTTTTTCTTTTAGTTGTAAAGTTTCTATGACTTGGGACATGAGCTCATCTTTAAGGGTCAGAGGGAACTGCTTGTCCTTTTCTTTTGGGTCTAAGCTGGGCTCCCCCAGCTCCCCTTCCTCTACTTCAGCAAATCCCCTAATGGAGTCAGAATCAATCATTAATTGATTCCTGGATCCCTCAGGTTGGTCACTGATAGAACTCTCCTCAGACTCCTGAGGAGATTCTAAAAGGCAGTCTCTAGCTCCCCCTAGTGGGGCTTTCCCTTTTGCCTTTCCCACCTTTCTTTTTCCCACCCTGAGGGCCCTCTTGTTAGATTTTAATTTTTCTGGGGCTCTTTGTCTTTTCCCCTGAGACGGTAACTCACATAGTCTGTCTAGGGACTTCATTATTTTGTGCACTGAATCTGCCAAGGATGACACAGAAACTACTTGCGATTCGCCTTCCGTTGCCTGCTCTGCTGCCTCTTGCACTGGCTCCATGGCTGTGGAGGAGGGGGAAGGTTTGTGCCTGATAGTGGACAGTTGTGTCGGGCCAGAGAGACCTCAGCAGACTGAGTCCGTCTCCCGGGCGGGGGGGGGAAGGGGGAAGAAACGCTGGCGGTGTCACTGCAGTGTTGCTGGAGACTGCCCGGGCGACTTTGTGTCACGGCTTCCCCCGCTCCCAGGTGCGTTACAACAGTGCTGGCTGGGGTTAAGAAACGCGGCTCCCAAGACCGCGTCTGGGAGAATCGCTGCCCCGTGGCCCCACCTCCTTCCTCAGCGGTTCAATTGCGGCCGCCTCCTCCCTGAAGAAAAATAAAAAAGACATCCTGGCGGTCCTGAGGCAGAAAATGGTCTGAAGGTCCGGGATAGCTCAGGACATGCAAACGCAGAGCAAGAGTTTTCATTTCTGCCTCCTGGCGGTCTACGGGGAGAGCTACCTGAGCGGAGGAGTAGCCGGAGGCAGTGGGAGAAATAGCAGTTATACAAATGGTTTATCCCTGGGTTAACCCATCCACAGATACCCATTTACATGAGTATTTTGTCCCAGATGAGGATTGTGGTGTGAACATGGTCTCAGAGGCAATATGCACCTGCAGCTCATAAGACTTCAAAACCAACTGATAGAGATGGCTACTCCCTTGCTGACTTCCAGAAGGAACCATAGGTCTGGGAATCTGTGCCTTCCTGGTTGATTTGATCTTCATTGTGCTAGAGCTAGGCGACTTCTTAGAAGGTTATCAAGGAGAATGAGGGGTTTTCCCTCAGAAAGAAATAGGACTCAAAAGGTAAATAGTAGGAATTCTTACAGACTTCTTCTTAAAGGAAAGAAGCAGGCATACCAACTAGATAAGTCGCACCAATTACAGCAAGCTGCCACATCCAAGGACTCTAGACAGTTCTAGACACTTATAACTGGGGCTAAGATTGGTGGCTCCTGTGCGCAAAATAGCACGCTTTCACTATGCGAGTGGCAGAGGCACTTTGAGTGCCTGTTTTCCAATCCTATTATTGTGCCAAGAGGAACTGATCTCCCGCCAATTAATAGTTTTCAGGAATGACCACCTGTTACCCCTGCAGAGTTGATTGACCTTATATTACAACTAAAGAATGGTAAGGCCCCAGGGATCAATTTCATCCCCCCGGAACTATTGAAGTTTGAGGCTTCTTGGTGGGCTTCCCTACTGGCCCCTTTATTCACAGCAATTAATCTAAAGGGGAAGATTCCAAAACATTGGCTAAAACGTCTAGTGGTCCCAATCTACAAGAAAGGGGATTCCAATGACCCCGCTAATTATAGGCCAATTAGCCTCTTGTCTGTTGTAGGGAAACTCTATGCAAGGTATCTCCTTGGCAAGCTTCAGAAATGGCTTGATGACAACAGTGTTATTTTCCCAGAGCAAGCCGGCTTTAGAGCCGGGCAGTCCACACAGGATCATGCGCGTGTCCTTAGATACTTAATAGCTAAATATGCCCTAGCTCAGACTAAAGGCTCCTTGTTTTGCTGTTTCCTCGACCTCAAGGCCGCGTTCGACACTATTGATAGAGAACGCCTGTGGTTAAAACTAAGTAGAACAACTATAGATGGTCACCTCCTTTTCTTAATAACCAAGCTGCACCATGATACCACCATTCAGGTTAGTCCGGCCCTGGATCGACCCCTTAACAACAATAGCTCTCTGGACAGGGGCATGCACCAGGGCTGTATCTTGGCCCCAGCCTTATTTAACTTTTACATTAATAATGTGGTTACTTACATGGCTGGGGGCGACAGCCATACTCCAAAGATAGGAGAACGGAGACTTCCAATTTTGTTGTACGCGGACGACACGGTTTTGTTGTCCTTAACCCAAAGTTGGTTTGCGGAGCAGCATCCAAAGATTTGTGTCATTTTGCTCACAGGAAAACTTAATTATAAACTATACCAAGGTTTTGGTAGTTGGCCGGGATCGGCGACAATTTAGATGGTTCGTGGATAACAACCACATCTAGCAGGTTCGAACCTTTAAATATCTGGGGGTGGTTTTCTCAGCAACTGGGGGTGGTTTTCTCAGCAACTGGGGGATGGTCTTCCCATCATAATGCTGCTATAATACAGGTTCGGAAAACCGAAACTTGATTATTAATTTCTTCTATACCCAGGGGAGTAAACTTGTGGGGCCAGTCTTACGCCTTTTTAAGGCAAAAGTGGTTTCCCAAGTCTTATATGCCGTGGCTATATGGGGTACCTCCGCGTTGGATAAACTTGAGGGTATCCAGAACTCCTTCTTGCGCGCAATTCTTGGAGTCCCACAGTGCATCCCCCAGGTTATCCTGCGGGCCAAAACAGCTATGGTTACCATCAGATCCTTGGCTTTACTAGCCATTTTTAAGTTTTGTCTGAAAGTAGCAGTATTTCCTCCTGCTGCAGACTCTCTTACGTCATATATTTTTAATTCAAAACCTATTGATCCCTGGAGTCATTCTGTTGAGGAGGTATTATTTAAGCGTGGCCTCTTGAGGGGGATTCTGTCCCCTCTGGGGCTCAAGGGGGCAGTGAGGCTAATATGACTAAGGATCACTGACCAAGAATTGCAGATTGAAAATTCTGCCCTGGCTTCTCAAAAGATTGCCCCCAGATACAAACGCATTAGTGGGAGCGAATCCCCTTTGCAGTATTTGATAAATTGGACATTGTGGTCTTATAGGCGAGCCTTCACGCAGATGCGTTGTAATGTCTTCCCCTCAGCTATACTATTTGGAAGATTTCATGGTATACCAAAGGAAGAAAGGTTGTGTACCCATTGTGATATGGCTGTCCCCGAGACTGACACTCATGTAATTTTATATTGCCCTGCTATTAGCCACCTGAGAGCCAGATACATCGGGCCTTTCTTAAAAAGTACATATGGGTTGTCTGAAGATTTACTTTTGTGTCGTTTGCTAGACGGTTGTGATACATCTTGCTCTTGCGCTATGGCAGCTTTTTGCGCTAATGTAATTTTCTATAAACAGCAATGTGAATCTATTTTTATTTCTTAAATTTTTAATTTGAATTCCAAGCTTTGAGTCGATGGGAGTGTTGTTATAATTATATGCTTATAACGCCCGGGGCTTATGTTTTTTAGACCCAGATCTAGATTTATAAATTTTGTATTTTGGTATTTTGTTTTTAACTTTGATATGGTGACATCCTTATGTTTATGTTTGTTATAGCCTATGGCTGATAATATCAATCTTTGTTATAGCCTATGGCTGTCAATATCTATCTATCTATCTAAGACTCCAAAATGATAATCCCTGCTGTATGTCACACCATTGTCTTGAAACAGGGGCAGCCAAGAGATAGATCGCAATCCACTGGTCGATTACAAGCTAGTCTTCAGAAGATCATGATGTGGTGAGGGGGACAAGCCCCTTGGATTGCCTTTGAAGAGGAGAGAGGGGCTGGTGCCACGAGGTGCGTCTCTGAGAGGAAAGGGGCTAGAGGAGCACCTCCTTTGTAGTGGGGAAGGCTTCTGAGAAGAGTACTCCTCTCCACGCTTCAGACTGACTGCTGAGAGGCTATAGATGCTGGGGTGCCCTAGAGCTTGGAGCCAGTGGCAGAGGTTAAAGCCTGGATCAAGCAGATCAGTGTGCAGCACAGGTCTGGCCATCCCTGTGCTAAAAGGTTTCCAATTCAGAAAAAGCTTCAATTAAAAGAGAGCTGGGAGGAGAGAAAGACCTTTAGCACATACCTGACATCCCCCATAATGATGATGTTTTACATCTCTGTTTCCCCAAGTCACTTCTGTGGGCCTTCATTTCCTTACAACAGTAGGAAATGCTGTAAGGAAGTTAAAGGCAGTAGCTGTAAGGAAGTTAAAGGCAGAACTGCTCTCCATTATAAACAGGGGACTGCTGAAGCCCCGATATTGAGGAAACAGCTTGAGTTACAGTTTTGAACATTTATCCATTGCTTATATTTGTAGGGACCGTCGTACGTGCGAAGTCTGAAGAAGATCCAGCATGAAAATAAAAAGTTATGACTGTTTAAAAGTTAATTGGTTGTGGTCAAAACGCACAGCTTCCTGACTATTTTGAACCATGGATATCTCCTCTCCCCAGATGAGCTGAGCCCTGAGGCTTCACAGCCTTGAAGTCGGAGATCTACAACAAGTGCTGCTGGAGTCAGTCTTTGGTGTAGCAAGAACCGATTAAAGAATAAAAAAATCAGTTCTGCTGGCTCATGCATGCGCAATGAAACCCATGCTTGTGCCAACAGAGGGGCAAGCCCGGCGATGAGCTGGAACGGTGTGAATGGGGGGGGGGGGGGGGGGGGGGGGGAAGGAGGGAGAAGGACTCACTACCGCCTCCCTCCCTGAGCCCCACACGCTCTCACCCCCACCCCTCCTCCCAACCCCAGCGCACAACACCGCAAGCCCTAACCCGAGTCCAAAATCCTTATGTCCCATTCAGTCATGTTCCTGGCTCCAAGAAGTGCAGTCTAGTAGTGATGTAAAGCATGGGACTGGAGGGCCTTGTGTTACATCGTTGGTTTTGCCACTGATCTGCTAAGTGACTTCGGGGAAGTCACTTGAACCATCTGCCTCACTTTCAGCTGGTCTACTCAAGGACCCTGTAGAAGCCACCCCAAAGGATCACTTCCAGAAATCTTTATTGATTGTAAGCCCCTCCCCCCCCGAGCTGCCTGTGGCAGGATGGGCGAGGTAAACATTTCTAAAATAAAAATAATTTAAAAATAATATTTATGGGTCTCTACTTTTATGTACCCCAAGTGCATAATTTGTATTGGTGTAAGAGACACATTTTAATTAGGTTCAGTTGTGTGTCTCTAAGGCCAATCAATCATGCAATTGACTCCACAATTACATTAACAACAACAAAACAACAACCTTTTTAACCAAAGGCTGCAGGTTAACCTGCTCTGTGATGATAATCAGACACTTCAGCCCTGGGATTTGAAGCCAGACATCGGGATTTCAGGGCTGCTTCAGGCACTGGAGACAACGCAACCAAGTGAGTTTTCCAAACTTTACCAGCCCTACAAAAAGTGAAACAATCAAAGTGGTGAGAAACAGGTCTGCAGCACCTGAAGCAGCCCTGCAATCCTGATGCCTGATTTGTAATCCCAGGGCTGAAGTGAGTGTCAATTTTCCATCACTTAGAGCTAATATATGCCACAGTCTTGAGTTAGACACTGCCCTGGGATCTCTTCCCCAGCTCAGTCCCCCTGCAGCTCTGAAAGTTGAGCTAATGACAGTCAGGGCAGAAAAACCCAGTCAATACGACCCCTCTCTGGCACCCTCCAGTCACTGCTTCCAGGCACTTTGGGAAAAACAAGAGGTTTAAATTACAGGAAGATTCCTCCTCCAACACCTGACCCATCCTCCAATAAGTTATCATCACGGAGCAATGCAGTGTCCGCCAGCAACACCCTTTCCACAGTCCCCTCCACAGGGATGGACTGAGGCGTTTTTTTGTGACTCTGAACAGCTGCTGGACCCTGCAGGTAACTCTCAGGAGGAAGGTTAGGGGCTTCTCAGGCAGGAAAAGTTGGGAGAAGCTGGGAAAGTCTCTTTGGGAGTTACTTTATGTTGTGGGAGCACCTGCCAGCTGTCCCTGCGGAGCCTTCTCAAGTCCCATAACACCTGGGTCTCTGTCTCACCGACCCTAGCCCTTGCACCCTATGCGGGAAGCTGGGCAACAGGTTGACAGCCAGTGCTTCCCAGTGCAAACCATTCCCATGCATGGCTTCTCTCTCCTCTCCCATTGGGAGCAAGGAGGCTTCCAGCTCAGGGCAGAGCATCTACTTTCATACCTTCTGTCACTTGCAAGACTGCCAGAAAAGGAGGAAGCTCGGAGAAGAGTTAAAGCTTTAGCATTTACAATTTCTTGGTTCATATTACGGACTAGAACATGATTGAAGTTGAGCTGCTATGGGGATTATTACAAGCTGCTCTGGTCCTAAAAGGCTCTGTCTGAATCTCCCTTTGTCCTCTGGGGCGTGTAGTTCCCCTCTCCTCAGAAGCTGATGGCAGAAGGAGAAAGAGATAACTACACTTCCCAGGATGCCCCTGGCAGAGTTTTAGCACACTAACCAGGAAGCAGGGTTAAGTGCTTGCTGTGGGGGCTGCTACACTGTCATGTAGCTCTGCTAGCATAATAAGTGTCCTTCCGACTTAACTCTGTTTTCTCACCCCGCACCCTCTTTTTATTCGACTGACTTCACAAAAGAAAACAGCTCAGCATTTGTGATTTGTAGAAGTGGGGAGGTAGAGTTGAAACCCTTATCAACCATTCACTGCATGCTCCTTTGCAGTTATGATGACCTGGACAATTTGCTTGTACTATTTATTTACATTAGTATAACACTCGCACGTATAACTAAGCCATTCATTGCCAAGGTATTTTCATCATGTCCCACAGAAGTTTTGTAGCAAACAGCACTTTAAGCAAGAAAGGGTTTGTAACTAACGTGTTTGTGCTAATGTTCAGAAACTGCCCTCTAAAAAAAAATGATCTGATTGCATTTAGAAGGATCAATGTCTCGCAGTTTACATTTTAAAACAATCTTGCTGCTGCTTTGCTGTCTACTGGAAACTAAAAAGAAGGATGGATGGAGGGTTACTTTTTTGACTGATGGGTTGTGTGACCCAATTTGCAGACTGCTGAGGATCCTTAGTATCTGTTGGCTTCTTTTGGAATCGGGGGTGGGGGGGTGAGAAGGGGGGAGTGAGTGAGTAGTCTGTGCAAGAGGACGAGAGTGAGAACTCAAGGTTTTCACAATATTTTCACACTTATCTGTTCTTCCCAATACAAATATAAAAGGTTAATAATGCGAGGTGCAAAAAAATAAACAAAACAGTTTTCTCTATAATTAAAAGGGGCAAGTCAGATTGAAGTGTTTAATAGTCTCTAGGAGAGTTTGGAAAACTTTAGTGTTTACACTAATTAAGGGTACAAATCTGGCAAGAAAAATCTTGATTTTCACAGAACAGTACATCACGGTCAATAGCAGACGTGGAAGACTTTTGCAAATATACAATTAATTAATAAACCAATGTGCCATGCAGGCCCTTTTAGGCCTGTGATAATGATTATGCATTTAGATAATTTATAAAGTGTTCATAATTTGCACCATGGATCCCTGGTCTGAGTTACATGAATAGTTTGCTAAATATGATTTGTTGCGCAACCCTCAAAGGCTTTTTTGGCTCCATTGACTCAATATTTCTCAACCTCACATTAATTTGATGTAAGCAGCAGCTACATTCATGAATGTGCTGATTAAAAAACATTTGAAAAGATGCTATTTAGGCAGAAGATTAGGAGACTCCCAGGGGGAAGATTCATCTGGTTGCATGCCACAGCCTCCCCAGGTAGCCCTGGAAGCATCACTTTGGACATCTTAAACCCGCTCCTAGGGAACCCTTTTCCCTCTCCCAGACCACTTTGAGAACTAGTACAAGCTCCATGGGCCATAGAGGCTGGGGCTCTCCAAGGACAGGACAGAGGGAGGGTCCAGATCATGGATCTATGTCATGGATCCATCCCATCCTGGTCTTTGCTGCCTTCCCCCAAGCTCACTCTTTCAGCATGTGACAGGAATGGATCCAGGGAGCAGATTCAGGAATTGGAAAGGGGTCAGAAAGGGGCTGATGGGCTAGAACACGGATTGAAATGTGGGACTGGGCCAGGCAAGGCAGCCAGGGAGATCCAAGCCTGAGCCCCATAGAAGGGCAAGAATAGTAAAGAAACCTAGCCTTGCAGGAGCCAGGTTTAGTACAGATTTGAGCTCTGGGAAGGGCAAGGACAAAGAGGGGCAAAAGCCTACTGTAAAGTTGATAAGGAAGGCCTATGAGCTGGCTTCTCCCTCCGCCCCCATTTCTTAAAAATCATATGGGTGCATCCTGCAGAAGGCAGGATTCTCATTGCTATATTAATTACATCGCAGAAAAACTTGGAATTTTACCCATCCCAATCCCCACTTATCCCAATCCTCCCATGCCTGTTTCCCCCACTCCCTCCCCTTCTTAGAGGAGGACTTGGACACTCCTGCCCCCCCCTTCTTCTGTGCCCAGACCCCCACCATCTTACAGATGGGACCTGGGCACTCCCTTCCAATGCCAGGACACCCCTCCTCCCCCCCCCCAAAAATCAGGCCAGGGCACTCTCACCTATTCCATACTCCCCCTACACCCAACCTCCCCTCTAGCAGGGCAGTAACAACAAATCCATTCCCCTTCACAACCCCATCCCTGCCCATATCTCCCCCACATTCCAACCCACCTAAAAAAAAATTTACTTGAAAATACCCAACAAATACAAAGTGGGGCTACTAATACGCAGGAAGGGAAAGAATATGGGCCTTCCCAAGGTCCGTATGGCCACTTAACAGCTGGTGCCTTTGGCACCGGCCTTCGGTAGCTGCCCGTACTAGCAGCAACCAGTACTTCCAGTAGCACCTTGTCTCAGCCTATAGGTTAGGGGTTGGCCTTTATAGGTGTAGGTGATGGTAAATAGTATTAACCAAAACAAAACACTTAACGGTTTAAAAAAAACCTTAAATGCACACGAGTTTTCTTAAAATACAAAAAAAACCAAATTCAGTACAATTACAATTCATAAAACCTTCCACTCCATACACTGCAACAAAACATAAACGCCAAAAAGCAGAAATTTCAGAATTTGAGCAATATTTTATCCTTAACATACATGTAATATATGTACTTAATTCCTTACCATAAATACATTTTATTCATTTTTATCAATAACTAAACTTTCACATCTTTCCATTATTAAACTTTAATATTTCATAATTGGACAAGGAACAATTTTTTCCAGAGTGCATTGTCTGTTTCTACAGAACTTCATTCTGTACAACAAACTGTATAATGTTGTCTACACTCATATTCTTAAGTTCATTGTATTATCTGTATACAATTTGTATACATGTAAATAACAGACTTAATGCACTCTCAAAAAATTGTTCCTTGTCAAATTATGATAAATTAAAGTTTAATAATGGAAAAATGTGAAAGTTGTTATTGATAAAAATGAATAAAAGTATGTATGGTAAGGAATTAAGTACATATATTACATGTATGTTGAGGATAAAATATTAAATATTGCTCAAATTCTGATTTTTTTTGGCATTTATGTTTTGTTGCAATGTATGGAGTGGAAGGTTTTTTTAATTGTAATTGTACTGAATTGGGGGGTGGGTTGTATTTTAAGAAAACTTGTGCATTTAAGGTTTTTTTAAACTGTTACGTTTTTTGTTTTGGTTAATTTCTTGGTTTTGTGGGATATGATAACTTTTAAGTGAGTTGTGGAATTATTTTAACTGAATAGCACTAGGGATGATAGGAAGAGGAGGGAGGTCTGGGGTCCTGAAGACAAGGTGACAGGTAGGTGTAGGGGGTGGGGGATCAATTGGGGCAGTGGGGGGATCACAGGTAGGAGCAGNGCTGTGGGGCAGGGTTGGGGGCACCAGCAGTGCCTGAGGGGTGGGCAGAGGGCTGTGGGGCAGGGTTTGGGGGCACCAGCAGTGCCTGGAGGTGCAGAGGGCTGTGGGGCAGGGGTTGGGGGGCACCAGCAGTGCCTGAGGGGTGGGCCGAGGGCTGTGGGCACCAGCAGTGCTTGGGGGGGGCAGGGGGCTGTGGGTCAGGATTTGGGGGGCACCAGCAGTGCCTGAGGGGTGGGCAGAGGGCTGTGGGTCAGGGGTTGGGGGCACCAGCAATGCCTGAGGGGTGGGTAGAGGGCTGTGGGGCAGGAGTTGGGGGGCACCAGCAATGCCTGAGGGGTGGGTAGAGGGCCGGGGGGCAGGAGCTGGGGCAGGAGTTGGGGGGCAGGCGGCACTCAATGCATGTAAAAAAGCCATGGGGGGAGGTTGGGGAGCCCCAGCTTGGGGGGGGGCTACGGGCAGGCCCACGTGTGCTTGTTTAAAGCCCCATTAGGGGGACAGGATCTTGCTCCCCTGTGCCGCTGGTCGCAGGAGCCTGCCACCCCTTGGCACTGAGCAACCAGGAGCGCCCCTTCTGCTCAGGTAGAATACCTAATACTGCCTCCCCAAGCCAAGCGCCTCTCACGCAGCATCGAAGAATTGCTCCAGAGACCCAGTGCACAAGCCAGGGGGAGACTGCAATAGGCAGTGTCATGTGGTGTGAGTTACACAGTATCCCGCTTCCCCGGCTTTCTGACAGGGGAGCGGAGCTCAACTGAGCATGTATGAGCCTGCAGAACTGATTTTTTAATCATTAATAACTCAGTTTTAGCTGCACCAATCAGTATCATATTTCAGAAGCGGTTGTTGCTGATCTCATGCTCCAATCCTGAGACGTTTGGGGGCTCAACTCATCCAGGGGGGAGGAAGTCTTGATTCAAAATCATGAGGACACTGTGCATTTTGACCACAACCAATTAACGTTTAAACAGTCAATACATTTTATTTTCCTGAAGGATCTTCTTCAAGCTTTGTGCATATGATGGTCCTCCCAACATACAGACTTGGATAAATTTTCAGAAATGCAGCACAAGTGGTTTTCTCAAAACTCTGGTTTCAGCAGTCCCGTTTATAATGGAGAGTGGTTGTGCATTTAAGTTTCAGGCGCCTACCGGCACCTGAAAATACTAGCAGCAACCAGTCCTTCCAGCAAAGCCCTTCCACCAGCAGGTTGTTCCTTTATTTATGCAAAAAAAAACTTCATTTGCAACATTTGGCTACAGAACGTAGGCATTTTTGTCACCATAAACATGGCTCCTAGGTCATATTACAGCATATTCACTAACTTTGATGGAAGAGACCTTTTAGAATGGCATAAAGCAGGGCTGGCCAAAGTTCCTTACCTCAAGAGTCACGTGCCAACTGTTTATATGGTTGAAACACACAAAATTATTTTTTTCCACAGCCCTACCAAACACCAGGGAATTCATCCCTAGATAAAGTAGTTTTCTTTATTTGTTTACATTTCTTAATTTGATTGCCAAGCTCCAGTTCCTACATGTGTATTTTTAATCACTTCCTTTACTACCTTTCTTAACCAAGATAGAGTTTAACCCAAATTAGGTCTCTTTTGCAATTACTCTTTTTTGGCCATTTAGTAAGTCCTTCACTTTAACATCCCAATTATTGTTTACATTCCCCCATTAGAGTTTTGCTTTGAAATAGATTTGCTCTTTAGCATTTTCATCTTTGATAAGGTAGCCCTTTTCAGGTACCACATTAAAACGTAGATGTTATTGGTTCAACTGGATGACTGGCTGGCTTTAATGAGGTTTAAAGAGACCAGTCTTCTATAAGCCTCAAAGTCAAGATGTTTCTCTTCTGAAAGCAAGATTTTTGCATTCCAAATTGGTCTTCTCCATTGGTGTACCTTTAGTAAGAAGTTAAGAATGAGTCTGTATTTGCATCACATTAAGAGTCATGAAATTTCATATACTTTAACTCAAGATTTCTACGCGACAGCCATAAAATGAAGACACTGGGTGTTTTCAGATGACCAAGTCAATGGGGGGGGGGGGCGGCGGGGGGGAGGTCCATGGCTGCCAAGTGACTTTACCACGGAGCACCCACACACATGGAGTGTGTGGGGAGCAATTCAAACAGGCAACTCCCAGAATGTGGCTACCATGCTCAAAGAGGCAGCCACCGCACATCTGACGTGCCTCGCATGGTGCACTCAATTTCCAAACAGTGCTACGTAAGTGGTTGAGAGTGGGTGCTTCATGGCTCGCAGGAGCACACATCATCCAGCTCCTCCACCTTCAGGTGGGCAGCTGGAACCGTGGCTCACGGATAGCTCTGCAGAGTAGCATCTTGTCTGAAACAGCCAAAGAAAGAGTTCCTTTGTATTTCAACTCTTCTGTAAGCTAGCTTTTGGTGAAATGGACACACTCTCAAAAGAGCTATTGGGGAAAACAAGAACTTGTACACAAACATACACCAGATCTCATTGAAGCAATGCTAATATTCTAAAATTCAGTTGTACTTTGTGTCCTGATGATTTGATAGGAATTAACCACATTTAGACAAGTTCTGGAATACTTCTGTACAGTGAAGATGGAGAAAGTGAACAGATATAGTATTATACTTATCAGCAACTAAAGTTTTGTGCTTTTATTCAGATTACATCACAGAGCATTTTAAGACCGATTTCCTGCCAATGAATGCCATCTATTTTTAGCCAATGATGTGTACAAATTGAAGTTCTGTAATTAGGAAGTCACAATGGCACAGGGAATCGAAACCTGGGAAGTCTTCATACATCTTCTGAGCTCATAAATAAAGGGTATAAACTGCATTGGAGCATTTTCATAGCACTAGATCTTTTAGAAGGGCTACCATACAGCTACTAATTCCTTTGGGATATAGCTTGACTATTTTATACTTCATCTAGTACATGGAACATACCTTTCTAACAACGCAGTTTTTAAATTTTAGACCATGTGTCTGTCTTTGCTACTGGTAGGAAAGAGAAAGATTGAGTTAAAAGTCTTACATACAACAGTTTTATTGATTCTGAAAACAAACAAGTTTGGGGATTTTTGTATGGGTTATGTTTTTGACTGTAAATCAATATTTATAATATTGCCTACCTAATTAGAACAAGATTACTACAAGAGCTGCATAACTTGTGTTCTCAATCCGATTTTTTTGCTTCCTTGCCCCAAAATTATTCACAGTGTACTGACAGGCAGGATAGTATATTTCCATTCCACGCTCTGGACTCCAACAACATGATGGGCATAAGACAATTACCAGAGTAATGGTAATTCAAATTAATGGAATATTAGGAAGTCTTGTTTAGTTCTATTTGCTCTCTCATCTCTACAGAGGTGGTCTGTTTTAAGACCACAATACTACCTTACCAGTTAGCCACACAGTAACTAGTGTGTATACCCTCATGAGTTTAATTAAACCACATGTACAAATATTTGCAGGATCGACTACTAAAACCAAAAAAAGTGCTGCATCTCAGCTGCACGTGAAGTCGATCCTTTTACAATATACTTTGTCTGAAAGTCCTAAAGTCCTGACTGGTGCTATATAAATGTCTATAATAATAATAATGATAATATTAATGCAAAAACAAAGCGTTATGATTATAACATCTAAATAGAAAATTGTGCTAAACATCTGCAAAATATCACTAATTCTACATGTGGACTCCGTGCTCTGGAGCGACCTCTGTGGTCCGGTGGGAGCGCCCTTCTCGCGGTCCCAGTGTGGCCCGGGGGGCCACTATGGAGAGGGCGTTCTCGGTGGCCGCATCTAGGCTGTCAAACTCCCTCCCAGCAGAGGCTTGAGTAGCCTCAGATCTCCCTTCCGTCGTATGTGTAATACTCGGCTATTCTGCCTGGCTTTTGGCGAGGGAGATAGGGGGTGGGGTTGGGGGCTGGGAGGGGGTTTCTGGTTTTTTGCGTTCTCTTTTAATGAACTATTTTTGGTTTTATGTGTTTTTAATGTTGTAAGCCACTCCGGGCTGCTTGGAGCAGGAAGGGCAGGGTAGAAAATTATTTTATAAATAAATATTAAAAAATAAATATTATATTTCCACAGAGGAAAACACGTTTTTAAAAAACAAATCAATAAAAAGCTGCAGAACTAACGAACCTACATAAAGGTCAAAAAATAAGAAGAGCTAGTGCTTTTTCCCCAAGTACAGGGAAGATAAGATTAAATACACACAAAAGTAAAAAGAAAAAAAATAATGCAGCATTAAATGGGAGTAAGTTTCAAAGCTGAGTTCTCCCCCTTGAGGATCAGATACTATTTTTTAAATATTCATATGAAGGCAACATCTTTCAAACTAAAAGCATTTGTGCTAATATTTGTAAGATTGTAAGATTACCAAGAAAAAGCTCAATATTAAAGACTTCAGTGACTAATAGGGACTGCCTGAGAAAAATCTTAAATGCAAGACAAGGGTAGACAAATCCCAACGAAAAATATTGCTACTCCACAAACCAGGTTATGAAAAATTTTCTGCCATAATTTTCAGTAAACTAGAGATAAGCTGTACTCCAAGTTCAATGCGGAAATTAAGTTTTTCTTGCAAGAACATAACAAAAATCCTTCAGCAGTCAAAACTGAAAAGAAAAAAGTTGTATTCTGTAAAAACTTTTAAGAATCTGATGTGATCTCCTTAAACACAGGAGTTACCACCTCCTGTTGATGTAATGAAATGTAAACTCATTACATACAGTATATAAAGTCTACAAAAGGTCGATATAATAGTGTCACTTGTTCATAATGTTCCAAGTACTGCTTATCTTCTTCATCACTAGTGATATTTGTGCCGGAGGGCAGCAAACAACTCTGCCACCCCACCCATTAATCAAGACAAGTAGTGATTAATCCTCTTGTGCCTTTATTATTGCTAACAAAAAGAAGTTCTGGCTCTTTCTGGTTAGAGGATAGGAAACAAAGAGTAGGACTAAAAGGCCAGCTTTCACAATGGAGAGAATAGTGGAGTGCCCCAGGGATCTGTACTGGGACCAGTGGTGTTTAATGTATTCATTAATGATCTGGAAAGGGGAGAAGTGAGGTGATCAAATCTGCAGATCACACAAAGTTATACAAGGTATTTAAAACGAGTGGTCTGTAAAGAATTTCAGGGGGATTGTGACTGGGCCTCCAAATGGCAGATGAAAATTTAATGTGGAATAGTGAAAACTGATGCACAAAGGGAAAAATAATCCAAACTATATGTACACAATGCTGGGTTTTAAATTAGGAGTTACCACTCAGGAAAAGGATCTTGGAGTCATTGTGGACAATACATTGAAACCTTCAGCTCAGTGTGGGGCAGCTGTCAAAAAAGCAAATAGAATTTTAGGAATTATTTGTAGGGGATAGAGAGACTAAAAATATCATAATGCCTCTATATAAATTTGGCCACACCTGGAATATCGTGCGCAGTTCTGATCACTCCATCTCAAAAAATATGTATATAGCAGAAATAGAAAAGGTACAGAGCGGGCAACCAAAATGATAAGGGGTCTAGAATGGTTATGAAAAGAGGCTGGATAGGTTGGGGCTTTTCAGCTTGAAGAGACAACAGAGGGGATATGATAGAAGTTTATAAAGTCATGGAGTGGTGTGGAACAAATAAATAGGAAACGGTTATTTACCCTCTCAAAAACTGCTAGAGCTAGACAACACCTCATGAAACTAACATAGCAGATTTAAAACACAAAGTATTTTTTCCACTCACCTCAATCCCCCTCTCTGTTTGATCCTTGGGGTAAATCTCCCCTTCAGTAGGGAAGACAGACTGCCTGGCTAGAGAGGCAGCTGCTGCATCCACCTTGGGTGTCAAACATTGCATGCTTTGATTTTGATAATGCATATAAGGGAGGCGAATTGTCCTGCCAGACATCTGCCATTCTGCTCAGATCAATTTCTCAAAGGCTTTAACAAGAATCATTCACTTGTCCTTTCCTTCTGGTCTGGGAATGTATTTCCTGGAGGACTCATCACTAGATGTTGTCCTTGGAATTCTTTTCTTTCAGATGGAGAGCTCTCTTAATCCAGCGATATCCTTATTCACCGCCACCACATACTCTTCCTCCTCTTCTGCTGAGGTGGCCTGGGAGGGATTCTTTTGCCTTTTTTGTGTGTTTTCGGAGGGGGGTTGGGGGAGAGCTGGGGTTGAATCTGATCCTGAACATGACCCCATTCCTTATGGGCCTGTCATTCCCCCCCCCCAATTCCTTTCCTGACTCAGACTCTGCATCTGATTAAGAGCAACATGGACTCTCCTGCCCCTCTTTAGGCCTGGTTGTTTGCTCTTTTCCGTTGTTTTTTTTTTGTTTTTGTTTTTGTTTTTGTTTTTGTTTTTGTTTTTGTTTTTGTTTTTGTTTTTAAAAAAGATTTTCCTTTAAAGGACCTTTTGCCTTTAGTGACATTATGAGAAGATTTTAGACTTAGCAGGCTGTTTTGTTTCCTATTTAGCTTTGTCAAAGATGCTAGATTAGCCTGTAGTAGTTGTGTCTGTGACACTTCTAGTTCCATTGGGCCCAGGGGAGGGTTTGGGGGTTCCCCTTGTTCAGTTAGCTCTTTTTCCTCCTTCTTCTGGCCATTGCCCATGGATCCCTGCCTTGTGGGCACAATTTTATGTTAGAGAAAGCAGCATGGGGGGAGGGGAGAAGCTAAAGTAAACGCTGGCTGTGCTTTTGTCTAATGGCTGCAACCGCTGCTGTTCCCGCTGACAGGAAGCAGAATCCTGAGTCCCATTCAAATCTTGGAGATGGAGGGAGAATGAGGCCCCAAACTCTGTGGCACTGGTGTGGTTAGGCATGGGACCAGTTCCAAAGGATCCTGGACTACTTCAGGAAGCAAGGAACTTGACTGTATAACAGCGCTCCAGATCTCCGGAGCAAACGTGGTTTCTCCCTAGCAAGAACCCACTCTTTCAAGTGGCCTGAAGCCCAGATGAATCTCAATGCCCAGTGCCTGCCGAGGGAACCACAAGGTGACTGCCCACAGGGAGTCTCCTACAGAGAGTCAGCCTTCTTCTCTGTCCGTGCTAGCTGGGACGGTTTTTGGGGTGGGGGGGGGGGAGGGAGGGAGAGGAGGTCCTGATCCACTCTCTCATCTGACTCTGTCTCTCTCTGATTTTCAGGTGCCCTGCCATCCAGGATAAGATAGAGTCGTCTCCTTCTCGGTCTGAGGCAGACACACCACTGGAGATGCATGTGTAGGTCCTATTTGAGCATGGTCCGTCAAAATGGATGTATGCCTCCTGCTGGTGATTACTGGAACCTAACCCCAATGTCTTGACGACTGTCTTAAAGGCCCTGGGAGAACAGACATGCACGTAACTCTG
The DNA here is from genome assembly GCA_003113815.1 of Sphenodon punctatus. Lineage (NCBI taxonomy): Eukaryota > Metazoa > Chordata > Lepidosauria > Sphenodontia > Sphenodontidae > Sphenodon > Sphenodon punctatus. The sequence continues at coordinate 1,108,607 of QEPC01011914.1, read as the reverse complement.
CTTTAACAGCATTTAAACATTTCTTATGCAGGGCTGTATTGGCGCCCATGCAGCCCTACAACATGCATAAAAAATAATGAGTTGGTGTTAAAAGCACAGTTAAGGTGCACGTCTGTTTTCACCCAGTGTATCACTCAATCATCCAACAGCAGGTCTTATAAAAAGAAAAAACGAAAAAACCATAATGCTTTTCCCACACAATGCACAACTAGCCTATGAAACTCATTGCCATGGAATGTTGTAAGGCCAATAACATAGCTCGGTTCAAAAAGGGACTAAGTTCAGAGCATAGGTCTATCAACGGCTAAGACTAAGAATACATGGCCAACGTGTCAGAGGATGCATCCTCTGACTGCCAGGAATAAACAGGGAAACAAATCACTCCACATAGTACCACTTTGCAGACTTCCTCTGAAGCATCACAGCGCTTGTTGCTGCTTGAGACCGGATACTGGGCTAGACAGACCATGGTTCTGATTCAGTTCTTATGCTCCCCACTGGAATTAATGGCAGCTACCACCAATTCTAACGGGAGAAGATTCATAAAGTCCGAGTTGGAAAGGACCTCAAGAGTCATCAAGTCCAAGCCCCTGCTTGGATGCAGGATGACGGCAGCTGTAACATCCCCAACAGGTGGCTGTCCAGCCTCTTTTTGAAAGCCTTCAGCAACAGACAGCCAACAGCCTCCCTAGGCAGCTTGTTCCATTGCTGAATAGTTCTTATTGTTATGAAGTTTTTCCCTGATATCTAACCAAAATCTACCTTCCACTAATTTGAGCTCACCATCTCTAATCCTGCCCTCTGTAGGACTAGAGAGGACAATTAGGTCCCTTACCTTGGGAATTGTCTACTATCGCCTCCAAGGGAGGTTATTCAGACATCGGGAGCGTTCTCCCCCGTGGTCAGTAGGAGGCAGCACCGACTTTCACTGGGCATGCGTAGGGAGAGTGCACCCCCGCTTCCACAGGTGTACCACAGCCGAATGATCATGATAATATCTGTAATGAAAAAAGAAAACACAACTTCCCCCAAATAATGGGGGGGGGGGGGGGGGGGG
>QEPC01011914.1:1088044-1106780 GCA_003113815.1 Sphenodon punctatus | reverse complement strand
AGGACAGAAGGAAGGGAGGACCACTCCCTGGGAGAGGTGGAAAAAGGAGGGAGGGCACCTTAGGCAAGAAGAAAGGGTCTAATCGTAAGATGACCGATTCCCTCCGGAAGGTGCACAGTGCTGGGCCCATAGAGAGGGCCCTGATCTCCGAGACCCTTCTAGTGGAGGTAATGGTAATTAAAAATGCTACCTTCAGAGAGACTTCCCTGAGTGGTTCAAAGGGAGCACCCGTAAGGGCCCTGAGCACTACATTGCGGTCCCAGGAGGGAAACCTATGGACAATGGGAGGGGAGATGCATCGGGTGGCCCTCAAAAAATGACATACGTGGGGATGAGTGGACAGGTGAACCCCGCTGAAAGCCCCTAGGGTGCTATTTAGCACTGCTAATTGTCTAGCGAGAGTGTTTCTCCAGGAGGGGTTGGACAAAGGGCTCTGACCAAACTGGAGAACTTGGGCTATGGAAGGGGTCTGGGAGGGCACATGATTAACGTGGCACTATTTGATGAACACCCCCCAGGTACACTGATAAATACGCTGAGTGGACTTGCGTTTGGATGTCAACAGTGTCCACATGACAGTGTCAGAGTATCCCAACCTCTGAAGGGCTAAGGTCTCAACAGCCAGGCTGTCAGTCTCAGGAACCCTGGCTGGTTGTCGATTAGGGGACCCTGGGACAACAGATCCGGGGCGATGGGGAAGTTCCAGGTGTTCCCCTGCAGATAATGTGATTAAATCTGTGAACCACGGGCCACTGCTGGCTGAGAGCGTTGTGTGCTTCTGCTTTGGGGTGGGGACCCCTGCTGAAGAATCGGGCCATCTTGGTGTTGGAAGGGGAAGCAAACAGGTCCAGAGCTGGAGGACCAAATCTGGAATGCTGATTGGCTGAGGGACCATTCTCCTGGGTCCACTGCTTGTCGGCTCAGCCAGTCAGCCTCCACATTATCCACTCCCCGGATGTGCAGAGCAGAGAGAAAGGAGATAAATTTCCGCCCACCGTAGCAGGCACGTGGCTTCTTTGTGGAGTGTTTGGGATCGTGAGTCCCCCTGGTTGTTGATGTAAGCCATGGCCGTTGTGTTGTCTGTGAAAACTAAGCCATGTTTCCCTTGTACTTGATGGGTGAAGTGTTGAAGGGCAAGTCAAATGGCTTTGAGCTCCAGCCAACTGATGCTGTGATTGTGATCTAGCACAGACCAGGTGCCCTGCGTTACACTTGAGTTTAGGTGGCCACCCCAGCCAAACAGACTGGCGTCTGTCGTAAGTATCACTCTTGTGGGTTCCATCAGGGGGACTCCGTGGTCGAATCTGTGAGGGTGTTCTCCTTCAATTGGTGGGAGGAGGGTCTTTAGGTCGACTGAGGGCAGCAGGCAAATTGTTGATGATGTGCGCCTGCCATGGTCAAAGTAACTTCTGAAGTTGTCGTGAGCGGAATCACGCCCACTGTAGATGCCGAATGCAGGACAACATGAGGCCTAGTAGAGACGCAAGTGTTCGTAGCGGGGATCGAGGTTGCGCCCGTACCAGAGTCATGAGTTTCAGGATCTTGTGTTGCCATTGTGGAGGAATGAACACTCTGTCTTGGGTGGTGTCGATGATCACTCCCAGGTCTTCTAGCTGTTGTGTGGGAGTGAGGTGGCTCTTGTCTTGGTTGATCAGGAATCCATGGTACTCCAGGTAGTTGATGCAGGTGAAGCAGGGCGAGTTCCTGTGACGGGGCCCAGATGAGCAGGTCGTCGAGGAGAATATGGCTATGCCCTCTAAGTGAAGGTTTTCAATGAGTGGAATGAGTACCTTGGTGAACGTCCGCAGTGCCGTGCCGAGGCTGAAGGGGAGGGCTCGATATTGCCAGTGCTGGCCTTCACAACAGAAGCGGAGCCATTGTCTGTGGGCTGGAAGGATGGGAACGTGGAGGTAGGCATCCTTGAGGTCCAGCGAGGCCAGTCAGTCGCCCTTCAAGAGGGAAAGGGAAACAGAGGCCAGGGTCTCCATCTTGAATTGCTGCACTTTGAGTGCCTTGTTGAGGCGCTTCAAGTCAAGGACTCCTCTCCACTCTCCATTCTTTTTCTGCACGAGGAATAGAATGGAGTAGAGACCACTTCCTTTTTTGTGCCACAGTACCCTTTCTATGGCTCCCATCAGTTGTAGTCTGTGTAATTCCAGGTGCACTACTGCATGTTTGGAGGCGATGCATGAGTGAGGTGACAGTCGAAAGAACTCCCTGGGTTTGTATTTGAGTTCAATCGAGTATTCCATCGCTACTGTATGTGGAACCCAGGCGTCTGTTGTTGCTTGCTCCCACCTGTGAGCGAAGCGCAGTAGCCAGCCCCCAAGCGGGCGGAGGCTGGGAAAGAGGATCCGGAGCAGTCAGCAATCTTGCTTGCGGGTGGGGGATCTGGAGCTCCTGGAGTACAAAGGTTGGGTTGAGAATCTGCTAGGCTTCGCCCGGCATCCCCGATGGCCTCTGCCGTGTGATTGGAAGTTCCAGGAGTTGCCTAAAGAATGGCCTCGTCTGGGTCCCTGAGAGAAGTATTGAAAGGGGCGAAAAAAGTTTTTAGAAGACTGAACCTGGTTGAGGGAGTGCTTCTTTTCCTTATTTGACACCTCAGCCAACGCCTTATCCAAGGCAGAACGGAATAGCTTGCCTCCTTTAAATGTACTGTTAACTAGGAGGTTCTTTGCATGAGGGTCTACACGCCAGAAGTGGAGCCACAGTCTGCGTCTGGCTGCCACATTGGCCGTCATGCCTTTGGAAGCCCAGGTGACGATATCCATGGAGGAGTCTGAGAAAGGCATGGATGAGGGTAACGTTAGTGGCAAGTTTATGAGATAGAGAGGTCGATATGTCAGGGTTTTTGCCAAGTTTGAACCACTTCATTATGGCTCTGGAGACATAGGAAGCCGCAGTGGCCATCTGTAAAACGTTAGTTACGGCCTCATAACTCTTCCTAAGCCCAATCTCTACTCCCTTGTCGGTGGAGTCTTTGGGAAGTAGGTCTCCCTCAGAGGGGAATACGGACAGTCGGGCCAAGGAGGCAGCCATCGCGTCGACCTGAGGTGATTTAAAGATAGGGTTGCTGTGTTTGGAGAAGGTATACAGGGACTGCTGAACTCTAGATAGCTTAAAGGATTTGGTGGGCTGTTTCCATAGTGCCTTCATTATTTTTTCGAATGCCCTATCTAGAGTGGCACCCCTTGATCTGCAATCTAATTTGGAGATATAGTCCCTGTCGGAATCCTCCTCATCAGAGGAAGAGTCCGAGTCCCTCTTCTTCAGGGCTCTGGGTGTGATCCTGAGGACCCTCTCTGCCCGTTTTAGTAGCTTTGGGCCCTGGTCAGAAGGTAGTTCCCTACCCAGCTCTTTAGGTCCCCTTGACAGGATGTCCTCCCACTCGGGCGGCTCTCTGTCTGATGAATGAGGGGAGCGTTAGGAGGATGCCTGGTCCGAATCCTCCTCTGAGGTTGCGTTTGTCACCAGAGGGGTTCTGGTGTTGCTGGCTCCCCTTCTTGGGGGGGGGGGGNGAAACAAGGGGGATTCAGGGTCAGACTCCTCCTCGGGCGGCAGTTCGCCTTCTTCCATGAGGAGCGAGCCCCCATCGTCTTCTGAGGAGGAGAAGCCAATGAGATTCTTAAGGGATCGTTTCTGGGAAGGTTTGTGGGTGCTTTTTTGCTTGACCTTCCCTGAAGGCTTAGATGTCCCCTTGAAAGAGGTTTTGGGAGGAGGGGAGGGGCGGGCACACTTGCGGGATCATTGTGCCCGGGTCTGGTTCCTTTCTATGTGGGCCAGTACCCCCATCATAGATTTTAGGGCGTCCAGCTGAAGCTGCTGGATAGGGTAAATGGAAGGGTCTTACTTGTTGGGAGGCAGAAGCAGTTGCCTCCTCAACCTCTTCCTCAACCACTGATAGGCTGCGAGGATCCTCCTGCTGGTGGATGCAGGCCACGGCTTGGATTTGGGCCCGGGGGGTGGGTAGGGGGAGTCAGAGTAGTTTTGCTTTCCGGAGGCGCAGCTGCGAGGCCTTCCTGCTGTGCTGCAGCTTGGAGGGCCGCAGCCCTGCGGGTCTTGGCAGTCTCAGTCATAAAAGCAGGTACCCCTAAGCAGGGGGGGCGTACCTCATGGGTCGATCTCCCGCACCTGCTCTGCCCCGGACCGTACCTGGGGGCCAGTGCCAGGGGGAAGATGTTGGAGCGGGAGGGCGCACTTGTAGAAAACTGGAAGGGATTCCCCTTCCTCCCTAGTTAACTAGTTTAGAAGAAGCCCCCCCTCGTAGGCAGTGTAGGGGCTCAAAAGTCGTACCGGGTGTGGAGCACCGACGCTGCAGCTCCTACTGATCCTGAGGCAGACTTTCAACTGGAGAAGCGAGGGCACGCTCTCCCTACGCATGCCCAGTGACAGTCGGTGCTGCCTCCTACTGGCTAGGGGGGAGAACACTCCTGACGTCTGAATAACTGGAGGAGGAGGCCGTAAAAAAAAAACATTCCTTGCTATCTTCTGGGTGGCAGCTTTTAGATATTTGAAGACTGCTATCATATCTCCCCCTTAGTCTTCTCTTCGCTATGCTAAACTGGACACAATACTCATGGGGAAGTCCGAATGGTGACGAAAAGAGTGGAATTACTTCTGCTGACCTGGAGACAATGCTTCCGAGATCTTTCCAACCTGACCACAACCCAAGTCGGAGCTCAAAGCCTGACCTAACCACTGACCTTGTGGAGCACTACAACATCAAAGTAGCATCCAACCCTTCACTTTCAGTCAGGTACTGTCAGGTTTTAGTTGGTCTGCAGGTCTCTACTTCACTTGGCTCTCCTTCTGTCTAGTACATAGGAGCCATTTCTTATTTAAGCCAACTGGGGAGAAAGCTAGATGTAAAAAAGCATTCTGTCTATCTTTAATCAAGCCTTGAATAAATGTTTGTGAGCACAATCAGTTTGATCCAGGCTCATTTGACACTTTAAAGCATATCTGAAAGACACAAAGTTTGACGGGTATCTGAAAAATCTTTCCTAGCACAGCTGCAAAATATTTCTGCAGTTACAAAGAAAGCTTTAGATGAATAATATATACATTAGTGTGGAACAGATAGTCTTTTCTAAACGTTGTATGCAAGGGCTAGAAACACACAACTGAAGAGAGGACTAGAACTGCAAAGTGAAGACAATACAATACTTCAGAGGTAAATTGGACTTTAAACAGAAACAAAATAGGCTATTTAAACATCAAAAATTGAAGATTTGTCCTTTTCCCCCCTCCTACACTTTCTTTACCTTCTCGTATGTTGTCTCTGGTAAAGGGACTGATCTGCTTCAGACATAACATAATTTGGGAAGTTATAAAATAAACCTATAAAATGGGAGCCTGCATTAACAGATGCTACATGAGATATATATGTACATATCTGCAAATCTAGGAACAACCTAAAAGCAACTCAAAATTGCTTTAAAAGCAATATTTTAAACACAAGAGGCTTATGTTTAGAATAGTTTGAGACTGAAAAAGCTGCTGGAAGAGCATCATTTCAAACTCTTAAATATTATGTTGTACTATAAAAATCCACTTGCCTGCTTGCCTTTAGCAAGTATATTGAGATAGTAAGTGGATTTTCCATACGACCTGGGCCTCCTTTCCCAATGCAAAACCCAGATCGGAAAAGAGTCTTTTATACCTGGATACAAATAATCCGCTAGCTATTTTAAAACCCTGACTATTGTTATTCAAGATAACAACAACTATATAAGAGTACAAAAGAATTCTCAGTTAATTTTATCAGTAATGAATGAATTCTGTCATACAAGAACGAATTCTACCACCCTTCAAGTTTGCAAAACTTGCCCCTCAAGCAGATATGAAGTTCAACTGGACCCTTACACACTTATAGCTAACTTTTCTACTTCAAAACATTACCTGGGAAGGAAAAAAAAAGAAAAAGGAAAGAAAAAAACAAAAAACTTACAGCTCTGCTGAGACAGCAGCTTCTCCATCACCAAAGAATCTCATGTTGTTCATCACACTACATCCAAACTCTAATAAACTGTACTAAGGAAAACTATCACTCTCAGATAAAAGCAGATCACAGAGGAAGGATGTGGGAGGTGGAAGGAGACGACAGCCAGCAGAAGTCACCAGAAGGTAGGATACACTGGGGCTGAAAGGCATACTCAGCAATGGCATCAATGGTTAACCTCTTGGCCCTTACTGGTCAGCAAAAGCATCGTACAGAATTGAAGGCAAGATGTTTTGTTTACACATGGTTTACTTTTTGACTGGCACTATACAAACTCTTTAAACTAACGCCCACTTTTTAAAGGAGTTAAGTTTCCACATGTTATATTCCGGGCACAAAATTTTCAGGCTAGGAGTCACTAGTGAACAGAAAACGGAGGCTGACAACTGGTTCAGGGGTGTAGTGGGGCAAGAACAGTTTAATAATCAGGATAAAGTCTGGCAACTACTTTTTTTTTTGGCTCCTTGTGTTCAATATTTTCACGCCCTGCTGTATTTGTGTTTCTTTTTTAAGTAAGTTCTTTACCAACACAAAGCAGGCTATTTATTTATTTCATTTAATTTATATGGCTGCACCCTCCTGCTATAGCAGCTCAGGATAGCTCACAACAATTAAAATACATATATAAAAAAATATACATAAAAAATATAAATATAAATACAATCACATAAAAGCCCAAGTAGTAAAGCTAAAAACCTTACCTTCTCCATCCCAAGCCCCTCTCCCCCCCATTAACATCACCCAGGTCTTACATGGTCTTCAGAAAGAGGGAAGGTCCTGTGCCAAGTGGACCTCCATCAGGAGGGAGTTCCACAGCTGAGGTGTAGCCACTGAGAATGCTCTCTCCATAGTCTCCCCCCAAGATACTCAAGGGACCACAAGATGGGCGCTCCCAGCCAACCGCAGGGGCCAATCTGGGACCTGGGGGGTGAGGTGGTCCTGCAGGTAAGGAGGGCCCAGACCGTACAGGGTTTTATAGGTCAGTACCAACACCTTGAATCGAGCCCGGAAGACTATATGCAGCCAGTACAGGGAACAGAGCACTGGTGTAATATGCTCACGGTGACCCATCCCCTCAAGGAGACAAGTCACCGCGTTCTGCCATCAGCTGTAGTCTCCAGACCGTCACCACGAGTAGCCCCACGTAAAGTGTGTTGCAATAGTCCAGTCTTGAGTGATAAAAGCATGGGTGATGGTAGCCAGATCAGAGTCCGAAGCGTACGGCCAAAGCCATCGCGCCAGATGTAATTGGCGGAATACACTCCTCACCACAGTCTCCACCTGGACATCCAGGTGGAGCGGCAAATCGAAGAGCACCCCCAGATTGCAGACCTGAGGGACCAACTGAGGGCAAACCCCGTCAATGATAGGGGCCACCACTCCCTCAACTCCCCTACCAGTATCACTTCTATCTTAGCAGGATTCAGCTTCAGACTGCTCGCCCTAATCCACTCCCCCACAGTCACCAGACTGCACCGAGACCGCAGAGCCTGGTTCAGCGGTAACGAAAACGAAAGGTAACGCTGGGTGTCATCAGCATATGCCAAACCCTCTGACGACCTCGTCCAAAGGCTGCATGATCACGCTGAACAGAAGAGGGGACAGAATGCAACCTTACGGTACTCCACGCGTGAAGCCCTGGGAGGACGACGAGCAATCCCCCCAGCACCACACACTAAGTTCTCCCTGCTAAGAAGGAATGGAACTATTCAAGAACAATTCCACCCACCCCAGCTCGGTCCAGCAAGCGGGTCACCAACTTCTCAGCCAAAAGATCTAACAGAATCAACAGGGTTGACTGACCCCAGTCCAGCTCACGGGGAAGGTCATCAACCAAGGCCACAAGCACAGTCTCAGTGCCAAAACTCAGGCAAAAGCTGGACTGTGAGGGATCTAGAAAGCAGACATGGTCCAAATGCCCTTAAACCTGCCGAGCCACTACCTGTTCAATAACCTTCCCCAAAAAGGGATGGTTAGAGACTGGCCAATAGCTAGCAAGGGAGTCAATGTCGAGCTATGGTTTCTTGAGCAGAGGCTGCAACACCAACTCCTTGACGCAACTCAGCTTTCTGCCCTCCCAAAGGGAGGCATTGACCACCCCTGCCAACAACGGCCCCAACGTCTCCCGGCTGGCCTTGACCAGCCAGGACGGACATGGGTCCAGTTCACAACAAGTAGCTCTAACAGCCCCAAGGACATCCTCTGCGTCGGTGTGCGACACCCATTGAAACTGATCCCATGAAACAGGACACGGTGGGGGTTCCATTACCGCTGGTTCTCCCATTGCTTTAAACACAGCGTCGAAGTCATGGTAAATTTGAGCAATTTTATCCACAAAAAAGTCAACAAATGTCACAGCAAGCACTGGAAGTTTCCAGTTCCAGGAAGAGGAAAGACCAACTGACCAGTCCCTTCACCACCCAGAAAAGCACATCTGGGCGCAACTTTGTGGATGCTAGGAGAGCAGCAAAGAATCGCTTTGTGTAATGAGAAGATCAAATGCAAATCTCACCGGAAGCTTTCTCCAACTGTGACAATCTCCACTTCACTGTCTGTTGAGGTAACATTGATTTCTTCATTGGCAGTGACCTGGGGAGTGGAGGACGCTTCGATCACCACAACATCCTCATCAATACTTCCTGAAAAGTACAGGGGTGGAAGAGGAACAGAGGAAGAGAAAATTAACAGTTTGAGGCTGATGTGACAGACTTGGTCAGACAAAATTTGTTTTTCTTTAAGATTGGTATTTTGTATAAACATTAATGTATTCTTAGTCTATCAGTTATAAAGATCATACACCACCAGTCAAAAAACAATGTAAGCCAAAGTAACCGGGGGGGGGGATTGCATCTCCAAACACCATCTGGGAAGGGTGGGATAGAAATCAAAAATAAATAAATAAAATAAATACATTTCTGCTTGAGCAGCTACATTCATGAGATTTTATCAGGCATTTAAACATTAGATTTCTAAACAACATGTAAGGGAACAAGATCACTCCCTCCATTATGCTCCATCATGATTCCTGCAGTCAGCTGGGGACACTCTTTTGCAACTATGATCTGCCCGTCAAATTAATACAGTGAGGGCACTCAGAGAGGCCTTCTCAGTTGCTGCCCTAGTATTGTGGAACTCCCTTCTCTTAGAGATATGGCAGAGCCTGAGCAGTTTCCAGAGGCAATATATGAGATTTCTTTTTTGGCCATACGAGATAGGGGAGGGGTTTTTCAAGGGGATTTTATATACTTCTATTTTTTAATATGGTTTTTAATATCATAACCTGCTCCGAGCCTTAGGGGAAGAATGGGATACAGTTTAACTAAATAAAATAATAACACAAGAAGTGCCAAACTGGGTCAGACCAATGGTCCATCCAGACCAGCATCCTGTCTCCAACAGTGGGCAATCACGGTGGCTTGGGAGAAGCACCCAACAGGTCACAACGAGCGATCCATTCCCTGTTGTTCTTCCCCAGCTCCGGTCATGTTCTCCAATCCTGTCTGGCTAATAGCTGCTAATGAACCTATCTGCCAGAAATTCATCCAAACCTCTTTTAAACTCAGCTATAGTCTGGCCCCACAGCCTCTGGCAGTAGATTCAATAACCCAATTATATGCGGAGTGAAAAAATATTTTATTTGTTTTAAGCTTGCCACCCATGAGTTTCATCGAGTGTCCCCTAGTTCTAGTACTAGCTGAGAGGGTAAATAACTGCTCCTTGTTTATTAGTTCCATACCACTCATGCTTTTATATAGACCTCTATCATATCTCCTCTGTCGTCTCTTCTCCAAACTGAAGAGCCCCAACCTACCAAGCCTCTCCTCGTACGGGAACCCTTCCATGCCCTTGATCATTTTTGTTGCCCTTCTCTGTACCTTTTCTAGTTCAGCTACGTCTTTTTTGAGATGGGGCGACCAGAACTGCACACAATATTTGAGGTGCGGTCACACCACTAATTTGTATGGAGGCATTATAACATCCTCAGTTTTATTCTCTATTCCCTTCTGAATAATTCCTAACATTGTTTGCTTTTTTGACTGCTGCTGCGCGCTGCTCTGTGGATTTCATTGTATTGTCCACAATCACCCCCAGATCCTTTTCCTGAGTGTTAACTCCTAGCTTAGTACCCAGCGTTGTGTACGCATGGTTTGGATTATTTTTCCCTACATGCATCACTTTGCATAAATCTCATTTGCCATTTAGATGGCCAGGCACCCAGTGTCGCAAGATCCTGTTGCAGTTCTTCACAGTCTGCTTGTGTTTTAACTACCTTGAATAACTTGGTGTCGTCTGCAAATTTGATCACCTCACTCTTAACACCCTTTTCCAAATCATTAATGAATACATTAAACAGCACCAGTCCCAATACAGATCCCTGAGGCACACCACTTTTTACATCTCTCCATTGTGAAAACTGACCATTTAGTCCAACCCTTTGATTTCTATCTTTTAACCAGTTTCTGATCCATAGTAAGACACTATCTCCTATCCCATGACTTTTTAATTTTCTCAAGAGTCTCTCATGAGGGACCTTATCAAATGCTTTCTGGAAATCCAGGTACACTATATCTACTGGGTCTCCCTTGTCCACATGCTTATTTACACCCTCAAAGAATTCCAACAGGTTAGTGAGGCATGACTTACCTTTACTAAATCCGTGTTGACTCTTCCCCATTAAGCCATGTTTGTCAACATGCCCTGTAATTCTGTCCTTAATGATGGTTTCCACCATTTTGCCCGGCACAGACGTCAAGCTTACTGGTCTGTAGTTTCCAGGATCGCCTCTGGATCCCTTTTTAAATATCGGGGTTACATTTGCCACCCTCCAGTCCTCGGGTACAGTGGCAGATTTTAGTGACAGGTTACAAATTACTAACAGTAGGTCTGCGATTTCATATTTGAGTTCCTTCAGAACTCTGGGGTGAATGCCATCTGGCCCTGGTGACTTGTTAGTATTCAGTTTGTCAATTTGCCCTAGAACATCCTCCAACGTCACATTGATTTGTAACAGCTCTTCCAATTCCTCGCCCACAAAGCAAGGATCCGGCGTGGGTACCTCCCCAAAATCCTCCGCAGTGAAGACCGACGCAAAGAACTCATTCAGCTTCTCTGCAATGTCCTTATCCTCCCTGAGCGCCCCTTTTACTCCCTTGTCATCTAATGGCCCAACTGACTCCCTAGCAGGCTTCTTGCTTCTGATGTATTTGAAAAAGTTTTTGTTGCTTGTTTTTGCCTCTTTAGCAAGCCTCCCTTCAAAATCTCTCTTGGCCTGCCTTATTAACACTTTACATTTACGTTGCCAGTGTTTATGCTCTTTCGTATTATTTTCATTGGGACTAGCCTTCCATTTCTTAAAGGATGCCTTTTTGGCTCTAATAGCCTCCTTCACCTCCCCATTTAACCACAGTGGAAGACGTTTGGTCTTCCTGCTTCCTTTTTTAACTTGCGGGATGCATTTAATCTGGGCTTCCAGAAGGGTGCTTTTAAACAGCCTCCACGCCTCTTGCAAACTTGTAGCCCTTGCAACTGGGCTTTTTAGTTTCTTTTTAACTAGTTTCCTCATTTTGTCATAGTCTCCCTTTTTAAAGTTAAATACTACTGCTGTACTTTTCTTTATCTTTCTCCCTACAGAAATTATGTCAAATGTGATCATATTATGATCGCTATTGCCTAGTGGCTCCGCCAGTTACTCCTTGTACCAGGTCCTGCAAGTCAGTCATGACTAGATCTAGAATAGTTCCTTCTCTCATTGGTTCCAGAACCAGCTGTTCTAGGAAGCAGTCGTTTAGGGCATCCATAAATTTGACCTCTATATCCCACCCTGAGGAAACATTCACCCAATCAATATTAGGGTAATTGAAGTCATCATCATTATTATATTGCCGACTTTAGTAGCCTGTCTAATCTCTTTTAGCATTGCTTTATCAGTCTCTCCGACCTGGTCAGGGGGACGATAGTATAGCCCTACTGCAACACTCTTTTCCTTTATATCTGGAATTTCTATCCATAGAGATTCTAGGGAACAGTTTGCATCCTTTAAAATTTGAATTGCACTTGACTTAATGTTGTCTTTTACATATAGAGCCAACCCACCACCAACTCTATCTACTCCGTCAGTCCGATATACTTTGTACCCTGGTATTACAGTGTCCCATTGGTTATCCTCGTTCCACCATGTCTCTGTGATGCCTATAATGTCTAGATCTTTACTTAGCACCATACGCTCTAGTTCTCCCATCTTACTTTTTAGGCTTCTAGCATTTGCATATAGACATGTGTATTCTTTTTATTCTTCTTACTGTGCACATTATAGGGGACTGTATCAGGTACCCTGGAAAAGTTATTTATCTGTTCTCCAGCCATTTCCATCTGAAGTCCCTTAATTTTTATCCCTTCCTCAGTCTTAAGCAACTCTAAATCCCCTAAATTATCATCCTGCGTAGATGCCATAGTCCGAACTGTGCACTCCACAGTGCCTATAGGCTTTCCTCCAGGTTCTAGTTTAAAAACTGCTCCATCACATTTTTAATTTTTAGTGCCAGCAGCCGGATTCCATTCTGTATAAGCTCCCCCCTCCACAGAAGGCTGCCCAGTTCCTGAACAATCTAAAGCCTTCCTCCTTGCACCATTGTCTCATCCACGCACTGAGATGGAGCTCCGCCTGCCTCTGGGGTCCTGCATGTGGAACAGGCAGCACTTCCAAGAACGCTACCCTGGCAGTTCTGGACTGGACTACTACATAGAAACCTAAATTTGGCCTCCAGAATCTACACCTACCTACGTCATTGGTACTAACATGGACCACAACAACAGGTTCCTCCCCAGCACTCTCTAGGATTCTATCTATGTGTTGTGTGAGGTCCACTACCTTCACACCAGGAAGGCAAGTTACCATGCTGTCCTCACGGTCACCAGCAACCCAGCTATCTACATTCCTAATAATCGAATCCCCAACTACCAGCTGTCCTATTCCCACCCTTCTGGGCACACACCCCTGGAGAAATATCCTTGGTGCAAGAGGCTAACACATCACCAGGAAGGCATGTCCCAGCTACGGGATTGCTTCCTGCCATTTCACATATGTGCTCTCCTCCCTAAAGACCTTGCCCCTCCAAAGCAGCACACGGGCTGCCAGAGTGGAAGTAGGACTGTTCTACTATGTCCCTGACAGACTCCTCTATATACCTCGCTGTCTGCCTCAGCTCCTCTAGCTCGGCCACTCTAGCCACCAGAGACCGTACATGTTCTCTGAGAACTAGGAGCTGGCTAATGCCAAACATGAGCTGCTTAAGCAGCCCATTAGTTCGACCAGAACAGGTTGTGCAACATGTCACAATCCTGATATCATTCTACTTTTATTTGGCTGGAACCAAACGAGACAATTAGTGCTGAAACGAAATCTTCAGAAATCACCGAAGCTTGGGGTCTTCGACCCAGAAACTGTGTTTTCCGAAGTTCTGGGGAGCACAGCCATTCCTCAGGAAATGCCAGAATCCTTTGGAAACTTCGGAAGCACCTGCGTCTGGCTGGAGAAACTCAGAGAAGCTTCTGGAAACAATGCCATATTTGGACAGTGGGGGGGATAGAAGGGGACAGTCGAGTTATGGGGTAAGGCAGATTTTGAAACAATTGGCTGGCCAAGCCAGATGGCTAGTTTTTATTGATCGCTAGTTTTATCTGCAGCCAATAGAAAAAGAAGTGCCAAAAAAAAAAACTGGCATGCGTGCGCACACAGCCATATACGACATGGTTTGGTCTGACCTGCCTGTGCATAGGGTCAATGTTGGGACATGGGGGGTTCGCAAGCCATTTATAAAAATAAAAAACAACAACTGTGTTCCAGCCAGGGGGCACATTGCTTGCTGGCTACTGCTGCTTGGTTGGCTTGGCTGTCAGAGAGCAGAACCATGATGAGCCAGAGGGCTCTCTCTTCCTGGCTCCTATCCCTGGTCCCTCAGGGGCACATCGTCCAATACTCCATGCCAAGAGTGTGCCCGAAGGGGGCGTCCATGCCTGCTGGTGTCGCCTCCAGGGCCTGACAGGTCCAGGCCCTACCTCTGCCTCCTCCACCACCTGGACCTCCACCTCAGAGTCGGAAGACTCCTCCACTGCCCTGGCCTACTCCTCTGACATGCTGCCTGCTAGCTAAACCCTAACAATATAATACCCTACTCCTATAACTATATATATATTAGATTATAATTTATATTCCTGAACTATATGATATTCTAACCATATTTCTGGGCTGCATGTGTTGTGCACCCTGATTGGCTAGGTAATTAAGGAGGGGGGGGAGGGAGGATGGGGTGGTGGATGTGTTGTTGTGAACTTTCTGCACACCTGCTCACATGGCAACATGTGCTGAGGCACCAACTTGGTGCCGAAGATTTCAGAGTTTCCCAAGCTCCTGAGGATTTCTGACGGCTGGTGCTTCGCTGACGAAGCCCTGAAGCTTCGCTAGCAATGCCAAAGTGCTTCCGGGTACCCAGCCCGGAACTTTGAAATTCAGCCCAAGTACCTAGAAGCACTATTCAGTTCAGCTCTAGTGATAATAGCCTGCTAGAGTTCATGTACGGTGTGTACAGCCCCCAATCACATATTTAGCGTGTCCAGACTAACAAACAGATAGACCACGGTCCATATTTCATGTGATTGAGACAGTTTCCACTAGCGGCACTAGCAAACTCCCTCCCTGTGGTCACCTCTCAGCCAAGAGGTGCACCGAGATCTCCCTCCCCATCTTTCAGCTGAGAGCCAGCTGCGGAAGAGGCAGACTGTAGGGAAGGAGAACTTTAGTGCGTCTCTCAACTGAGACTCTCAGGCAGCCACGGGACAGGGAGATCTCTACTGCTCCTGCCTCTCGGCTGGCCAGGCACACTGGCAGACCTGGATGTCAGAGAGGCTGAAGGTGAGCCTAATTGAATTGACGCAGACACCCATTAGCCCCGATTGGCTTACATGATGGGCCCGTGACATCCCTGGATTCCTCCATAAGTGGCAGCTCTGCGGTGACCATGTGAAGGCTACGTGGTCGACACCTAATACATAGGAACACACCTGGTGAAGGATAAGGTGGGCTGTCATCTTGTTGGATTCCACCCTTTGTTTCTCCAGCACTGGCTTTTGTCAGGGTATGTAGTGCACTAAAACTGTCATCTGCCATCTTGCCCCCCAAAAGTCCCAATCTACTGATGCTCAAGGTAAATGTTATTTTCACCGAAGTTAAATGCCTTATTTTTCCTCTATGCTTTTAGTTCTAAAAAAAATGCAAACCCACTCAAAAGGTACCTTTTTCACCCTCACAGGCTGAATACTCCAGCAGAGCACTAGGCAGCATGCCCTCCCTCAAATTTAGACCAATCCACCACCACTGCTGCAGAAACACTCTTGGTTAAAACTAAAGTTGGGTGGGTTTTTTCCATTGGATTACACCATATCAAAAATTAAGTCTCACCAAATATTTGGCAAAAAACTGCTAAAGGTATGCCTCAGTCATTGATTTTGTTTAAGTGTACTGGCTAGTTAAGCCATCAATGGACCTGTAGATTTTTACCTGTTTAATGCACAGCGAACACAAATTTGTGTCTAAATTTCTGCTCCCCCTTCCCTGTCTCCCCTCCCCATGTCTTTAGATTGTAAGCTCTCGGGCAGGGACCGTGTCTCTTGGTTTTTTTTGTAAAGCACCAGGCACATCGCTGGTGCTATATAAATGCTGCTAATAATAATAATAATAATAAAAAATAAAATCAGACACACTAGCAGACAAAATTCAACCAGACTGGTTTGAAAGTCAGTGTATTGTCTCATCCCATCCCTTAGCTAGGGCAAGATTTTGGATGTTATAACTTGCCTTTCAAAAACTGGACATGCTTTGAAATCAACTCTGATTTCCCAGAACTAAAATCTAAATCTTAACCAAACAAAAAGCTTATGTTGTTAAAAAAACGTTAAAAGGTAGGCCTTTTAGCCAACAAAACTATTTAACATCCACTATAACAAACCTAAACCCCCAAAAGCATGGAAATTACACTTCATTCTCTTTTGTTTTTATGCTGTAAGCTGCCCCAAGATGCCGTAGGCATGAGGGGGTGGCTAACAAATATTTATAAATAAATAAATTATTTCAATGTTTCTGCTGAGTCAGAATTTGAATTAATTCAAAAATCACCAACTCACCACCTCAGCATCAACATTATGACACTGCCTTAAACTCTCTCTGCCTTTNTGCGCACACAGCCATATACGACATGGTTTGGTCTGGCCTGCCTGTGCATAGGGTCAATGTTGGGACATGGGGGGTTCGCAAGCCATTTATAAAAATAAAAAACAACAACAACTGTGTTCCAGCCAGGGGGCACATTGCTTGCTGGCTACTGCTGCTTGGTTGGCTTGGCTGTCAGAGAGCAGAACCATGATGAGCCAGAGGGCTCTCTCTTCCTGGCTCCTATCCCTGGTCCCTCAGGGGCACATCGTCCAATACTCCATGCCAAGAGTGTGCCCGGAGGGGGCGTCCATGCCTCCTGGTGTCGCCTCCAGGGCCTGACAGGTCCAGGCCCTACCTCTGCCTCCTCCACCACCTGGACCTCCACCTCAGAGTCGGAAGACTCCTCCACTGCCCTGGCCTACTCCTCTGACATGCTGCCTGCTAGCTAAACCCTAACAATATAATACCCTACTCCTATAACTATATATATTAGATTATAATTTATATTCCTGAACTATATGATATTCTAACCATATTTCTGGGCTGCATGTGTTGTGCACCCTGATTGGCTAGGTAATTAAGGAGGGGGGGGGAGGGAGGAGGGGTGGTGGATGTGTTGTTGTGAACTTTCTGCACACCTGCTCACATGGCAACATGTGCTGAGGCACCAACTTGGTGCCAAAGATTTCAGAGTTTCCCAAGCTCCTGAGGATTTCTGACGGCTGGTGCTTCGCTGACGAAGCCCTGAAGCTTCGCTAGCAATGCCAAAGTGCTTCCGGGTACCCAGCCCGGAACTTTGAAATTCAGCCCAAGTACCTAGAAGCACTATTCAGTTCAGCTCTAGTGATAATAGCCTGCTAGAGTTCATGTACGGTGTGTACAGCCCCCAATCACATATTTAGCGTGTCCAGACTAACAAACAGATAGACCACGGTCCATATTTCATGTGATTGAGACAGTTTCCACTAGCGGCACTAGCAAACTCCCTCCCTGTGGTCACCTCTCAGCCAAGAGGTGCACCGAGATCTCCCTCCCCATCTTTCAGCTGAGAGCCAGCTGCGGAAGAGGCAGACTGTAGGGAAGGAGAACTTTAGTGCGTCTCTCAACTGAGACTCTCAGGCAGCCACGGGACAGGGAGATCTCTACTGCTCCTGCCTCTCGGCTGGCCAGGCACACTGGCAGACCTGGATGTCAGAGAGGCTGAAGGTGAGCCTAATTGAATTGACGCAGACACCCATTAGCCCCGATTGGCTTACATGATGGGCCCGTGACATCCCTGGATTCCTCCATAAGTGGCAGCTCTGCGGTGACCATGTGAAGGCTACGTGGTCGACACCTAATACATAGGAACACACCTGGTGAAGGATAAGGTGGGCTGTCATCTTGTTGGATTCCACCCTTTGTTTCTCCAGCACTGGCTTTTGTCAGGGTATGTAGTGCACTAAAACTGTCATCTGCCATCTTGCCCCCCAAAAGTCCCAATCTACTGATGCTCAAGGTAAATGTTATTTTCACCGAAGTTAAATGCCTTATTTTTCCTCTATGCTTTTAGTTCTAAAAAAAATGCAAACCCACTCAAAAGGTACCTTTTTCACCCTCACAGGCTGAATACTCCAGCAGAGCACTAGGCAGCATGCCCTCCCTCAAATTTAGACCAATCCACCACCACTGCTGCAGAAACACTCTTGGTTAAAACTAAAGTTGGGTGGGTTTTTTCCATTGGATTACACCATATCAAAAATTAAGTCTCACCAAATATTTGGCAAAAAACTGCTAAAGGTATGCCTCAGTCATTGATTTTGTTTAAGTGTACTGGCTAGTTAAGCCATCAATGGACCTGTAGATTTTTACCTGTTTAATGCACAGCGAACACAAATTTGTGTCTAAATTTCTGCTCCCCCTTCCCTGTCTCCCCTCCCCATGTCTTTAGATTGTAAGCTCTCGGGCAGGGACCGTGTCTCTTGGTTTTTTTTGTAAAGCACCAGGCACATCGCTGGTGCTATATAAATGCTGCTAATAATAATAATAATAATAAAAAATAAAATCAGACACACTAGCAGACAAAATTCAACCAGACTGGTTTGAAAGTCAGTGTATTGTCTCATCCCATCCCTTAGCTAGGGCAAGATTTTGGATGTTATAACTTGCCTTTCAAAAACTGGACATGCTTTGAAATCAACTCTGATTTCCCAGAACTAAAATCTAAATCTTAACCAAACAAAAAGCTTATGTTGTTAAAAAAACGTTAAAAGGTAGGCCTTTTAGCCAACAAAACTATTTAACATCCACTATAACAAACCTAAACCCCCAAAAGCATGGAAATTACACTTCATTCTCTTTTGTTTTTATGCTGTAAGCTGCCCCAAGATGCCGTAGGCATGAGGGGGTGGCTAACAAATATTTATAAATAAATAAATTATTTCAATGTTTCTGCTGAGTCAGAATTTGAATTAATTCAAAAATCACCAACTCACCACCTCAGCATCAACATTATGACACTGCCTTAAACTCTCTCTGCCTTTTCAAGTACA
>QEPC01011914.1:1049834-1085792 GCA_003113815.1 Sphenodon punctatus | reverse complement strand
CCAACAAAACTATTTAACATCCACTATAACAAACCTAAACCCCCAAAAGCATGGAAATTACACTTCATTCTCTTTTGTTTTTATGCTGTAAGCTGCCCCAAGATGCCGTAGGCATGAGGGGGTGGCTAACAAATATTTATAAATAAATAAATTATTTCAATGTTTCTGCTGAGTCAGAATTTGAATTAATTCAAAAATCACCAACTCACCACCTCAGCATCAACATTATGACACTGCCTTAAACTCTCTCTGCCTTTTCAAGTACATATTATAACTTGAGGTTATACAACTGCTCCAAAAATTAAAGCAAATGAAATGTATTACATAATGTATTTCTATTTTTATTTATTTATTTAAGAGGCATGAGCTTTAGCTATAGCCCTATAACATATATAACAATCCAAAAAAGTAAAATCTACAAAAACAGATATAAAAACACAAAACAGCAATAAACATTCAAAATATAATAAACCAATCATAAATTTGACATAACATAATAAAATATTAATTTCACAAAAACTAAGACCTATCCTTATTTACACTGAATAACGAGTTCTTATAGCAGCAGCTTTAACAGCAAACTATGCTAACCTATTAATAATCTCTTCAGAGCTCTGCTGGAACAGCCAGATCAATTTCTCCTTTTTATTAAACCCCAACAAATGAGACAGCATAGGAGTCAATAGCCAGTC
Source organism: Sphenodon punctatus (assembly GCA_003113815.1). Classification (NCBI taxonomy): domain Eukaryota; kingdom Metazoa; phylum Chordata; class Lepidosauria; order Sphenodontia; family Sphenodontidae; genus Sphenodon; species Sphenodon punctatus. The sequence continues at coordinate 1,085,100 of QEPC01011914.1, read as the reverse complement.
ACGAATTTGAACAAAAAAGAGGCACTCAAAGACATAAAGTATTGTATCTTCTACAACTTCCAAGCCACAGGGGCGTATCCTAGCCTCTTGTGGGTACTTCAGTCTTCGGCTCACCGTAACTGCAGATATTTGCAGACGTTACGAGATTACAGTCGACTACAGTGAACCACGGTCAATCCTGCGGCGGGGTCAAAGCGCCCTGACGTCTGTTTCGTGGGCACCAAATGTTCACCACAGTCAATCCCCAGCAGGGGTCAAAAGTAACCACATTTCCGGAGTTCCAGCCCGGCCCATCTCCAAAAGCGTGGTCAAAGTGCTTCCCACCGGGAAACAAAAAAAAAGTAATGACTGAATGGCAACCGCTGGCCAGAATCAAGCAGAACAATTCCCAGCCGGGGACAAAGCATGGAGCGTTGCTGCCAGGCAACGAGCAACAACACGGGCCAGGGAGCGAGATTTAAAGGGCACCTGGCAGCAGGGGGACGTGGTGGGATGGAGCGAGGCGGGAGAGGAGAGCGGAGCAAGAGGAGGAGGAGGAGGAAGAGGTGGTGGTGGTGGAGGCGCAGGCGGCGGTGGTAGTGCTGAACATGGAGGTGGTGGGGGGATAGCAGCAGCCGGGACAGGCCATCCCGGGTTGGTGCCTTCTGGGTGTTTTGAACACGGTCCGGGATCGGCATAACGTCTGTTGCGCTGCCCCGGGCCGTTGTCTGCCAATCCGATTCCCTGCCATGGTCCCACTCCCATCACGTCTGTCTGGGGCCATTCTGGACCGTGGGGGGTGACTAGCTGGCTCGCCACCACTGGGAATTCACTGTGGTGAATCAGGCGCCTGTAACACCTGAAATCACCCTGCATCTGCTCCAAATGTAATCTGGCTAAATGAAACCACAATTTAGAATTCAAATCCAAATGGAGGAATTTTGCAACCCCTTCATGTTTCCATTGCCCATACAATGGGGCAACTCTATTAATTCTAATTACAGCATTATCCTCTTGACTGGAAATATCAAACAAACGCTTATAGATTTCTTCTGAACCAAAAAATCTCACATTACTATTAGCCAAAAAGTTGAACCCACTTCTACAAAGAACACCCTTAAGAAAGGGAAGCCATGAAGTATGTCTATTTTCAGCTCTAGACAAATCTTTGAGATAACAAATCTTAGCTATCTGTGAAGGAGAAAAAGTTAACAGCCTTAACCAGAAAGCAATTAATCGCTTAGTCAACATCAAAGTGACTGGGAAAAGGTCAGCTTCCGCTCTCAAAAAAGGTACAGGGAAGGAGGGAGAAAGGCCCAAAAGTGACCTAACAAAATTTTGGGGTACTTCTAACGTCATTCGTCGCAGCAAAAGCCCAAACTTCCGCCCCATAGGACAGTACGCTGCAGTACCACTTTAGCCCTATATATTTTTAAAGCTTCCACTACACCTCTCCCCCCATAGGCAACCAAAAATTTCTTAAGAGTACCAACAGATAGTAGGGCCTTAGACTTAACATGGGTAATTTGCTTATCTCATCTAAGATTAGAAATAAACACTACCCCAAAATAAGTAAATGATTTCACAATTTCTACCTTATTACCCTCAATGGACCATGCCAAATCACAAGCAAACCTGCCCCATTTAATTATTTTGGTCTTCTGAAAATTAATCATTAAGTTGTTCTGGTTGGCTAAGCAGGCAAAATGGTCCATGGCCCTTTGGAGTCCTATAGGGGTACGCAAAAGCATCATCTGCATTAAACCAATATGGGTAGATAAAACCTTTGGGGGATGATAAACTCCAGATATCTTCAATGAGATCATTAACAATAATATTAAACAGGAGAGGGGCAAGCAAACACCTTTGCCTTACCCCTCTTGATGTTTTAAATATGGGGGAAACCTCCCCTGCAGGGCCAAAACGGACCAACGTCCAAGTATTTTGATAGAATATTAACAATTTTAGAAGAAAAGGATGGATTCCTAACTTCTCAAGCTTGCACCACAGCAAATTCCTATCCACAGTATCAAATGTGGATGAAAAATCCACGAACGCAGCATATAAAGGGATCTTCAACACTTTAGTGTATTTATAAACCAGGTAGTACAGTGGACAGATATGCTCCACAGTAGAATAATCTGCTTAAGCCCTATTTGTTCCTTGTTAATGATCTCATTATCCACTATGCACACCAGAAGATGGAACAAAAGAAATCTTCCAAACAGCTTTGATACTATATTCAACAATGATATGGTTCTGTAAGATTTACCGCTACCTCGATCTCCTTTCTTATATATCGAAGATATTAAAGTCCCCTTCCACGACTGAGGGATTTCCCCCGTGGTAATAACACTGTTAAGCCATATGGTAATTATTAGGACCAACCACTCTACAGCCACTTTCAGACTCTTCCCCCACCCCCCGGGCACATATTCTGGCTACCAGGGGAGGGAAGGGGGGAATGCGCAGTCCGGATATGTGCAGGGGTCAGCTGGCCTAAAAGTCCCCCCTCCCCCCCGGCTTTGCCAGCAGACATGCACAAGAGACCTCTATTTTCTGCTCTGCATTCCTGTGCATGTCGGATGGCAAAGCCACGCAGGAGGGGCTTTCAGACCAGCCAATCCACGCACATATCCTGGCTGCACATTCCCACCGCAGCCAGAATATGCAAGGGGGGGGGGGGAAATTGCCTGAAAGTGGTCTCAACTACTCCCTAGCCAGGCAGGGCCTAGAGCAGAGGCACCCCTGGGAACTCCACATGAAACTGTGGCAAATAAAAGCAGGTAGTGAAGATCCCACGTAGACCTGGGTCTTTGGGACTGGAGACTGCAAGTACTTACCCCAGGACCCCGTTCCAGTGGTGATTGTAAGATAAATTGTAACTAGAATGAAGCTTAATTATCCTTCAGACACAAGTTAAATATTTGATCTTAAGCAAGGGCAGCCAATATTCTCCTTAAAATAACTGAAGTATAAACAGTTAATGTTTAAATGTTTAATGTCTAGCCGTGTCTAGTTTTGACTCAATTCAATACCATCTACCCTCTTGTCCTACCTGTCCCTCCACCCCAAGATTATGTACATTGCCTGGTGAATAACATTACAGCAAGCTGTCAAATGTCCTGTGGTAACACAATGTGTGAACACTCCACAGTGTGTAGTCATCTCCCATATGCTCCTATTGTTCACATTACATCTGCCAGGGATAACTTCCCAAGAAGTGGCACTACTCACATTCTGCCTCTTATAGTTTTGAAGATAATAAGAGCATATGGGAGCTTACCACACACTGGAGTGCTCACACCTTCAGCAATAACACAGGTTGCCTTTATGGCTAGGGGTAGAATACCTCATGGTAATGTGTTAATTCCATATAAGGATTACACAATACTATACATTTGTTATTTACTAGAAGAAGGGGATTTGTGCCGTTAAAGTAAAACCTTTGCTGTTGATCAAAATGTCAAAGATGGTCTCTGAGTTTCTTCAGAAGTTATGAACAGCTTCTGTGCTGGCTGTCCTAGAGAGGTCCCCAAAGAAACCAAATGAGAAAAACCTTGAGTCTTTTACAGAACTGACTTCTTTTATTCCTTGAAATATCAGAATGAGAGATGTTATATGGATCTTGCAGGACAAGCGTGCAACATTATGCCATTTCCTAACTTTACCATTCCTCAACTCTCCCATCTTTATTTCACTATATATTTTAGGGAACGATAGAGGGGATTTTGTTCGGGGGGGGGGTGTTCTTCCTTATTTTGGCACACGTCTGCCTACTGCAGAAATTTGCAAATAAAGTATCAGCAACACTCTTACTTTGGCAAATAAGAGGGATAAAATAGAATGCTATTTCCTGTTGCTTGGTTAATACTGTAATACAGAGTCAAAGTGATTTTTCAGTCAAGTTGGATATAAATAGATTCTGCAATACCAATCTTGCAAAGTTGTACCCGCCCAATCATTTTGCAAGATATTCTGATGGGCAAGCAAAACATGGAAGGACAGACTGCATGGCTCTGGATGGCAATTTTTTCATGACAGTTTTGCAAGGGTGATTTACACCCTTTGTTGACAATGAGTCTCCTAGAGCATACTAGAGTGTAAATGCAGTGGAAAAACCATCTATTGACAACAATATATAGCTGCACACGACACACTTGTAGGGAAGCCAGAACAACGATGAAATGGATGGAAGCTATATTATATCTATATGTATATTCAATTTTTAAAGACATTAGCTCAAGAAAGGATTAGCAGTTCAAAGTGAAATCAGGAAGTGGTATTAGCTGAGTCTAACAACATTTGCTACATTGGGTTATCATTTGGATGATAAAATGAGAAATATGCAGCATGCTAATCAAGGTCATGGCTAACAGATGTATGTTAGCAGATTTAAGAACTAGTAGTCCATTCTACAATTATGTACTGAAAAAGGATTTAAAGACAATGAAAATAATTGATACAAGAACAAATGTAAACAATGAGACTAGTGTGGCATCACAAAAAATGATTTAGAACAGGAGTGGAAACCTTTTCCTTTTCAAGGGCCACCTTGAGAATTAGGACAAGCTCCAAGGTCTTGGGGTGGGGGTGCATAAGGGGTGTACTCAGGAGGAACGTGGATCTGTCCCCTATTCTTGTGTGCATGCTCTCATCTCTGCTCCCTTACCCTGACCTCAGTTTTTCATCAGTGCTCGTGGGAGGGAACTGGACCCAGTGACCAGACCCAGGAAATGGAAAGGGGCCACATGAAAACTAGCCTTAAGTCACATTTGTATTCTGGGTCTAAGGCTCCCTACCCCTGGCTTAGAATAAGCACTTTGATTAGCAAGTATTTAGTAAAGAAGTCCCTCCAATCACAAAATAAAAGTATTATAAGGGGTTATATTAATTCAGGTATGTTTCATTTGAGACGGCAGCTATGATTCCGTGCCCATAGCACAAAAAGCTACTACTTCCCTTAAAAGAAAGCAATGTTGTGGACTATCGTTATCCATTCCCATGAAGTAACAGCTAGCTACATTAAAGCATTTTTGGTTGCTAAATGGCTAGTCTTAAGAAAATGGATAACTCCAAACATTCCATCATATAATCTGAACGCATGAAGAAACAATTGGACTAAACATAATATGTGGTGTAATATGAATCTTCTGTTAAGCTTAGAATCTGATTTGCCTATAAGTTGTTGAGGTCTTCAAAACATGTCTAAACCTTGTATGGCAATAGATGGTAGATAATAGGTAATTGTTAGTTGGCCGTACATGCAGTCGAGACCACCCCTACCTTTTTGGTTTGTTTTAATATAGATACGTTATATAAGATTTATGGGTTATTTGGGGTATGCTTTGTATTTTATTGTCGTAATACGAAGCTAAACATTGTAAAAAAAAAATTAAAAAGCAATATTTAAGTGTACTGCAAAGGAGAAAACAGATTAAATTTACTTCACTAATTATAAACTGAGAAGCCCCCACTAACCAAGCTAAGCAGCATTCATATGCCAGTGAAGAATGTTTTAAAGAATGTTCCTTGCTTTAATTAGGTCCTTAAATACTACCAGCTCTGCTCCAGAATATATAATCAATCATAGGTAAATACCGAAAGTCCAAACTGAGAACACACTTTCATGCCAAATCCCCTTTAAACTTGCTAGTGAAGACGCTGGCATGTATTAGGAAAGCAAATTGGTCTTTGGGGATTTCTGTGAGCTGCATGCAGATTTTAAGATGATCCTTGAGAAAACAAGGATGTTAATATATCATACTACTGTGTGTCTGTGTAGTTCTATTCCAAGTGGTACTGCCTATCTTGCAGTGAATTCCTACAACTTTTAGGAATGAACTTTGATGTTTCATCAAGCCCTATGCAGCAAGAACACATCAGAATGCCAAATTTGCTTAAGGCCCCACATACCACAAAGATGGCATATTCAGCATTGTAGAGATGCATCCGGAGACTATTATTAAGGACACCTCTCAAAGGATCACACACATTAAGTCCCAGTCATTTCTTATTGAGAATGGGCAAGTGCCTACACACTTCAGGTAGCGAGTTAACAGTGTGACTTGACACTTCACTTTCTCAAAAGCTTGTCTTGCTTGACAGTTCTCACCACTAATCCACTTCTGTGTATTACGGTCCAGAGTTTGATTCCTCCCAATTTAACTTTTACGTTTTGGGGGAAGGTAGAAATATTCTAATCAAGCTTCTCCCAAAGCAGCCTACAAAACGTCAACACAACAAGGGCTCCAACCTGCAGCTGCTCAAGAACTAATATCAGACTGAAAACACTCTTCAGTCACAGAGGTTCATACCAGTGCTGCCCCACTACACTGGTTGCACATTATTCAAGCAAATAAGCTTCAAGATTTACTAAAAAGACCATTTGTTCTATCCTCTAAGGCCTCCACACTATAGTGAAGATGCTTAGTACGTGAAGAATCTTGAAGCAAATTCAGTAGAACTCATTACAGAATTAAAACCAAGTATCTATTCAGTCCAGCATTCCTTGCATTACACTTTGGTTGTCTCCAAATTTATTTCCAGTGAACCACAGATTTTGTATTAATCCAACTGCACTGTGTGTTTTTTAAGATGAAGCTGAAGATTGGTAATCAAATATCAGACAGACAGTCTAAGAGAAGAGTGTGCCCTTGTGCTGAAACAACAAATCCAACGTTTATCGTTGATGGGAAGGTTTCTACTCCTCCCTTCTCCCACTGAATTCATTTTTTTTTTTAAATCTTCCAGCCACTTTGCAACCCCACTCCAGTAAGTGCCACTGAAGCTAGATAGAGGCAACACTCCCTAGATCTTTCTGTAAAATAAGCAGTGGCTTAAGATGCACATTTAAGTTCCCCTAAATGGTGTTCAGTTTACACTCCATATTACTTTATCTCCAGTTCACAATTTTCAGAGTGGAGAGCAGCAGTATAATTTTTCAGAGCAACAGTATCACTTTGCAATCAAGACAGACTACTTTCCTTCAACTTACTTCTGCAGCTGGTTTTTAATTGGTTACAGCTCATCCCAGTCCCTATTTCACTGGAGTAAAGGGATATGTGGCCAGTACATAATTTACTGTCAAAGAAGACACGCCAAGTACACTTTTTAGTTTTAGTCAAACGTTTTAAGTCAAACGTATGTGAAAAGGCCAGGTTCCGCCTTAACACTCTAGTATCATTCCCTCCTCCCTCACTTTCAAGGTTAAAAAAACCAAAGCCTTCCATCACCACAAGAATTTCATTAGAACAATTGCTTACCTATGGGGCTGGGAGAAAAGGGAGGAAAAACCTGTAACACCCTCAACTTGTTGCAGCTTCTGAGCCACACCTCTCTGTGTTTGCATCTCTTCCCATGTCCAGATGTTTATAGATGGAAGTTTCTTCAGGCAGTTGCTGGAAGGCAGCACCTATGTGTACTGCCCATTAGGCAGCCATTCAACAGCTTTTGGTTGTAGAACTGGATGGCTCAAGTTTTGTGGAAGAGATACTCAGCTGCGGAAAAGTCCTCTTGTAAGAATTATAACCTTCTGCTCCCTTCCATTATTTTGTGCAACTGTTTAATTTGTGATGTTTCAAGGGGTGGGGTAAAGTTATGTCATGGCTCCTTTGAGAGGGGTGGTAACGATCGTGGCAGAGGGCAGGGTTTATGCCATAACCTCCCCTAGGAGAGGGAGAATATGGACAGTGATGGGGGAGGGGGGAGTTAATGCCATAACCCAGGGTATGAGCATTGGAAGAAAGGAGATGTGTGGGGATGGCTGAAAGGCAGGAATGGTTGGGTACATAAAAGTTTGCCAGCCATTTGTTGGAGTTGAGGGGGTTAGTTTTCAGGATTGTACATTTACTGTATTGCCTAAATATAGACTTTTTGTGATAGGTGGTGTGGAGAACAGATGGGGAGATGGGTGTTTCTTATTCCTTGTAAGAAATTCCAAGTCTGATTTTGGGGAAGGGTGGCATATAAATCTAAATAATAATCATTAATAATCTCATCCTACATGGAGTTCCAAGTGGGGTCCCGTAGGGCTCTGTCCTGAATCCAGTGCTATTCAATATCTGAATTAATGACTTGGATGAAGGAGTGGAGGGAATACTTATCGAAATTTGCAGGCAACACAAAACTGGGAGAGGTAGCTAACACCTTGGAAAATAGAATTGGAATTTAAAACACACATCTTTATGGGTTGGAAATCTGGGCTGAAATTAATAAAATGAAATTCAGCTGAGATACAAGTTCTCTCTTTACAGAAGAAAAACCAAATACAGAGCTATAAGATGGGACACCTGGCTTAGCAGCACATGCGAAAAGGATCTAGCGATTGGGGTTGATCACAAACTGAACATGAGTCAGCAATGCGAGGTGGCTGCAAAAAAGGCAGAAGTAATTTAGGCTGCATTAACGGAAGTATTGTCACCAAAACAGTAAAGGTAATAATGACTCTCTATTCAGCACTGGTTTAGACATCCCCACACACACCCAGAGTAGTGTGCCCAGGTTTGCACACTTCATTTTAAGATGGACATGGACAACTGAAGCAGGTTCAAAGGAGGGCATCAAAAATTATAAAGGGTCTGGAAAGCAAGACTTATGAAGAGAGGTTGAAGGACTGGGTATGTTTAGTCTGGCAAATAGAAGATTAAGGGGAGACATGATAGTCTTCAAATACCTAAGGGCAGTCACCAAAAAAGAATGCAGAGAGCAGTTCTTTGTTGCTAGAGGGCAGCACTAGAAATAATAGACTCAAATAAAAGGAAAGTAGGTTTTGATATTAGGAAAATTTTCCTAATGCAAGACCTGTTCAGCAATGGAACAAGTTGCATAGGAAGGTTGTAGGCTCTCCATCGCTGGAGGTGGGTTATGATGGGGGAGGGGTTTGTTTGTTTAAAAAGACTCGACAGCCATCTGTCAGTGATGTTGTAGCTGTATCCTATATCCAAGCAGGGGTTCGACTTAGATGACCCTCAAAATCCCTTCCAACCCGTAACATTCTATGATTCTACATCACAGTAATACAGAACACGGTAAATACAAGGATGATCACCAAGTAGGTTCTATCATCACATGAACTAGGCTGCTTGACCATGTTACCACACTGGGAAAACTAATGAGAAGCAAACTCCTGGCAGAGAAAGTAACACTAGGGTTGGAACATGGGTGAGTGGTTAAAAACATTTAACAATCATGAAAGGGAGGGTTGTATTTTGGGACCTGCTTTTCGTGACTGAAAACTGGAGACGCGTTTAGAGATGTAAAATTTCTGAAAATTTTGAAGCCATGGAAAAAAAACTTTTTTTCTGGGTTTTTTTTTTGGGGGTGTGGAAATTTTGGGAAAAATTGAAATATATTCATTCATTCATTCATTTATTAGATTTCTATACCGCCCCATCCTGCACAGCAGCTCGGGGCGGTTTACAACAATAAAAACATTTAAAAATTTAAAATACAACCATAAAACAAATCAATAAAGCTGGTGGTATATAAAAATAAATAAAACAGGTGGGGGATTAAAAATCACCCCCCCCCTCCCTCCCAAAGGCCTGGGCAAACAGCCAGGTCTTACAGTTCCGCCGAAAGGTCAAAAGGCTTGGGGCCAGGCGAGCTTCCTCCGGAAGGGAGTTCCACAGCCGCGGCCCTACCACCGAGAATGCCCGCTCCATCGTGGCCCCCCGCTTAACACGGGGGACCTCCAGGAGGGCACCCCCGGCAGACCGCAGGAGTCGTTCCGGGGCGCGAAGGGCGAGGCGGTCCCTAAGGTAAGAGGGGCCAAGGCCGTATAGGGCTTTATAGATCATTACTAGGACCTTGAACCTGGCCCGGCACACTATCGGCAGCCAGTGCAGCGCTCGGAGCACCGGTGTAATGTGTATATAATATATACAAAATTAATTTTCTTAGCACACTTTACAGATCTAAATTCACTTTGCTACTTTAAGAACATAAAATGTATTGTGTATAACTTTGTTTGCTCATGAAATCATCATGTTTGGTATATTTATTAAATTTAATAGTATAATTTATTCAGACGAATTTACTAATTTTTACTTTAAAATGTTTTCAATTTTTGTTACAAATGGAGCTACAAGCTGCTGTACTCTAGCAACTCTTAGGTTTTGCCAGTATATGAGAAGCAGGCAAAAATTAAAGTTGAAAATAGAAGGAACCATCAACACATTTTTGTGGGAGTAAAGGGTAGCAATACAAGAACACCTTGTCTTAAACATTTTATTCATCATTCAAAAACGTATTTCCATGAGGGTTTTTTATTTTTTCCAAATATTTCCCATTTTTCAGAACAAAAAAGGCCTCGGGAAAAACACAGAAAAACCATTTTTTCCTAGGTCTTCACGTCTCACGTTAAATGATGCTTTTAACCATATACCCACATTCCAAGCCTCATGTTATTTTCCCTGCTGCACATTTGCTTCTCATTAGTTTCCCCCGGCAACGTAATGTGGGCAAGCACCCTTATTCTGTATGCTATAATGCAGCAGGCTGAATTAAGTTTGCTTTTTGCCCTTTATCCCGCCCTCACCCCCAATTCTCTTTTTTGTTTCTGAACATCTAGACTCTGATCCACTAAAGCCTTATGCCAGCGCAAGGGGCCTCGCGCTGGCATAGGGCCAAAGACCTGCAAGCGGCCGGAGAGGCAGGTGTGTGGGCAGAGGCGGAAACAATTCTCTGCCAGTCCGATGCCCACACCCGCTTTGAAAAGGCGGTGGCCACACACACACACACCGGTATTGCAGCGGGGTGCACAGCCCACGGAGCGGGTGCTGGGCAAGCTCCACTGTGGCAGTGGGTACCCCACCATGGGACTCCCCACCAGCCCCCCGCAGCAATCAGCTCGGCCACGCCTGTGCCCACTTACTCCTGCTCAGAGCAGAAGTATGGCAGGCGCAACCATAGGGGAAAGAGGCAGGGAATTGTCTGGAGTCCCTGGAGCCACTACATGCCTGGCCCGTCAGCCCCTGAACCGCACAGCACACCCCCAGGGTGTGAGAGCCCTCCCCCTCCCCCCCGTGTGCTAATCAGAGCCATGCCACACATGGACCTAGCTGAAGCCCTCACGCTACATGGTGTGGGGGTGCTCTGGGGCTAGCTGGGCGGGAGCGCAGCGGCTCTAGAGACTCCAGGTGATCCCCACCTGCCCCCCTTCCTGCTGCGATGCACCGTTGCTCCACCTCCCCCTTCCGTTAGGGAGTGGAGCTGGATCTGGCGCTGGGGCCCCAGTGCCCACTGCCGGCACTGTTTCCCGCAGCGTCGGCTCATAGCGGGATCATGGTCTTAGTGTGGAATGGGGATGGTAGGAGGTCATCATGTGGAAATAGGATAATTGCCGAGTAAACCATAACGGTGTTTCTTGTTTTACTGTAGTTCAGAAAGGATGAATAAGTACTGCAAACTTAACTTGTTCGTTTTTTTGTGGTGTATGAATTAAAGCAGTTGATTATATAGTTTTACTGTACAGGTTCCATTAAAAACAGCTAAAGAATACACTGCTAAAGAGTACCTAAAGTGTACCATATGAGAGCCACAGATGAGAGCATGCTCAGTAGACTATAGTTGGGTAAATACTGCAAGGCAAGAACAGAAGTGAACATTTTCATGTGAACTTGAACTCTGAATAGGACTTTAATACAAGCGAATACATCTAACCAGAGTTTAATTTAAGGAAAAAACTACAGAACAGGTCTTCTCTTCATATGGTAGGTGCACCTACTTCGCAACCGAAATCATGTTTTTCCTGCCTTTCATCTAAAAACCAAAAGCCATTTGAACTACCTCTATTTTATTTTGTTTAAAAACCATACAAAAATCAAGTCTGCTTATGCATTTGATTACTCATTCCAAAAACAAATCTAGAGTTTACCTGAGTGAACAGCTGTATTGTTTTGATGGTTTTCACTAGGAGATACAAATAAGTCTTCTTCTCCTTCAGTGGATGAGCTGGAAGATGATTCACTACTGAGGTCATTGTCACTGGAACTGCTAGAGCTGGGTAGTAAAGCATACTTCCTCCGGGCCAATACTTCCCGCTTTTTCCTCTGCATTAAAATCCGTTCTTTTTGGTTTTGTGTCCGCTGTGAGGAACTGGTTTTCACAAATCTCTTTCTATATGGAAGTCTCCGTAGCGAACTACTGCTGTGAAAACAGGGCCTTTTCATTAATAATCCTGGTACAGTTTCAGTCTCAGTCCGGGGCCATTTTTGTGACCTTGCACCATGAGTCCTACTTGTAGCACTCAACACTGCCTGAGTATGTCTTACAGGGGCTGCCTCCTTGTCCTCATCTGAGGTTACTGTGTCAGAGTCTCCAAAATGTAGACTAGAAGATGGTGAAGATACGCAATCACTAAAGGAAGATTCATTGTCTTCGCTTTGTGTTTCTAGGTGTTGCCTTACTCCTAAAAGTCTCTGGTTTTCTTTACCACCACAGTTCTGAGCATACGAAGGGCCAGCCTGCTGACTTTTGCGTTTTTTCCGCACTACAATTGCCTTTTCTTGTTCTGGACGATCGCCATTCATGTTCTTTTGCTTTTGAGAGTCACCACATAAGTGAGAGAATTCATTCCCTACTTTACTGGCAATCATCTCAACGTCTGCAGGGAAACTTTTGGCAGCCCCAATGGGCTCAGGGTTCAAGAGGATCCCTTTCAGACTCTCCTGTCTCTTTTGTGCTTCAGATGGAACGTCACTCTTCATATCCGCTTTTAGAGTATATACTATATTACATTCAGGAGTCCATTGAGACATTGAAAACTGCAAAGCAGGCCTGAAAAGACAGTTAAACAAGAAGTTATTCTTAAATAGTATAGAACATTACTAATAGCAAACAAACACCTGTTGGGGGGGGGGGGGGATGAAAAACCAGACACACACTTGGACTTGCTATTTTGAGGTGTTTTAAAACCAGGTTAAAAAAAAAGTGTGGAATTGTCAAGCATTTTTACCTCAGAATCAAAGACGTTTTGAATCCCAAGTTACAGCAATATGTCTTATTCTGCAATTACAACTCAAATAGATCTACATACAACTTGAACTAGTAAGTCCAAACAGCGTTAATGCAAGTAAACACCATCAACAGGCAAAGGAAAGTCTCGACTCTTACTGCTGAGCACATGATACCACTGACACGACACCACCAGTGATCATTTCAAACCCCTTCCTTTCAAGTAAGCTATATACAGTAAGAAATTCAGCACAGAACAGCCACAGTTGCTGTTCACCACAATAAGAGAAAAGATTGTAAGTACTGTAGTAAAGTGAGCTGTATAGTGCTAACCACTATAGTTCAAGTTAAGGTACTATGAAACATGAAAGTCAGGATTTCTCAGCATCCATAAACAACCAAAAAAGGGGGGGGGGGGGGGGGGGGGGGGGGGAGATACAGAATATCTTTTGTCAAGGATTGTGCTTTACTTATGTGAACGAGATGCTAGCAGGTTTATTTTTACCAAATTTGACAATACGCAGTGGTGACAGCTTGGCAGTTTCAATGCTACTTGCTTTTAAACGGCTTCTATAGGCTCTTACAACAATTATGATGCTAAAAACCACTGCTGAACTGATCTGCTTTTTGGACTATTAAAAGTGATTTCAGATAAAGATATGGGGTAAAAGCAAACCTGATCTCGCTGTGGTAGCAACCAGCCCAAGTTGGGTTAAGGAAGTCACTGCAGACAGGGTCCAGACCACGTCAGGTCATGAAATGAACTTTCACACAGTCAAAGCCTGCGTGGGGGGGGACGGGCTGCATGAACATGCAGCAGGCCAGCCCTGCCCCCAGGCTGTACCCAGTGCCCTGCTCCTGCCACGATGGGCAGTCATGGTGGGCTATGATGGCATATCCCAGAGTAATCCTAGGCCAACATTTGGCCAGGTCCAGGCCAAAGCATGACAATGCAGGCCAAAACGACCTGCTGTCACATCCGTTATCACTTACGGACTCTCAAGATCATGAAGTCTTATCTACTTGTCAAGGGAAATATTCCAGCAAATCAGTTAGGCATCTGCGTATGCATACTTGTACTGTTTTAGGAGATCAATTTCAGTGTGTCACCCTCTGATGTGGAGGATGTTCTGGGCGCTGTTAGAGCCACTTATTGTGAATTTGACCCAGGCCCGTCCTGACTGGTCAAGACCAACAGGGAGACGTTGGGGCCATTGCTGGCCAGGACAGTCAATGCCTCCCTTAGGAAGGGCAGAGTGCCGGACTGCCAGGAGGCAGTGGTGCATGCTCTGCTCAAAAAACCATCATTGGACTTTGATGTCCCGGCCAGCTATTGGCCAGTCTCTAACCTTCCCCTTTTAGGGAAGGTTATTAAGCGGGTGGTGGCTTGTCAGCTTCAGGAGAATCTGAATCAAATCAGTTTCCTAGATCCCACAGTCTGGCTTTGGTCTGGGTTATGGCACTGAGACTGCACTTGTGGCCTCGGTGGACGATCTCTCCCAGGAGCGTTGGTCCTATTAGATCTCTCGCCTGTATTTGATAGCATTGATCATGAGTTGCTGGTGACTTGGTTGCGGGATCGAGCCGGAGTGAATGGGATGTGGGATTTCTAGTCTATCCTTTGAAACAACTCCCCCCTCCCCCCGCCCACCATCTCCATAAATAACTTGTGCATGCCTCTGCTGTTGCTCACAGTCTTTCCAATCAGCAGCTAAGTGAAATGAACCTGATAACTTTGATAGCTTCTGTTGACAAGCCTATGGGAAGCAGTGAGACTGCAGAGCTTTTCCAGTTTTGCTCTTCTGCAGCAGTAAAGGGAAAGTATGTTATCAGATTAAAGCACTGCATCAGTGCACATTTTGTAGGATTGCAAAGAAAACCTGAAAGGACTAGCAGCTTTAGTTTTGAAATTAACGGCTTTGCTTCTGTTCTTCTCCACTCAGTGGATTCTTTGGGTTTGTTTAAAAAAAAAAAATTTTTCACTCACAGCTGTACATAGCAATTGAACCTAGTTATTTCTTCCAACCCTAGAAATTCTGAGCAAGCCCAAACTAGGAGGCTGAAAGATTCAATTATCCACAAACAAAGCTACCTGTTTAATGCTCTTCCCCTGAATAACCTCCTGATGAAGATATCCAAGTACACACTACACAAGGCAGCGGCCACTGACAGAATGACAAAATGCTAGTGTGGGACATGAGGTGCAAAACCTCTCTCTAAAATACCACAATTGGCTAAAGTTAAAAGACAAATCCCAGACCTGATGATAACACTGCCATCTTCATAGAATGGGACTTCATTACACCCACAGGCCACAGCCTTTACACCCACCCCAGCCCCTCAACATCTAGTCAGTATCCATAACCTACTACCTAGCATACGACAGCTTGAGGTTCAAGAGTAAGAGAAATACCTTTCTGAGAGTTCTAGCAGTTCTATGAACAGGACATTGCACCAACGGCATTCAAATTTTATTTTTTAAAACAGTCCTGAACAAGAGCAGGGCTGCAGAAGGTAGCAGCACAGGCTGCGCTCCATGTTCCTTGGAGTGAGGAGGCTCACTCCAAGGAAGAGCAGGCTGTACAACTGCATCCTGAGATTATCTGCATTTCCTCACCCCCGCCCCCCGGGACTGGATATTAAAAAAGAGTCTAATAGTGTCGAGTCACTGACACCCCTGCAATTTTCCTCTGCACAAGCGTCAGGAGAAGATGCAGTGAACATGAGCACATGATACACACAGCAGTACACACTACAATCCTCAGTAGTACACTGACTGCTCTAGCCAAGCTGGTCTCAGAGATTGTGCTGAGATCTCCCAGACTTACTGTTCTGGGTGATTTCAGCATACATGCTGAGGCTAGTCTTTCAGGGGTGGAGTAAAAGTTTATGGCCACCATAACAACCATAGGCCTATCCTAGATAACGTGTAGTCCAACACGTAAGGGGGGGGGGGGCACACGTTGGATCTTATATCCTGCACTGGCCTGGAAACAGGGGTTCCGGTTACTGCGGGTGTCGTTATGACACCATTGTCATGGTCGGACCGTTACCTTCTGAAGGCCCCGATTCCTATCCTCTTTTGTCCCCGTCAGTGTGGTGGACCGGTTAGGATAGTCCGCCCCCAGAGACTAACGGATCCATTAGGATTCCAGAACTCTCTGGGGGACTTACCCACTGACCTCAACAGCCTCCCTGTCGATGCCCTGGTTAATTTATGGTATAACATTTTGACCCAGGCTACTGACATGGTGGCACCCAGGCGTCTGCTTCCTCTGCAGCGGCAGCACAGGTCTCCTTGGTATAAGGACCCAAGCCTGCTAATGTGAGAGGGTAGGTGGTTAAAGCACAGATGGCACCTGACTTGTGCCAAAACCAAACAATTGCAGCAGAAACTGTTTTTGAAGAACTATGCTGTGGTGGCAGCGAAGAAAGCTTTCTTCACTACCACCATAGCGTCTACAAAGTGCTGTCCAGTGGAACTTTTGTGGGTGGTAAACAGCTTATTAAATCCTGGATCTGTCTATCTGGAGTTGGAGTCACTGGCTGTCCGCTGCAACGAGTTTGTCACCTACTTTGCAGACAATGTTGCTTGTATTTGGCTCAACTTGGGCACTGCTAGTTTGAGTAGAGTCAGAGTTTGGGATTGAGGAGGCCTGGACTTGTCCACTTTACTTGGATCAGATTCATTTAATCTCACCCAAGGATGCGCAGGATGTGCTTGGAGGGATTTGGGCAACCAATTGTGAATTAGATTCATGCCCGCCCTGGCTGGTGAAAGTCAGCCAGGAGACATTGGGGGCATTGCCCATTGGGGTTGTCACTGCCTCTCTTAGGGAGGGACGGGTTCCCAATAGCCTCAAGACTGCAGTAATCCACCGTCTGCTCAAGAAATCATCTCTTGATGTTGACTCCCCTGCCAGCTATTGCCCTGTCTCTAACCACCCCGTTTTAGGGAAGGTTACTGAATGGGTGGTCACCTGCTCTGGGCACACCTCAATGCTATCTTTTTCCTGGACCCATGTCAGTCAGGTTTTCATCCTGGCCATGACACCGAGACTGCATTTGTGGCCTTGGTTGATGATCTCCGTTTGGAAATCGACAGGGGTAAACTGTACCCTTTTGATTCCGTTAGATCTTTCGGCAGCCTTTAATACCGTTGACCATG
Source organism: Sphenodon punctatus (assembly GCA_003113815.1). NCBI lineage: Eukaryota > Metazoa > Chordata > Lepidosauria > Sphenodontia > Sphenodontidae > Sphenodon > Sphenodon punctatus. The sequence goes on along the minus strand of QEPC01011914.1, from coordinate 1,067,996 downwards.
GAGTGTTGTTGACACAGCTGCAGGATCTGGCTGGGGTGCGTGGAACCACTGGTGTGGTTCTGCTCATTCCTGGCTGGGAGAACCCAGAGGATGGTGACAGGTGGTGGCTTGTCATCCCCCTCAGGAGCTTCCTTGTGGGGTCCTGCAGGGTTCCATCTTGTCTCCACTGTTCAATGTGTATCTGAAGCCCCATGGCAAGATCGTTCAGAGATCTGGAGTGAGGTGCCATCAATGTATGTGGATGATGCCCAGCTCTATTTCTCCTTTTCATCTGACCCAGGTCCTGCAGTCTCAGTGCTTACCCAGTGCCTGGCTGCCGTTGAGGACTGGCTGCGGGTAAGCTGATTGAGGCTGAATCCAGACAAGACCGAGGTGATGAAGCTTGGTTTAATCTTCTGACTTGTGGGAGGTGGAAACCCGTCATTGCCGAGGGCTGACCTCCCTTGGTCACTCATGTTCGCAGCCTTGGGGTGTTCCTGGATCAACTGCTGTGCCTGGATTCAGGTTGCAGCGGTGGTCAGGAGCGCTTTTTACCAACTTTAACTGGTGAGATGGCTGTGACCTTTTCTATCAGACTCGGATCTGACCGCCAACATCCGTGCTTTCATAACCTGGAGACTAAACTACTGCAGTGTGCTCTACGTGGGGCCGCCCTTGAAGACTGTTCAGAAGCTGCAGTTAGTACAGAACGCAGCAGTTCACCTTCTGTCGGGGACAGGTCGCCAGGAGCACATGACACCAGTGCTCCAGAGTCTGCACTGGCTGCCAATAGTTTTCTAGGCACAATTCAAGGTGCTGGTTTTAACTTACAAAGTAACAAACAGCTTGGGCCCCAGGTATCTGAAAGACCGCCTCTTCCCCAATGTACCGTTGCAGCCTATGAGGTCAGCCAGGGGTGCCCTCTTGCGAGTGCCAACTACCCATGAAGTTGCTACGAAGGTGTGCAGGGGGGCGTTCTCAGTGGCTTCCCCACAGTTATGGAACTCCCTCCACTTGGAGATCCGCCTACGCCCAGGACTGTTAGTCTTCCGGAGATGCAAGACCTTTGCATTTGGCCAGGCATTTGGCAGGCAGGAATAGGGCTGGGTGGACTTGGGTAGAGGGACTCGGGGAGGAGGACCGGTGGGTGGGGTGGATGGTTGGGATGGTTGTAAGGGATTTTAAAATGTATTTGATAGTATTTTGTATTTCTTATATTGGAAGCCACCCCAAGTCCTTGGAGACGAGCAGGATAAAAATATAAAAAGGAAATAAGTAAAAATAAATAAATACAATCCTCTTCAGACTCATCTGGCAAGTCCTCCCTATAGCCTGTGGTGAGTTATCAGAGGAGTGCTATTGCTCAAGCAGTAACATAATCACTTCTGTAGTGCTTCCATGGAAGAGCTCCACCAGATCCATATAAATTCCATTAGCAAAAACCCTCCAGTTTACAAGAAGAGTTAAGGCTCTTGCAAATTCAATCATGCACTAAAAAGCATGGAAATTGCAAGTTAAGGCTCCCACCTTAGCTTCCGTGCCATGTAAGCAGTAAAGACAGTACAGTCTCACGTATTGAACTCACAAATTAAGACTCCATGCAACCACACTTCCCCTTCGTCTTTCAGTCCCAATCCTCTTCCTCTGTAGGTTCGGGGGGGGGGAGGGGGGAGACAAACTAGGGATAGGAGGATGTGAGCTGGCCTCTCACCCCCTCTGTTTCCTCTTAAAGAAAGAGAGAACTTAGAAGTCCTGGCTCCCACTCCTTCTCCCCCTCTAATCTACTTGGTCCCAGCCCTGTAACAGAGAACTCAGGACTCCTGACTTCCAGCCTCTCCACCCCACTCTAATCCATTAGGCTGTACTCCCTTCACAGGCAACACAATAGTTCCAATTCCCAGCCTGTTCTCCTCTTCACTGCTCTCAATCTTGCAAAAGACAACCCAGAAGTCCTGGGTCCAAGTCACCCCTCTAACCCTGCATCCCCCGCTGCAGTCACAGGGAACTCAAAAGTCCTGGGAAATACGTTTATCAATATGTGTCATATGGAACAGAAATGGGAGGGGGGGTTGGAATGACCAAAAAAAACCAAAATAGAAGAGGAAGTAGAACAACAGGAAGAGAGGCTATTGGAAGTGAAAGGATAGGGATTCAACTATGGTACATGGGTTAAACGATGGGATACTAGGGGGAGCAGTCCTATCAGTCTTCTGAATCAGTTATTTCACTCAGAACCTTGTTATTGTAACTATTCTAATTCTTCCTGTCATTCTACCCACTTACTTGATCCTGCAAACTCTTTGTATTTTTCCCTGTCATTCCAACCATTCTGCAAACTCTTTGTATTTTTCCCTGTCGTTCCAACCATTCTACTTACTGCACCTGGTGCCTCTCACATCATTTCATACCCTATTACCTTCACCATGTACTCCCACAGATGCAGCTGTGTTGTATTATTCACAGTCTCTTAACTGGACGCTGGAATGACAATAGTATATTTATTTATTTATTTTATTTTTTAAAAACTTGTTACCCGGCCCCTCCTGCCACAGGCAGCTCGGGGCAGCTTACAATCATTAAAAACAATTAAAATAAGTCAAAAGGAGGAAACAGAGAGGCACATCCCACCCACTACCCCTCTCCCCTGCCAAACGCCTGGCGGAACAGCCAGGTCTTACAACTTCTTTGAAAGGAGGGAAGATCCGGGGCCAGCCGGGCCTTTACCGGAAGGGAGTTCCACAGGTGCGGTGCGGCCAACGAGAATGCCCTCCCCTGCGTGACCCCCTGAGAAACTCGGGGAACCTCGAGCAGGGCACCCCTGGACAACCGCAGGGGCTGATCCAGAACCCGGGGAGTGAGGCGATCTCGCAGATAGATAGGCAGGGCCCAAGTCGTTTAGGGGTTTATAAGTCAAGACCAACACCTTGAACCGGGCCTGGAAAACAACTGGCAGTCAGTGCAGAGAACGGAGTACTGGTGTAATGTGCTCCTGGCGGCCCAGTTCCACTAGGTGACGGGCCACCACATTCTGCATCAGCTCCAATTTCCGAGCCATTACCATGGGTAGCCCCACAGAGTGTGTTACAATAGTTTAATTTATAAATTTGCATTGCTGTTGCCTCCATTCCTTTCAATGGCCATTCTATTTTATTAATTTCAATGCATACCCAACTTAGTTTTAATTAAACATTTGTATACAACTGTACTCAGCTTCACTATGCTCTGGGAGGGCAGTGAGGACTAGTGGGTAAGAGGGATGGTTGTGAGCCATTAGTGAGCTGTCCCATTCTTCCCAACCACAATGAAAGGATAGAGTAAAAGGAGGGGCAAATGAAGAGGATTGGGGCTGAAAGACAAAGGCAGAGTGTGGGTGCATGGAGCCTAAGTTGTAAGTGTGCACAATATGAGAGACTGTACAATGTCTTTACTGCTTACATGGCACAGAAGTTTAGGCATGAGCCTTAACTTGCAAGTTTCATGCTTTTTATTGCATGATTGAATTGCAAGAGTCTTAACTCTTCTTGTAAACCAGAGGGTTTTTTATAATGGGATATCCAAGGTTTTTTTTGTTGTATTCAATGCAATGGAGAAAGTTAGTTCTGCTAGCGCAGTAGAGTGTTGAGCAGCGTAACCACTATAGAAGCAGGGCTTAGGGGAGGCTACGGTGGAAGAGCTGCTCCCTTCAGTTTAGAAGGTAGTTACTTCCTTCAAATAGCAAGCAAGGTGAAGCTGAATTTTTACTGGTAGCTCCCTCCTTTACTAAGAATACAACAACTTTGGCTTGGTTTAAACACTGCAAACTTCCAAAAATTTCTTAGAATAAAGTTAGCATTGTGTAATGCATAGTCACTCCACACTAAAATCTGAGCCAAACTACTCAGTGGTGTAAATCCTTTGATAAATGTTCCATGTTTCTATTTTCTCTCTCCATCTCTCATTTTGTCTTATTTCATTTTATTTTTTGCTACTGTGCCCTACTGATTGCTATACCTTCAGATCAGAATGGACAATTAACTGCCTAATTATTCCAGTCACACAAACTCATAAGAGTTGTGCAAATGGAGAGCCAGTGTGGTGTAGTGGATAAGGTGCTGGACTTGGACCTGAGAAGCCAGGGTTCAAATCCTGCCCCTAGCCATAATAATAAGTTTATTTGTGTAGCCATAGGCCATTACAAAACCCAGAACAACAACAGGTAACAAAACATAATATAGCCAAAGCTTCCATTACCAAATAACTTCCAACCAGAATATCAGGTAACCATAACATTCAAAACATCTATTAGATTGGTTATACCAATATCAAATATTGCATATTTAAAAACTATCAATAATGTTCAAAAACTACATGCAACAGGGCAAATCCCTCCATCTACAGACTTGCTGCATATATGCTGCCACAAAATAAGTGCTCCCCTTCCATTACTTCCCAAACATGTTGAGACTAGAGGCAGGATAATATTCCAATGTGTAACCATCATTAATAACAAAGTAATATTGATACTTTGACATTTATCCAAAACTTGGCAGCAATGCCTTCCACTCCCCTCAATACTTCTGCTCAATACCCATCCCCCGCTTCAAAATCCCACTAACTATATCCCCCTACCCATAGTCCATACAGATGTAATTTTTTATACCCTCCAGCCAGATGCCCCCTCATCCCAAGAAGGAAATCAGATTCTCCCTGCCTTATGTTTCAACACAAGGGTTAAAAATTTGGCGACTAAGTGATATCTCCTTGTTCTTATCTCTAAGCAGATACTCTTCCATCCTTAGGTACAGACACGTCGGTTTACAGAATTGAACAATATAAATCGTCCTCCACATCTGGTACAGGGGACACTCCAGTAAGATGTGAGTCATTGTTTCCACACAATCTTCTTGTAAATTTTTACAGTGTTGACAAAACCTCTCATTCCTTGGGATGCCCCTTGTTCTACCCTCTGTTAAGGCTGATGGAAATACATTAAACCTGGCCAAAGTAAATGCAATTCTGTAATTCTCCAATCTATGATTGGACAAATACAAGGCTCCCTTAAAGGGGGACACAAAATTTGGATAAAGTTTTAAGAGCTTTTGGACCCCCATACATCTCATTCCCCCTGCAACTCCGCATCATAGACCTGCATTTTAACTTCAGCCCAGGACCTCTCAAAAGGAGAAGACAACAAATAACTCATAGAAAACCCTAATGAACCCAAGATCCCATTGATTGTGAATATCCAGGGACCTGTAGCAGTTGCTTTCCCCTGAGCTGCCAATGATCCCAAGTCCAGCAGGTTTAGCCAAAGCCAATATTTTATGATAAGAGAGTTTGGCTTTGGTGGCCAGATAGCTAACCCTCACTTCGGCTCCGAGGAACACCACAGGCTTAAATCTTGGAGCATGTAACATTAAACGAAGGATTCTATTTTGTTCTGTCTCAAGATCTATCATGGTTGCGCTCCATATTTGGACCCTGTAAAGGAATTGGGGAATCATCTTAGCCTTCATTAGTTCTAAGGCTGGTCTAAACAGTCAAACACCTTTGTTCTGGTAGAAGCCGGCTATCCCAAGGCCTGTAACTCTCACAACCGCCCGTACGGCCTTGAAATGCACCTTCCATGATGGAACTGCAGAGATTAGTACCCCTAGATATTTAAGCTGGTTAACCTGTTCTATATTACTTTTATCCATAAACCACTTGTTGGACCCGTCGCTTACTAATCACCAGGACTTTAGTTTTAGAGTAGTTAATCAAAAGATGTTCTTTATTACAATACTGGCTAAAGGCCTTAATCAGTCTCCTAAGCCCAACGTGGGATCTAGCAATCAATGTTGTACCGTCTGCATAAAGCAAGGCTGATAACACCTGTGTGCCAACCTCTACAGGATGGAATACAGGATCATCAAGAGATTCCCTCATATCATTAAGATAAATATTAAACAAAGCTGGCGCCAGGATACATCCCTGCCTGACTCCTTTTTTAACTGCAATAGATCTAGTAAGGGTCCCTTGTCTGTTTATTCTTACTTGCAGAGAGGTGTTTGTATGTACGGCCCAAATTAGATATAATAATCTAGGATCTATTTGGTATTTCAATAGTTTCACCCATAATCATTCCAAGCAAATTGTGTTGAACGCTGCTTTTAAATCTACAAAGCATATATAGAGCCTTGATTTGGCACGGAATCTAACACACTTAGAAATCAGGTAATCTATTACAAAGATGTGGTCAATTGTCAAAATACCTTTTGAACCCAGCCTGTTCTATACCTATAAGGTTTTCTTGGTCTAACCATCTTTGCAAACGACTTAACAAATACTTAGAATATAACTTCCCCACCACACTCAATAAACTAATAGGGCGATAATTAGCTGGGTCATTTGGATCGCCCTTTATATATATAGGTACTATCACACTTTTAAGCCACTCACCTGGAATCTTCCCTGTCTCATTAATTTTGGTGAATAACCTAGCTAAAGCTTGGCTCCACCACTCTATATTCCCCTTTAACAATTCACTGGGGATAAAATCTATACTCGGAGCATTGTTGGTTTTAAGCGGAGAGATCAACTCTTCCACTTCCTCAGGGGCAACTGGCTCCCAATGTGCCAACGATTCCCATATATAACATGGTAGATCAACCAATCTCACCAAAAACTTGGAAAGAATATGGCTGTAATATTCCTCTCATTTGTCCACTGGTATAACAACTTCATTTACATAGTTATCCGAAGCCCACGCTGTTTTAATTAGGGACCAGAATTTAGAGGAGTTCTTATCCTTTGCTGCAGATTCCAAATCACCCCACAGCACCAATAGGTGCTGCCTTTTCTTTTCTTTAATCAATCTCTTATAATCTCTTCTAGTTACAAGAACATTTTGGATCACCGAGAGATTCCCAATGTTTCCTTTCACGAGACGGCCCATCTGATTTAATTTCCTTTTGGTTGATCTACATGTACCATCATACCAGCCCCCTGACTTATCCTGTTACTGTTTACATCCCATAGGACTCACCAAAAAGGGGGACAAGTTGACAATCAACTCCTCATAGGCCTGCAGGAAAAACCCCTGATCAGAATTAACTTCTCTTTTAAAACGCTCCAAAGTCTGGGGCGATAGAAGGACCGCTGTGGCTTCTAAAATCTGAGATGATCACTTCACCCTCCTCTTCTGATCACTATTTGGGATCCTGACTTGAGACCCATTCGCAAGTGTCTCCTCGCCTCCCAACCGTGGGGTGCCTATCCAGGTACTCAAAGGAAAATGCATAGAATCTGCATAATCCAAAACTTTGAAATCAGCCACATATGGGAGCGCTCTGAATGAAGCTGCTGCTGCCGCCTACTCCTAGATGCGTTTATTTATCAGTCTGGGGAGCCCTGGCAGCCCCCCGATGCAGCCTAGGGGGGGTAGAGACCTTGAGCTACGTCCGGGAGGGGAGGGAGGAGGTACGCCCTGGCAGCCCTCACCCACTCAACGCAGCCCAGCGAGGCATGGAATCGAGCCCCAAGCCTCTCAAAAAAATTTCAAAAAAGTTCCACAGGAGAATCAGGGCCCTGACCGCACCATCATCAAGGTAAGTTTGGGTACAATATCTTTAAAAACCACCACACATACAAAAAAACAACATCATAGTTTTCAGAACAACTGATTTCAGCAAGTGAAACTGCACAAGGGTGTCCAGTGTTATCCAAACACTTAGCACCAAATATTCTAACTTCAAGTTTAAAATAGGTAATTCAGGGATAGATATAAAACTATACTTGCAATTAAGTAGCTGGACTTCTTGCTAAAGAATTCATTAGGCAAGATCTTCAAAAAAACACTGTAGGAACATCAGCACCTCTAACCCTAGAATGAGAGACAGCACAGCATCCAAGGAAGTACACAGCAAAGTTGTTCCTTTAAAATGTATGTGTTGTGAACTTTGACAGTATAGCCAAAATTATGTTCTAGAGTACCAGCAACAGGAAGTGGAGCACATATAAACATTGTTGGCACTATGAAAGTGCCAAGGACTGCAGGCAGTTATGCCCATACTAGTCTCAGGTTTTAAAGGTGTCACTGGGTCAAGTTGTGTCCTGTTGTTGTTTTAACTGCAAAGAGGCACTGATTTGTATTAATAGTGCAAGTAGCTAGATCTTAGAGAGCACAGACATCTGAATTATAATTCTTTTTGATTAGCCAATAACTAGGAAATTAAAAATACCAGAAAGTCCAGTATGTGTTAAAGCATTTAGATCATTTCTTTTGGTCCGTCAATGGAATGTGGCTTGACTGAATTTAAGTGGTACTATTAGAACCTGACTGGTTCTGAATTCATGTATTTTATTAAAAGGTGGCCTGCAACAGAGAAAAGCCAAGCTTGTGCTTTTCTGTGCTTAGCTGGTCTGTATAGAGATGGTCTAAAAAAAAATCTTAAGAATTTTTTTTCTTATTCAAGCCCATAACTGGAAAGTTAGTGCAACAATAGTTAAGATAAACAACAAGAGCTAAAAGGCGAAAGCAGAGAGCCTCACCCAAGCTCTAAGAACTTAAACTTCTGATCAAACCTTACAGCATGTCAACTCTTTAAAAACATTTACACAGAAGCAAAAACACTAAGCAAAGCTGGAGTGAATTAATGTAAGATTCAGATTAATAGAGTATATCAGAGCAACATACTGTCACTGTTAAGATAGACATTTTCAAAAGGTTTGACTGACTGGACAAAGGTATAATCAATGGAGAATGGTTGAGCCATCCAAAATTTGCAGAAGGCAGTTTCTTCTTAGGTTTAATGAACTTAAAGATATGTTCCACAGAGACAAGCAAGAAAGGTATGCATTTAATGTGCAAGATGGCAACGTCCACAGCAAACGAGCCTTATGCAGTTTTTAGTATTCAAATTCCAGGTAATGAAACTGAAGTGAAAGTGCGTCATGCCTTGGTTAAGAGTTCAAAAGGCAGTTTTACCAAGAAATAAAAATGCAAGGGCTAGCTCATGCTGGATACCACTCAATAAAATAAGCAATTTCCCAAAAGGAGAATGATGGTTTGTCTGAAGTTAATATATCTGAATCCTGCTTGTTGTCACTTATGATGTCAATACCTGGCCACTAAGAGAATGGAAAAATGCTTGAAGTCAAAAAAAGGTACAACAGATGATGCTAGGCATCACACTAAGAGAAAGAACCACCTACTTGCAAAAATGGCAGATATTTATCCCAAAGGCAGCAGAAGCAGTCTGCAAGTCACTCTTAACACAGACAGAATAAAGTTAGTCCAAGAAAGTCTTTCAATGGTATGCCACGGATTGCTCTCCATACAGAGGGTAAGACAAAATGACAGGATGGAATTGTGTAGATAGGACTAGTAGAAGATCATGTAGATTGGTGTTGAATTAGGGAAGCCTTTGTCCAGCAGTGGAATTGGAACAGTTGGTTATAATGATTTTCAATTATTAATTTGTCCTTGATTACAGGAAGCCTTTATTATCCCTTTTCAATTCAAGTACTAGCAGCTAACAAAAAATACACAAACCCCATGTTAGACTTCCAACAAAGCCAGGCTATTACCAATATAAGCAGGAAAAAAACATTTAATTTAAGGCATATAACATTACACTTCACATACAAGAATTAAAAAAGGCAGCCCAAATCCCTTTATAGAATCTGGATGTCAACCTTCAAGCAATACTATTTGAAAATGATTCAATATTTTGATATTTCTGCCAAGACACATGATACTTAACCAGAGACCGCAGTTCCCTACCTGCTGCACTCCCTCATCTTATTTCCGCAAGTTTTTGAGAGGAAGGACTACACAGAATGCCCTTCTCATTTATTAAGTTTTCACTAACAGGTTTACATCCTTCTCTCTACAGTCGAGTCTGCAGTTCTCGTTTATCACTGTAACTTAACTGTCTGTTCCTATCTGTACCTGTTCTAACAGTACACAGTATAGCACCCCCTGCCAATGGCACTCAGAGCACTTTACACGGAGCTAAGAACTTCTGAATACTAACAACACTTTGAAGTAGGCTAGGCTGAGAGAATAATGTAACTGGCCCATGGTCAACCAGCAAGTTTCTGGCGAAGGCGAGACTAGAACTGGGGTCCGTCCCCACCCCATATCTCTCGGTCCAAGTACTGCACACTTAGCCATTACACCACACTGGCTCTCATCAATGATGGATGGATAGGAATTATATGTAAGATTTAAAGTATCTTCTTACAATACCTATTTAAAGGGCTTGAAAATGTAACAGTATAAGAAGAAACTGAAATATCAGTTTTCTGTAGTGAAAAAACTTGGGAGTCTCAACTTAGCAAGAACCTCACTGAGTGACCTTGGGCCAGTCACAGTATTCTCTCAGCCTAACTTACCTCACTGGGTTCTTGTGAGGATTAAAAGTTGTGTTAGTTAATTTTATGTGAAGCACTGCTGAGTGCCATGGCAGAGAGGGGACAAATATTTTATACAAATAAAAATTATGAAAAAGAGACATGGACTGTACAGAGACTACTGTGTCAACTGCCTGTCTTGAAGCCACTCAGTGCAGAGTAAAATAATAAGTTGAGTATCGAGCTGGAGTCTTCCTGCAAGAAAAGTGGTGCATGGGAATGCAACCTCCAAGGACCACCTTCTAATTTTTGTACACTTCGCAAGGCATCTGGCACCAGTCACTCTCAAGAGACCGAAGACAGAGCTAGATAGGCCATTGGTCTAACCAAGTATGGCAATTCTTAGATTATTCTTCCATGTGCTGTTACGAAGATGATGCCTGAGAAGCACCACAGTAGATAACATTCTAGAGTGCTTAGAGACTGCTGACTCGAGACCAATCTTATGTGGAAAGTCTGCAAAATACAACTTACTAGAAATTGATATGCTGACAAGACTGTCATTTCAAGTTACAAGGCAAAAATGCTGCAGTAGTAACTGCATCATCGGTCTAAGGCCGTTTTCAGACGTGCAGTGGGGATCAGGCGCAGGAGCGGCGAAACAGCCGCGGCGCTATTCTAGACGAACCGGAAGCGGAAGTTGTGCGCGTGATCCGGGGCCGCGCATTCTTTGCCGACCGCGATCGAACCGGCCTGCTTTCTCTGGGGTGACATACGCGGCCGGAAAAGAATGCGCGGCCCCGGATCACGCGCACAACTTCCGCTTTCGGTTCGTCTAGAATAGCGCCGCGGCTGTTTCACCGCTCCCGCGCCTGATCCAAGTGCACGTCTAAAAGCGGCCTAATACTGCATGCAAGCAAAGTTCTGCTCTACGTAATCCAGAATTACATGAAGCAAATGACAAAAGCAGAACTGCCACGACCACCAGGTTTCAGAGAGGTCAGGCACTTCTGATTAAAACTGCAATGTGTGTTCAAAAAAGGCAGTATGCATTCACTCATTGAACAGAGGCCCTTTGAAAATTAATAATCTTTATTTTGAAGAACGTTATCTACCGTGGTGTGTTCTCAGGCATCATTTTCATAATAGCACATGTAAGAATAAGTTAAATAATAATCTTTATTTTTCCATAGTGCCCCCCTGCCATGGCACTCAGAGCGATTCACATAACAGATTAACACCACTTTTAATTCTCACAACCACCCTGTGAGGTAAATTAGGCTGAGAGAATATTGTGCCTGGCCCAAGGCCACTCAGTGAATTAGTTTAAGCACAAAGTTAAAGACGTTGGGTGGAGGACAGAGGTGCTTAAGGAGTGTACTCAGTAAAAAGAGGGTTCAGATCACGGCTCTGTTCCCTATTCTTGTGCGCATGCCTTCATCTCTGCTCTCTCACCCCGAGCTCAGTTTTTCAGTGCTTGGAAGAAAAATATTGGATCTAGGGGCCAGATCGGAGAATTGGAAAGAAGTCAAATAAAAGCTAACTGTGGGCCACATTTGACCCCAGGTCTAAGGTTTCCAACCCCAATATACTCAGTAGAATACACAAAAGCATTTAATACCATATGACAGGAGCAGACAAAGTTCCCAAGCCGGAGCCACATATCAACGTTTTCATATCGCTGAGAGCCACCTGATACTTTACAACATGGCTTCCCACGATCTTAGGGACAGGTCAGTGTGGCTTCTCCCAACTCCCCTCTCCTTCATATCAAAGCTCTGACTCCTAGACAGTCTGGTGGGTATGGGCAGTAGCAATAGTGGCTCAGGGCACACTGCCCCTGACTCCCACAGCCCCCAGGACACTCTAGTGGCAGCAGTAGTGCAAATGGCAGGTAGGCTTCTATTGGTCCCAGGGAATGGACACGGACATTGCCCCAGACAGCCACTTCTAGCAAGAGCTACACTTCACATGCCTGAGAGCCACATGCTGCTTCCAATCCACCATTGGACATAACTGTCTTTGGAGGATTCGGGAAGATATGGGGATTCCAAACCATCTCATTCGAAATCCATCAACAGGTGGTAGCAAATTGGGGGTTGTTTCTTTTTTACTAACAAGATAGAAGATGAGGGTGGGAACACATGGTTTTGGTACAGTAGAAGGAGCTGAAATTTCCATTAGCAAACTCCTCTTTGCTTACCTCCGATGCACTGATGAGAATGCTCTTTACAACCACTGATGTAATACCAGTGATGTTCAAGTCAGGGGAAAAAAAGGGGTGGGGAGAGAGAATGATTAATATGGACAAGACATGGGGAATATTCCTCCACTCACTGAAGTTAATGGCAAAACTCCCACTGACTTAAATAGTGGAAGACTGCACCTTCTATTTATGTACACTGGCAGAACAAACAGGACACAAGCAGACAAAATATTTGAAGTCCAAACCATAGAAGCACTAGTGGCCCAAAAGCTTGCTTCATCTCTTTCATTTGAGACCAAACTGGAAACCATGGCCTTTCTATAAAAGTTTGGAAAAAATAAATGATCTTGAAGTGTACAAAAGTTTAGTGGGTGAATAGCTTGATTATCTCCAAAGCAACTTAGTGATATGAATTGTGGTAAATTAAACTTACTAATAAGGAAAAGCATCAAAACATTTAAGATGTGGTGCTGGCAAAGACTTTTGCCTAAAAAGCGTCTTGCACAAAGACACTCATTCCCTGGAAGTTCACCAAAGTCCAAAGGGAAGTATTTTCTGGAGGCAACGTAAGACCTATTTATTTGACCAGGCCTTTAGCAGGCAGGGATAGGGTTTAGGGATTGATTTCAATGGGGGAATTGTACATGGTTTATATTTTTATAGGTTTGAATCTATCTAAAAATAATATTATAGCACCCTAAGCCTTCAGGGAAGCACAGGTTAAAAACTGAGTATTAATGCTTATGTGGAAGTTATTACAGAGAAACAAATACTGCTGTCAATCAGCAGGCATAAATTTACATAATTTGTCCAGAGCACAGAGAAGGAATAACCTTGAAAAAATACTGATGAAAGCAAGAATGACAGGTCATAGTAGAGACTAACCAGGAAGGAGCTAGGAGTCCGATACACCACTGAGAGGTCAGCTGCCAAGTGTTTTGACACTCTAAGTCACAGAAAGTTCTGCCATGTCATTAAAATTTGTACAAAAATTAATGGATTTTGCTACTCTCAGATTGTAAGCCCTAGTGGCAGGGACCGTGTCTATTTTATTACTTTGTAAAGTGCCAGGTACACTGCTGGCGCTATATAAATGTCTGTTAATAATAATAATAATAATAGAATTATGGCTAGAATTCCAGTTCAGCGCTCATCTTGGTGCTGAGGAGAAAGGTAACTGGAGAATTTGGTTACAACCTGAAGTGTGGAGTTTCATGCATCACAGAAAACAACTGTAGGGTTCTTCAGAACATTGCTTACATCTCAGCGCAGGTAACAATCCAGTAAATTCAACACAATTGTAAACGGTTACACTATCATCAAGATTTTCTATCAGCTATTCAAGAGTTGGGGGTGGAGGACAAAAAACACAAATCTACTGTCATCCTATACTGCTTGAACTTTTCACACACACATTTGGAATCAAAGATTGCAAAATCCTGCTTTATTGTAGAAATAAAGATTCCATGATATCACTTGCCATATCCTTTCATGCAGTACTCTTATGCAATATGACATTTTAATATTTTTTTTTAAATAGCAATATCAAAAGGTATTTATTTATTTGGATTTATACCTTTCCCATAGTGACTCATGGCATTCTCACAATTCATAAAACAATGGCAATAAAATCCAAGCAATAAGAACTCCCACACTCGCCCCAAAGCTCCCCCCACAACCCTACCCAAAAAACCACCCAACCCACCAAATGCTTTTTCAAATAAAAATGTTTTGCATCACCTCTGGAAGACACTTAGGCTCAGGCTCAAGCAAACTTCCTGGGGAATGGAATTCTACAAAACCAGGGCAGCAACTGAGAACCACCTCCTGCACATCCCTGCCCCACAGACAAGGGTAACCGATGGATCCTGCAAGAGGGAGCTCTTGGCCAACCATAGGAGCTGCAATGGAACATGGTAGGACAGGCGGTCTTACAGATACATGGCTCCAAAACGGTTTAGTGCTTTAAAGGTCAAGAGTTTTGAAATGTTCCTGTTATTTTTTTTTAAGTCTTCACGAGCTCCTCAGAGAGCCTTTGCAAGAAAATGAAAGCCAATCTGAAAATTCCCAATTAAACATACACTTGGGTTTTCCCCTAGGAAACAGTCCCGACTATCATTTATTTTTGCATTACCTACCATGAGTTATTTAAACAGCAATTAATTTAAAAGTTTAAAATATCTTGTGTATCCTAAGAGGTAAATATCATAAGAGGTAAATTAGTTATATTTTATTTTAATTTTATTAACATATTTAATATCCTATCCCTCCTGCCAAAGGCAGCTCAGGGCGGCTTACAATATATAAAAATACACATTAAAATAAACCAACATAAAACATCTAAGAAGGGGAGAGAAAAAGAAAAAGGGGGGGGGACATTCCCCCCCCCCAGGAAAAGAGGAGGGGGGGTTATGATCAAAGTTTTTAAAAAGTAAAAGGTAACTTCTCTCAATTCACTGCATGCAACCCATTACTCATGAACTTACTGGACACATTCCAACTGAACATGAGTAGATAAACTCTTAAAAATAGCTCCTGAAAGGACATATAGTCCACTTCTCTGCCCTTAAGCAGGAGCAGTTATAGCTAAACTGGTCAGAATGATTTATCTAGGCCTGTTTAGTCAATAATCTTCCAAAGATGCAAGTATAGGAAACTCACTCCACTATTTATAGGTGGAAATGTCTTCCTGATACTTAGCATAATTTCCCCCCATTCAGTGTAAGCCCATTCTCCTCGTCTTCCCCCCAGTGGCCATGGAGGACAGCTGGCTACCATTCCGCTCACAGCAGCTTTTATGTATTTGAGAATGTGTGGCAAATATATCTGAGGATTTGTCCAGGCTAAACACTCTTGGCAACTTCAACCTTTTCTCAACTGTCTTGCATTCTAACTTTGACATCATATTTGTTGAAGCATTTCGAGTTTATGAACATTCTTCTCAGCTGAGACCCTAACAGTGCTGAGTAGAGTTGATCAGTAACTCCATCTGGTGAGAAGGCTGCAACCCTTTTTTCATCAGTCGGACCTGGGCACCATCAGCCATGCCTTTGTTACCTAGACCCTTCTGCTAGACTACTGCAACATGCTCTGTGCAGGGCTGCCTTTGAAGACTGCTCGAAAGCTGTGACTGGTGCAGAACGCAGCGACCCACCTTCTGACGAGGGTAAGTCACTGGGAGCATATTAAATCTGTTCTTCGGACTCTGCACTGGCTTCCAATAGTATTCCATGTACAATTCAAGTTGCTGGTTTTTGCCTACAAAGTCCTAAATGGCTTGGGTCGAACATACCTGAAAGACCACCTTCCCTGCTATGCTCCATCACAATCCCTAAGGTCAGCCAAGAACAGCCTCCTGCTAATTCCATCATGGCACCAAATGTGCTCAGCCAGAGACCACAGCAAAGCTCTCAGTGGCTGCCCCAGAGCTCTGAAACTCCCTTTCCTTGAGAATTTGCCCAGGCATCTTCTGAAGACAATGCACAACCTTCCTATTTGGCCTAGCATTTGGTGGGCAGGGATAGACCTTAAGAGGGCAAGGAATTGCATATATAATGTGTTTTGGTTAGGTTCTGAAGCCTCCCCTGTGTCCTCAGGATAGAGCAGGGTAAGTGCAAATAAATCAATTACATGCACTGTCTTGGACACAATGTTTCTGCCAATGTATCACACAGTGGCATTCACCATTTGTGGCAACAGAAGCACAGTTAGCTTATATTTGAGGGGGGAGGAGACAGCACAAAACAAGCTTGTGAAAACAATTTTAAAGGAACAAGGATAACCAGCATTATTTGATCCTAGCTCATGTTCTGTAGTGGCTCAAAGTCATATAAAAATCACTTTCATGCCTATCCTTGACAAGCAGATTTAGTCCTCCCTGCTCATCAATTTGTGGTGAATTTCTCAACTCCTGCCTTGGAAAATTAGGCAGAGTGGAGGGGAGCCAAAAAGGGGGGGGGGGCGCGCATAGGAGTTCAAATGTTGTACTAACTAAAATTTCATTTTTGTTTCCTCCTCCTCCAGAGTTTGCTCATATTACAAACTCCCCATTCAGTCTGGCTGAAAGTTATATATTTTGGAGTATGAGGTACCTAGGACATGATTAGCACAAGCGCTGAACAACAGGATTAAGGACTTGTCACAAGAGGCAATAACCTTGAGGTAACTGCAGATCATCAACATAATATTCTGCTTTTACTCCTTGTCTGAATCAGAATAAGTCCCCACTCCATTCTGGAGAACAGGATAGGCAGGTGTATTCTCCAGGGGAAACACCCCAAGACAGATTTTATGTTTTCTATTAACAAGCTTTAGAATGAATTGGAAAAGCTGTGTAGTAAACCTTTGGGCAGCACCTGCACAACCCAGTGTCATTAGATTTTCCACCAATTTTTAGCAGCTGAGTCCTAATTACCAGGCAATCCAGCCACTGGCATTCACCACTTTCCTGCAAGAAGAGCACAATTCATTGTGAACAATTTCTAAACAGAAAGTTAAGTCCCAAGCAGGAAACAAAATGCAAGAAATGTTCCCTTCATGAAGCATACACAGATCAGCGTGCATTTGAAGCTAGGTTTCTGTACCACTCAGTGATAAGACTGCGCAACAGGCTGCAAAGCAGGCTAGTCACACCACCAACCAAGCCAGAGGATGTACTATTCAACACCACCGTTCCACTTCCTTCCCCAACCCCTCCCCAGCAAAGGCATTGTGCAACAGGCCCACTATAGGTGTGGCACAGGGCAACTTTGCTCCTCCTTAATTAAACTGGAGCAACTCACTGGGTGTTAACAAGACGGTGCCCCACATTTGTCCCCGTTGACCCTGAATTCACCTGCCCATCTGTTCAGTGGCTGCCAGATGTTCGCCCCCGGGCCGCTCGACATGCCATCATCTCTGGAAACATGGAGCACACCGTGTGGGACAACCTGATCCAACGGGTGTCTACGGGATAGCATCTTGTTTTGTAGAGTTGGCTGGTAGCCACAGCTGCAGCCAGGTCCTCCAGCAGAGAGGCATGGCTAGCATGCCTCACTCAGCTGTCAAGCAGGGCCAGAGGAAAGGAGATGGCTAGCCGCCTCACAGCTGAGAAGGGTACCAACGGTGCTGGTTCTGATGAAAAGAGGGGTCACAGCCAGGGAAATAAGCAAGCCCTCAAGAGGAAGGGCCCTGTGCGGCCCAAAAGCTTGCTTGTTTCCACCAACAACAGTTGGTCCAATAAAAGATATTATTTGAACCACTTTGTCTCTCTGTGCTTCTGTAACATGTAAGATGATCTCGTCTAGAACAGGGCTTCTCATTCATTTCTGTACCCCCTTTCCATTTATCAATATGTGGTTATAACCTCTTGACATGTTGGCGATTTCCAAGGAAAATGCATTTTAAGGCATGCTGTTGGTAAACACGGATTTAAGTCAGGAAATATGAGAAAAGATTACTGGACTACATGAATTAAAACTACTGAAAAATATTTAGCAGTTTGATAATTTTGCAATGTCTGTTTCCTTTAAACAAATCACAAGAGAGTCTAAAACTAAAACCGTGTGCTATAGCCTTGGTAGCCTGCAACTGTGTGCTTCTGATGAATGCTTCAGCATAATCATTTTCATATAATCAAGATGACTTTTCTTTTTTATAGTTGAATACTGAAATGACAACTA
>QEPC01011914.1:1023556-1047708 GCA_003113815.1 Sphenodon punctatus | reverse complement strand
GGCACTTTTCACCAACTCCATCTGGTGAGGAGGCTGCGGCCCTTTCTTTCTGGTTCAGACCTGGCCACCATCATCCATGCCTTTATTACCTGAAGACTAGATTAGCCCAATGCGCTCTGTGTCTGTCTCTTATACACATCTAGATGTGTATAAGAGACAGGGGGGGGGGGGGAGAGATACACAGATCAAGCCCGGGCTATCGTCCCATTTAAAACACCCATTCATAGTAAGCAATAATATTCCCTTATATTCAAATGGCAAATCCCACTAACGTTTTCAAAAGCTGCTGCACTTAGAAGAAAACATGAAGCAAAGTAGGCTCTGTGGTTGCAATCCAGTCTAGAAGTAGGACACATCATTTTAGGGAAACCTGATTTTCAGTAATGTAGACCCAAAAGCAAAACTCTGGTTAGTTCTAATGAGAAATAGAAGCAAAAACTATGTAGCAAGGCTCTATTTCAAGATAAATTGCCTGTCATTTTTAAAACAAGAGCCAAGTCTAGTGGATGTTGCCAACCTCTGCAGCACCCCCCCAGGTTCTCAATCTCATTCATTTAAAAGACAACATCTAAACGACTTTTAACCTGCCTCTCTAGTGAAATAGCTTTCACAAAGATTTTAAAAATGACATTTAAAAACATGAAGTCTCCCTCATTCAAATGGCATTAGGCCTTGAGGCAAGTCCATCAACAAGATACACATACAAAACTTAACCACCCAGCAAAACGGTTCTAGCCCTCAAACATACTAGCTCACACAAGAGATGCTGGGCTGATGTGAAAACAAACAAAAAGCATTTGCTCCCCATGGCCAATAAGAAAATGGCATCATCGAGACACCAATCAAAGATATGAATAACGGATAATCAGAGTTTGGGAATGGGATTACATAGCAACCCTCCCCAAAAACCCCAAGCCAAAACCCTCCTCCAAGACTCCACAGATCTTCCCTCGCCTCCCCAACCTAAGACCTCCCCCAACACCTGTTCCCCCAACCCCTCCACCTTCTCCCTTTCGTCACAAACCCAACGAAACCAGAAACCGACCCCCAAACCTCTGCGTCCCCAACCTAAAATGCCTCCCTAAAGCCACTCGGATCCTCCCAAATTGCCACTCCTGCCTCCCCAAATACAGACCCTCAATCCTGCCTCTAACCGCTTCAGAGCCACCCCGCCCCCAACGCAGCCCCCACAGGCCGCCCCCGCCGCGGGCCCGTACCTGAGCGGTTAGCGCGCGGAATGGCGGGTGGTGGCTGCCCCCTGGCGAAGCGGGAGGGGGGAGGGCGAAGGAGCGGCCCCGCCGGCCGTCAAAGGGGCCCCGCGACGCTCGCCTCGGCCCAGCAGGCTCCGACCCCCTTCTCCGTTGCGCCCTTCCGCCGCTACCCCCCCACGCAGAGCCGCCAACGTAACGCCGCGGCTCCGGTGTCCGATTCCCCACCCCCCCCGCCTCCGAGCCAGCCGGGTCCAGGGGAAGCGCAGCCTGGGTGGCCCGGGTTTTGTTTGCTGCGCAGCCCCCTCCGTCGCTGCCGATCCCTCCCTCCCCAGGCGAAGCGCGACACTTGGTGTTGCTTTACAGCAGCCCGCAAAGTGCCGCCGCGGACAGCGCCCCTCCTTCTCGGCGCGGCTCTCCCTGGGAGACACTGGCGGTCGCGCTGTCAGTGCTAGCCAGCTCCATCTAGCGGCCGGAGGTGGGAAACTCAGCAGAGGCGCTTTGGGTCGGGCTTGCTGACTGAGGCGCGGGAGGGGGTTGAGGTGGGAGCCTCTCGGGGTAGCATGGTTATGGGCAAAGAAGGAAAGAAGCCGCGGTGGTTTCCTACTCTCCTGAGTTTGTCGCAAACATACGTGATTTTAAGACCGACTTAGTCTCATGTCGTGATATTTTACGCTAGAATCAGCAGAATCTTAGCTTTTAGAGGAAATGTCTGCCCCTCAAAGCTTTGCAGAGGAAGACTTGAAAGTGTAACGGGAGCAGGGCTTCTAAGGGGCTCGTGGTGACTTACCATCCATAGAGGCCAAATCTTCTAACGCCCCTTTCCACAAGGCTCCTAGGCCAGTCAGGGGCTTCTACATCTGCCAATGACTATGCCCCCCATTTTGGCCTAGGGGAGTCTCAGGGTCCAACTGGAAAAGGTAGCAACCCTAGCTGCTGCTCCTCCAGTTTCACCTGCACCACAGGGGCTTTTCCTACGTCTCAACAGTTTGAGTGGCCATGGAGAGACAAGCTCTGCCTCCTCATCTAATAAGCTCTGTTCCATCACACATAGGCACACACACCTCCCAAGAGTCAAAGGGACAGAAGTTCTGCCAGTCTTTCCAAGCATGAGTGCAAAATGTAAACAGTGCAAAAAGAGATACAAGGCCTGGTTGTCCGATTGAAACAACATTATAAAAAGTGCTCCTGCTCCTCTTCAGAAGACAGCTGCTTTGAAGATGATGATGTGAACATGTCTAACTCTCAGGATCTACTTTCCATAGCCTTGTACACAGGGCAGGAACATCACTCCTATATTGCCGATGTTGTTGAATTTTGGAACAAACTAAGAGAGAGACTGAAGAAAAATACCCAACTACAAAGTTAAATTACAAGCAGTAAAACATAAATGAATGGATCAAACACTATCCCCCAGCTCACTTTCTTTTTAATATTCTCAATACCCAGTACCATGTTTAACTGCTGAAGAAGAAGCAGTTGCTATGAGGTGGGCATCCACTAATCCCCTCTCGATCATGTCAACTATAGTAAATTTCAGGACTTGGGGTGAACCATTCAAGAAATATGCTTGCTAATGATGTTTTAGAAAAAGTCATGTACAGCTGAATTCACCAGAGACTATTTAAGTGATAATCTAGCTTTTGACAGCAGTAGCCTCTTCTACAGGTGCAGAAAGAATATTTTCTTCATTTGGACTAGTTCGTTCAAAAACTGAGAAATCAATTGAGTGCTGAAAAAGCAGGAAAGTGCCTTTTTTTCCAGTCTATGAATACAAATGAGGAGGGGGAGGGATTAAGTTTAGTTTTAAAAAAAGAATGCTGAGCCCTGCCATTTTTGTAAGTTTCTCATGTTGACCAGGCTGAAATAATCTATTTAGCTAGTCATAAATGAGAAACATGTTTGGATTAAAAATGGATTTTTCCAAAATACATAAGATAGTTTTGTTTAAATAAAATTTTAAATGTTTGTTTTAAATGTTTGTTTGGTCTGCCTGTGTGGCTAAATGGTGAGGTGAAGGAGGCTACTGGAGCCAAAAAGGCATCCTTTAAAAAATGGAAAGAGAGTCTCAATGAAGTAAATAGGGAAGAGCATAAGCGTTGCCAAAGTAGATGTAAAAAGTTAATAAGGCAGGCCAAAAAGGAGCTTGAGGAGCAACTTGCTAAAGATGCTAAAACTAACAATGAAAACGTTTTCAATTACATCAAAAGCACAAGCCTGCTAGAGTCAGGGTATTTTCAGACATGACGGGACCTGTATTGGCCCCGTCACGGAATCACCCATTGATACCCCACTGGGATCAAACCGGCACGTCCAACAGACGTGCTGGCTGATCCCAGTGAGGAATCGGGAAGGGGGCCAGACGATTCCGGGCCGTGGTAGGGGGCCAGACGTTACAGTCCCCTTCATCACAGGGGGGAATCACATTCAACACACAGACGGAGATGGTCTGGCCAGGACCTCTGTTCGCATGTTGAATGTGATTCCCCCCCGTGATTCACAGGGGTGAACATCTGGGGGGGAGCGTCTGTTCCCCCCAACAGACATTACGGGATCACGATCACCATGTGGGGATTCACCGTGGTTGAGCGTGATCTCGTAACGTCTGAAAATACCCTCAGTTGGACCGTTTGATGACATGGGGCTGAAAGGGGTGCTTACGGAGGAAAAGGACATTGCAGAGAAGCTGAATGAGTTCTTTGCTTCGGTCTTCACTGCAGAGGATGTTGGGGAGATACCCACGCCGAAACCTTGCTTTGTAGGTGATGAACTGGAAGAGCTGTCACAAATCAACGTTGACTATGGAGGAGGTTCTAAAGCAAATTGACAAACTAAGTACTAACAAATCACCAGGACCAGATGGTATTCACCCCAGAGTTCTGAAGGAACTCAAATAAGAAATTGCAGACCTATTGTTAGTAATTTGTAACCTATCGTTAAAAACTGCCACTGTACCTGAGGACTGGAGGGTGACAAATATAACCCCGATATTTAAAAAGGGCTCCAGAGATGATCCTGGAAACCACAGACCAGTAAGCTTGACATCGGTGCCGGGCAAAATGGTGGAAACTATCATTAAAAACAGAATCGCTGGGCATGTTGATAAACATGGCTTAATGGGGAAGAGTCAACATTGATTTAGCAAAGGTAAGTCATGCCTCACTAATCTGTTGGAATTCTTTGAGAGTGTAAATAGGTATGTGGACAAGGAAGGCCCAGTAGATATAGTGTACCTGGATTTCCAGAAAGCATTTGATAAAGTCCCACATAAAAGACTCTTGAGAAAATTAAAAAGTCATGGAATAGGAGGTAGTGTCTTACTGTGGATAAAGAATTCATTACTGGTTAAAGAATAGGAAAATTAAAAAGTCATGGAATAGGAGGTAGTGTCTTACTATGGATCGGTAACTGGTTAAAGGATAGGAAGCAAAGAGTAGGACTGAATGGTCAGTTTTCACAATGGAGAGATGTAAAAAGTGGTGTGCCCCAGGGATCTGTATTGGGACCGGTGCTCTTTAATGTACTGATTAATGATCTGGAAAAGGGCATTAAGAGTGAGGTGATCAAATTTGCAGATGACACCCAAGTTATTCAAGGTAGTTAAAACACGAGCAGACAGTGCAGAACTGCAGCAGGATCTTATGAGACTGGTTGATTGGGTATCTAAATGGCAGATGAGATTTAATGTGGCCAAGTGCAAAGTAATGTACATAGGGAAAAATAACCCAAACTATAAGTACACAATGCTGGGTACTAAGCTAGGATATTGAATATTTAAAATCAGTAGCTTTATGGGATTTCTCCAATTTTTAATATTTTTTTCGGCAGGATTTTGTTATCTACTGGTTGTCTTATGTGTTGTTTGTTTGTATAAGTTTTCTTTTATGATGGCCGATGGCTATGTAATAAATGATTCATTCATTTACTAAGCTAGGAGTTGCCACTCAGGAAAAGGAGCTGGGAGTGATTGTGAACAATACACTGAAATCCTCAGCCCAGTGTGCAGCAGCAGTCAAAAAAGCAAACAGAATGTTAGGAGTTATTCGCAGAGGGATGGAGAATAAAACTGAGGATGTCATAATGCCTCTATACAAATCAGTGGTGCGACCGCACCTGGAATACTGTGTGCAGTTCTGGTCACCCCATCTCAAAAAAGGCATAGCTGAACTAGAAAAGGTACAGAGAAGGGCAACAAGAATGATAAAAGGTGTGGAATGGTTTCCGTACAAAGAGAGGTTTGACAAGCTGGGTCTCTTCAGCTTAGAGAAGAGAAGACTGAGAGGGGACATGATAAAGGTTTATAAAATCTTGAGTGGTGTGGAACGAGTAGATAGGGAACAGTTATTTACCCTCTCAAGTAGTACTAGAACAAGGGGACACTCCATGAAACTAACTGCTGACAGATTTAACACAAATAAAAGGAAGTACTTTTTCACTCAACGCTTAATTAACCTATGGAATTTGTATAGCTGGGTTTTTTAAAAGGCCTGGATAAGTTCTTAGAGGGTAGGTCCATGAATGACTATTAACCAAGTAACTTACAGGATGAACTTCTTTCTGTCAGGAGTGGGAGTGAACAATGGGGAATGGATTGCCCATTGTGACTGTTGGTTCTTCTCCCATGTGATCAAGATTGGCCACTGTCGGAGGACAGAATGCTGGGCTTAATGGACCATTGGTCTGACTCAGTATGACACTATTTATGTTCCTATGTTCTTACGTTGTTGTGTTTGATTAAATCCCAACTACCATCCTAATACAGTTTGGCACATATCCCCAAAAGATATATGATATGGGGTGTAGCTCAGCTGAAATAGGCCCAGATGCAAGAAATGGACTTGGACCACCCCATCACCATCCTCTCCCCCGCCCCACACCCTCCCCTCCTTCCTTCACCAAGCATCTCTCCCTCCTGCCACTTGCTGAGTCTGAGCCCTGGAGGCCACGGCTGCACTGCCTGCCTCATGCCGCTGCTGACAGTGCTTGCACCATCCTGTGCCACCCACTGTGTGGGTCCCACACAGGAGCTTCCTTCGCTCAGCTTAGTCTCTGCCTGGTCGCACCACAACAGGACACGATTTGTGCCTCTCTCAGCTTGGGCCCTGGGACAAATGTCCCTCCTGCCCCTATAAGAGCTACACCCCTGTACATAATTAATCTAGGCCCTGATTCTGATCTGCTGAAGTCAATTGGAGGGGTTTTTTTCCAATTGATTTCACAAGTATCTGCATCAGTAAGCTCTGGTAAATAAAACAATCAAATTATCATTACATTTCCAGATGAAGCTGTTTAAAAAAAAAAAAAAAAAGACCAAAATTAAATTATGTAAATCTTTTTTGGTAAACTGGTTTCTTTTCAAATTTAATTCTCAAATGAAGAAGTCAAACTTTATTCATTCATTTAATCATTCTATGTCTTGTAGTTTTTGTGTAGAAAAAATAATTTTAAAATGTATTGCCAGATAAGACCCTATTATAGTTTTGATGGACTGGCTGCTATGGGGTTTCTAAAAACCCTGAACATGTACTAAATAATTAGACAAACATTGCCTTTTGAAAATATATGTTGTATTTTATAATTTTTGGTAAGCTTCCCTGCACCTTTGGGAAAGGGCAGGATATAAATATAAAAAATTAATAATATTAATCTAAAAATAACAAAAAAGTGTTTTTAAAAAATGTCTAGTGTGTATCTGTCCCCCTCGGGGATAGTGGGGGCCCATGAGGGCCTAGTGATAACAGAATTGGGAGCACAGGAAAGTAAATCCAAGTTGGATTGACTGGACGGATTTAGATGTCCATGCTCTCTAAAGATCTTGTCTTGGAACGTTGCTGAGTGGTATCAAAGGCTTCCGGACCCCAGGAGTGTTTCTCTTCTTAGGAGGTATATGATAATCCTGGTACAGGAAACTTGGCTCCTAGATCAGCCTGTCCTACCAGGATATGTGACTTTCCGGTCTCCCACCATTAACACATTCTCACGGGGTAGGTCTAGTGGGGGAGTTGCCTGTCTGGTGGATACTACCAGGAAACTAAATACCTCCCCTTTGTCTTTGAAGCTCCCCAATGTCTGTGGGTGCCTGGTTGAGTCAGTTAACTGGTCTTTCCTGGTAATTACCGTTTACATCCCGCCTAGTTCCTCACCAGGATATAACGGACAGGTTTGGGAGAGCTTACTGGCTTTGCTATTGGATATTTGTAAACTCTATCCAGATATCCCCTTATTACTTACAGGTGATTTCAATGCGAGGATAGGTTGCTCCGATCATGATATAAATCAATCGGGCAAATATTGGATCCCAGAGGATCCTACTCTTCTTTGGCCTCATCAAGGGAAGGACCCTGGCCAAAATGTGAATGGGCATGCCCTAGTTAAATTGTTGGCTGAATTAGATCTATATTTGCTAAATGGGCGAGGATGGGATGATTACCCTGAAAATCTTACGTTCCTCTCAAATAGAGGTGGAAGTACTCTAGACTATATGGCTGTCTCTCCCAGTATGATCCCTGAAATTGAAAACTTTGGGGTTTTGGCTTGGGCAGGTGGCGATCATCTACCCCTTGCACTTTCATTGGAAGTCCCAGGCTCCCCTGCTAAGGGTGTAGCCAGAGCTATAGTTATATCATCTCCAGAATCCAGTGGTCAAATTAGGAAAAGATGGAGTACGGATTTGGGGTCCGACATATTATCCTCCCTCCACTCCCATGTAGGGACGGATTTAGCAAGCAGTATAGAGTCTGCTGACTTACCTGATGGGTGTCTGAACACGTACCATCAGTTTATGGCATGGCTGACACCCCAATTATCAACAGAAGGAGGTAGTAGAGTGTCCTTAGCGGGCAAGGAGAGACATATCCACCCATGGTACGATCAGGAATGTAGAGCAGCAAGGGCAAATGTAAGATGATTATATAGGCGTTTTAGGATTAGCAACAGGATGGATTTATCAAACGAATTGGCTGAGGCCCATCGAAATTATAGGTCCCTGATGAGCACATAAGGATGGCTTGGGAGGAGCTGGATAGAGCTGCTTGGGACATAAATTCCTTTAAATTTTGGAAAATAGTGAGGGGGATTAGATGGGAGAAGGGGATAGGAACAAGTACGGGGGCTAGGTCGCCAGTCATGGAGAAGGATTGGATCCACCATTTTGCCCTGCTGTTTTCAAACCCGACTCCCCCTACCCCCTTTTGCGAAGTTCTGGAAACCTCCCCCCAATGGGCGCCGGTTACACCGGAGGAGGAGGTAAAAGAACTAATAAGTACACTGAAAGGAAGGAAGGCCCCAGGAAATGATTTCCTCCCTGCTGAACTATTAAAGGCGGATATGGACTGGTGGGCTCCGTTGCTGGCTTCCCTATTCTCGGCAATAAATGAGAAGGGGGATATCCCAGAGGGTTGGGAATCGGCAATAGTGATCCCTATATTTAAAAAGGGCTGTCCCAAGTTACCAGGGAACTATAGGCCTATCAGCCTCCTAAACGTGATCAGTAAGCTTTATGCTAAATATCTCCTGGTGAGATTAAAAGGCTGGCTCATGAAGGAAAATATTATTGCAAAAGAGCAGATTGGGTTTAGGGGGGGATGTTCTACCCAGGACCACTGTTTTGTCCTACACCATCTAGTCCAAAAATATAGGTCTGCTCGGAAGCCTCTATATGCGGCTTTTATCGACCTTCATGCTGCTTTCAATCTGATTCCGCGGGATTGCCTATGGCAGAAGTTGTTTGCCTTGGGAGTGGAACGCCGATTACTGCTCCTTATAAGGAGTTTACATCTGAATACCTCCTTGAGAGTTCGGTTAAATCATCAGGGAGCCCTGTCCGGAAAAATAGCAACAGAGAGGGGAGTAAAGCAACGATGTGTCTTGGCACCGTACCTGTTTAATGTGTATGTGAACGATGTTGTCCAGGCACTATCAGACCCTCACTGCCACCCGCCTCAAATAGCCGGCACCCCGGTGTCGTGTCTATTTTATGCGGACGACACAGTCTTCCTAGCTCATACGCAGGTAGGACTAAGGTGTTCGATGGAGATTTTTTGGAGCTATTGCAGAGACAATTACCTTGAGATAAATTATGACAAGACAAAGGTGATTGTCTTTGCAAGGGCAAAGCAGGTCCATAAATGGAGGATGGGGGGAAGACTTATTTGTCAGGTCAAACTTTACAAGTACCTTGGCTTGTTGTTTCAAGCCAATGGAGGTTGGGTATCACAAATGCAGGCGGTGATGCAAAAAGCCAAGCAGTATAGTAAGGTCCTTCTATCCTTTTTCTGATCAAAGGGTGGTCATTTGATTCCCCGGGCATTAAAAATATTTTCTCAGAAATGTTTGCCCTCACTGATTTTTGAGGCTCATTTATGGGCCCTGGGGAAGGAGAAGGGGCTGAAGAGGGTTCAAGCGGGGTTTATTCGCTCTTTATTGGCCGCCCCACCGGGGATTAGTTCCTTGGTGCTTTCCATGGAATGTGGGCTTCCCTCCGTGTGGGAGAAGATTTGGGCTGCAGCATTAGGCTATTGGCTTAGGTTGCTATATGGGATTGCTGCTCCCTTGGCTGTCCTGGTTGTGAGAGAAGGTCTCCAAAATGATTGGCTCAGAGTGACCAATTTGAAGATCGGGGAGATGGGTTTGTGTCCGGCCTCCCTAGGCCTTATGGGCTACAGTGCAGCCAAAAGATTGATGTGGAGAAGGTTGGCTGATGTAGCCTGGCAAGTTCAGAGGTCCGTCGTTGGAGATCAGAGGTCCCAGGCCCTATATCTACAGTGGGCAAATGAGGTGCCCATTTTGTCCCCATATTTAGATCAGGGGTTGTCCATTCAGGACAGAAGGCTTTTTCTATTGGCTAGAACAAACTATTTCCCCCCGGCTATAGTTGAGGGGAGATATAAAGGGATCCCGCTAGCCCAAAGGCTGTGTAAATGCCATCTAAAGGCGGTAGAGTCCTTGGCGCATGTGTTTTTGGTATGTCCCCTCCATGAGATAGCTCGGCAAAAGTTCATCTCTCCAGTGATTGCCCCTCTTTTAGGTAGACCTTCCAGTTTTTATGTGAAACTCCTTTTGGGGAGCAGTGATTCAGAAGTAATCCTAGAGGTGGTCCGCTTTATGCAGCTGGTAACCTCTGGTGTTAAATGACTATTTGGGGGGCTGGTTTCCCCCTTTGTTTTTTTAACTATATGGGTAGTGAGGGGATATGTTTTGTTACATTAGCTCTCTTTCCTTTTTAATTTAAAAATTCTTTGTGAACTTAAATAGCTGAAGGTTGATTGTTAGTATGCTAGTATGCTTTAAAATTATATACTTTTTATATTTTTCATATGTATTTTATGTTTTGTTCTGTTTGTATTTGTATTTTTATTTTAGATGTTTGCAATGACCTCGGTCAAGCAGTAATAAACAACTACTAGTGTGTACCTTCCAAGCCTGAAACTGTACATCTATCTTTTAATTGTGACTAACATGTTTAAATGGTGATATGAAACAATGAAATGGCACCTTTTTATTTTAAAAATGTGGAAACATTTATTAAAATCAATGATTAGATAAAGGCTTTCAGTCCAGGAATTTAAACCATGAGTTAAATTGCTGATTTAATTTGACTTGCATCCCTTAATGCCAACTGAGGGAGCATAGCAGCCTGCAGAAGTGGAACCAGCCCCAGGCGGAGGGACCCCTCAGAAGCAAGGACCCTCAGCTTCTGACTGAGCCACTTCAGAAGCCCCAGGGTGAGTCTCTGCCTGAGCCAGCATTCCCTTGCCTTTCTCCTCATCCGGGGAAGCCGGTGTCTTGCTTGCCTGCATGCCTCCCACCCCACCAGACAACTCTCTTCCCTGGGGGCAGCAGCTGCAACAGGCCCGGCAGGGAGGAGGGTGGCACCTTGCCTTCTCCTTCACTTCCACCTTCCTACCAGAGCTGAGCCATGGCAGCTGGATCAGGACAGGATGGGGTAACAGCCGGATATAGCTGGGTGTCATCAGCATATTTATTTAAATTTATTTAGTTAAAAAGTTTTGCTACCCCGCCCCTCCTGCCACAGGCAGCTCAGGGCAGCTTACAGTCAATAAAAACAGCAGTAATACACTAAAAACAAAACATACAAGGAGGATAATAAAATAACCCACCCTAACCCACTCCTCCCACCCCATCATCCTTCTCCCCCGCCAAATGCCTAGCGGAACAGCCAGGTCTTAAAACTTCTTCGGAAGGAGGGGAGATCTGGGGCCAACCGGGCCTCAACCAGGAGGGAGTTCCACAGCCGTGGTGTGGCCACCGAGAATGCCCTCTCCTGTGTGGCCCCCAGCAGACTCAGGAGACCTCGAGCAGGGCAAGTTCAGGTTTTACACTGATTTTCTGGCTGTTTGCCGCACAGTACCACTCCCAGCATTAGCCCTTAGTGCTGGCGTGAGCTCCATACCCTTGACTGAGGGGCTAAGTTGTGCCATAGTAAACTGCAACAAACAAGGCAGTACCGCTAGATCAGGAGTCAAGCTTTGCTGTAGTAAGCTCTGGAAAGAGCAAGGCACTAACATCTTTTTGTGGGGGTGGGGTGTCAAGCTTTGCCGTAACAAGCTCCGTGAAAGAGCAAGGCACCAGTATTTTCCAGGGGCCAAGGAGCGCCATAGTAAACTGCAACAAGCTGCTTAATCAGGAGTTAAGCTTTGTAGTAGGAACCCTTATGTAAGAGCAGGCCATTAATATATTTTCAGGGGTCAAGCTCTGCTGCAGCAAGCTCCATGAAAGAGCAAGGCATTTACAGCTACAAAGGGCTTCAGTTTAGTTTAAGCAAGTTCTGTAAAGAATAAGATATTTATTTCTCCCTCAAGGAGGTTATGATCTCTTCTGGTCATTTGACTATATGTATGAGGATAAAACCGTACTTATTATGTTTGATTATTTCAAATTTTTGTATTTGTGTTTTCTTTTGTATGGAATTGTTTTTATTCTGATTATTTGGTTTTTGCCATTAATAAATATTCATTCATTAATTCATTCCCTTCACTGGGGGACTGTACCGTTTGTCTCTGCTGTGACAGAAGAAAGAGAGAACAATTTAAGCCAAATCTGATGGTGGATTTTCTGGTGTGACAGGAAATGGAAAATTCCATTAGATGGACAATTGCGCTTATGCACAACACATGTGTGGACACACACACACAAAGGAAGAGGTTTTTTTCGTGTAATTTGAACCTCTAATATTTTCAGTTCAAACCCCCATCTTTTTCCACCTGCTTGATGTATTGGACCTGATCAGCAAACACCTGAGTAGTTCCACTGACTTAATTTGAATTTCTTTGGCTGTAATCCTGCATCGCTGAGGTCAATGGCAAAGCACCCCAAGGATAACATCCTTTCTGCAAAGGTTTGCAGGATTGGGACCTATAAGAATAGAAAATCAAGTCAAAATCTTCCCAAGAAATGCAGCTCACTAGGTATGTTTGGAATGTATTGTTTAGAGTACATTAATTTCTGTGGGCTAAGAGACACAAGGGAGTACAATGATCACTGTTAACTCTTCCAAGTACCATTTTACAGTTGCTGGGCTTCTGTTGACAGATATTGCAAGAGCTGATGCAAAAGCCTTTGAGAAAGTAGTGGAGTGCCATAAACACTCAGCTACTGGGGTAGAAAACTATACACAAATATAATGCTGGTAAAAGTTATAAATGCTCCGAGCCACTTATTGTGAATTAGATCTATATTTATATAAATTCACTTATTGTGAATTGTATTTATATTTATATAAATATAAATGCTATTGGGACTGTCCAAGCCACTTATTGTGAATTAGATCCATGCCCGTCCTAGCTGGTTAAGGCTAACCGGGAGACACTAGGACTGTTGCTGGTGGGGATTGTCAACGTTTCCCTTGGGGAGGGGCAGAGTGTTGGACTGTCT
This sequence comes from Sphenodon punctatus, assembly GCA_003113815.1. Classification (NCBI taxonomy): domain Eukaryota; kingdom Metazoa; phylum Chordata; class Lepidosauria; order Sphenodontia; family Sphenodontidae; genus Sphenodon; species Sphenodon punctatus. The sequence goes on along the minus strand of QEPC01011914.1, from coordinate 1,034,608 downwards.
CAAAGAGGCTGTGGTGCAGCCTCTGCTCAAGAAACCATCATTGGCTGTTGGCGTCCTGGCCAACTATCGGCCGGTCTCTAAGGTTATTGAATGAGTGGGTGGCTTGACGGCTTCAGGAGCATTTGGACTGGGTCACTTTTCTTGATCCCTCACAGTCTGGCTTTCGTCCGGGTTATGACATGGAGACTGCGTTTGTGGCCTTGGTCGACGACCTCTCCCGTGAGTTGGACTGGGGTCGTTTGACCCTGTTGTTTCTGTTAGATCTCTTAGCTTCATTTGACACTGTTGATCATGAGTTGTTGGTGACTCGGCTGCGGGACAAGGCAGGGATTAGCGGGACTGTTCTTGAATGGTTCCGTTCTTTCCCGGTGTCAGAGGCAGCCGGAGTCATGCCCAGGCAGCCCACGAAACGCTTCCCCACTCCTCTCGTGCTGAACCAATTGGGAGGGGGGGGGGGAAGAGACACCTCCCCCGACGGTGCAATTGGGGGGTCAGGCGCTCCCCAGGAGCCAGGGGGTGCCCAGGGATTCCCCCACGCCACCAACCAGAAGAGCGGTGCGGCCTGGATTAGAGCAGGTTACCAACGCAACCACAAATGAGGCCGCTGCCCCCGCAGTGCAGCGGGGGCAGGGCCCTGAGAGCAGTGAAGGATGTGCAGAGCTGCAGACTAAACAGGAAGACGGGGCTAGCAGCATAAAAGCCAGCACCAGCTGTAGCTGAGTGCTGGTGATCAGAACTACTGAGAGACTGGCCTCCTGAGAAAGCTAAGTGTTGTCTTATTGTCTGGACCATTGTGTTTGTTGCTGGATCAGTGGATATCCTTGTGACCCTTGAGTGGACCCTTCCCTCCTTGTCCTCCCTACTGTGTGATTGGAGAGTGGCTGCCCTTCCCTCCTTGTCCTCCCTACTGTGTGATTGGAGAGTGACTGCCCTTCCCTCCTTGTCCTCCCTACTGTGTGATTGGAGAGTGGCTGCCCTTCCCTCCTTGTCCTCCCTACTGTGTGATTGGAGAGTGATTCTGGAGTGTGGTGTGGGAGCAGTTCCCCCCCCAGTCCTGGGCTCCTGATCGCCCTTCCCCCATCCTTGTATGTCCTTCCCTTACCCTCCAGTCCTTGGGATCCCTGCCCCCCTTTACTCCCCACTCAATGCACAGCCCCCCTAAAACCCCATGCACCCTGCGTAAGAGAGGGAGTGAGAGAGAGTGAGGATATCTCAGGTCTTGTTTGGCTCTGCGCCCAATGATGATTGTAGCCTGATTCCTGTGGAGTCTAAGGGCCAACATACTATCCTGATGAGCCTTTTCCCCACGAGAGTCTCCTTGCAAGCCTCAAGTATTGTACTTGGAGCCATTATGCCACACTGGCTCTCTATAGGTGTCCTCACACAGACAGCTGCCCTGCCTCTGCCCCACCTCACCCCCGGGCGGGCCATCCATTTGAAGGCAGCCCACCAGATGTGCAGGCAGAACAGAGGCAGGGAAGGCTGTTCCTAGACTAGGGTTGCCCTGCCAGCAGTGCTCTGGAACATCCTGAAGCACCGCCAGCAGAGCAGGCAACCAAACCCGGGGCTGCCATCCCCCTGCTCGGCAGATGGCTGCTGCAGCTCCATTCTCATCCTGGCAATAACATAGTGATCCGCCCATAATGCTATGGTGGTGAAGAGTGGCACCGCACAGGCGGACCGTGTGTCACGGCAGCCATTGAAAATGGACCCCGGTACGGCTGCAAGTCAGCAGACACAGGAGCGCACCCCATGACTTGCTCCAGGGTTGAGTACCCCCACATTCGTATAAAAACACCCTATTTCTCTACCCACTATCCTTGAGTGCATGCCCTCATCTGTGCTCCCTTCCTCTGAGCTTGCTCCTTCTGTGCTTGAGGGCAGGGACTGGATTCATGGTTCAAATACAGGAACTGGAAATTGGGCAAATGAAAAACAACTGTTTGAAAAACAAACAGAAACAGCTTCAGTTTGGCCTACAAATCAGATTCCCCCATCCCTGTTGTAAAGACTATGGATTCAAACCTGACGTTATTTACTCTGGAATAGCTCTCCTAGTAGTCAGAGAGGGGTCACAAAACGATTGGCTCATAGAAATGAACCGGAAGATAGGGGAGCTGGGCCTGTGCCCAGCTTCCCTCACTTCTATGGGTTACAATGTAGCCAAAAAACAGGTATTGAGGAGACTGGCAGATGTTGCTCAGCAAGATCTGAGGTCAGCCATTGGTGAGCAGAGCTCCCAGGTTTTTTACTTGCAATGGGCAAGTGATCTGGCAAATTTATCCCCATACTTAGACCAGGGGTTCTCCCCGCAGGACAGAAGCTTGTTCTTGCTGGCAAGGACCAATTATTTCCCCTCTGCTGTGGTTGAGGGACGTTATAAAGGGACCCCGCTTGCCCAAAGGCTCTGTAAATGTCATCTTCAGATGGTGGAGTCCCTGGCTCACATACTCCTTGTATGCCCCATCCACGAGGATGCCAGAAGGAGGTTCCTTTCCCCGGTAATAGCCCCCTTCCCAGGCAAACCAACACTTTTCTATGTGCAACTGTTACTGGGGGATAGTTTGCCAGAGGTGACTAGGGCAGTGATTCTTTTTCTGTGCTCGGTCAGCTCCCGCAAAGCAAATAAGGAAGGGTAGGAAGGGTTTCGTTTTGGTCCCCCTGGGTCTATTTAGTNGTCACACGTCTCCGCTCAACACTGCTCCATTTGTTTCATCGATGCTACCCCTGGAAACCAGGCCCCCACTTTGGGGTCTTTCAGGATCTTCGACATCTTCATTAGGTCTGTGTCAGAGGCCGTGGACTGGGCTGCTCCCGCTGGAGCCATGCCCAGGCGGCCCGCGAAACGCTTCCCCACTCCTCTCGTGCTGAACCAATTGGGAGGGGGGGGGGGAAGAGACACCTCCCCCGACGGTGCAATTGGGGGGTCAGGCGCTCCCCAGGAGCCAGGGGGTGCCCAGGGATTCCCCCACGCCACCAACCAGAAGAGCGGTGCGGCCTGGATTAGAGCAGGTTACCAACGCAACCACAAATGAGGCCGCTGCCCCCGCAGTGCAGCGGGGGCAGGGCCCTGAGAGCAGTGAAGGATGTGCAGAGCTGCAGACTAAACAGGAAGACGGGGCTAGCAGCATAAAAGCCAGCACCAGCTGTAGCTGAGTGCTGGTGATCAGAACTACTGAGAGACTGGCCTCCTGAGAAAGCTAAGTGTTGTCTTATTGTCTGGACCATTGTGTTTGTTGCTGGATCAGTGGATATCCTTGTGACCCTTGAGTGGACCCTTCCCTCCTTGTCCTCCCTACTGTGTGATTGGAGAGTGGCTGCCCTTCCCTCCTTGTCCTCCCTACTGTGTGATTGGAGAGTGACTGCCCTTCCCTCCTTGTCCTCCCTACTGTGTGATTGGAGAGTGGCTGCCCTTCCCTCCTTGTCCTCCCTACTGTGTGATTGGAGAGTGATTCTGGAGTGTGGTGTGGGAGCAGTTCCCCCCCCAGTCCTGGGCTCCTGATCGCCCTTCCCCCATCCTTGTATGTCCTTCCCTTACCCTCCAGTCCTTGGGATCCCTGCCCCCCTTTACTCCCCACTCAACGCACAGCCCCCCTAAAACCCCATGCACCCTGCGTAAGAGAGGGAGTGAGAGAGAGTGAGGATATCTCAGGTCTTGTTTGGCTCTGCGCCCAATGATGATTGTAGCCTGATTCCTGTGGAGTCTAAGGGCCAACATACTATCCTGATGAGCCTTTTCCCCACGAGAGTCTCCTTGCAAGCCTCAAGTATTGTACTTGGAGCCATTATGCCACACTGGCTCTCTATAGGTGTCCTCACACAGACAGCTGCCCTGCCTCTGCCCCACCTCACCCCCGGGCGGGCCATCCATTTGAAGGCAGCCCACCAGATGTGCAGGCAGAACAGAGGCAGGGAAGGCTGTTCCTAGACTAGGGTTGCCCTGCCAGCAGTGCTCTGGAACATACTGAAGCACCGCCAGCAGAGCAGGCAACCAAACCCGGGGCTGCCATCCCCCTGCTCGGCAGATGGCTGCTGCAGCTCCATTCTCATCCTGGCAATAACATAGTGATCCGCCCATAATGCTATGGTGGTGAAGAGTGGCACCGCACAGGCGGACCGTGTGTCACGGCAGCCATTGAAAATGGACCCCGGTACGGCTGCAAGTCAGCAGACACAGGAGCGCACCCCATGACTTGCTCCAGGGTTGAGTACCCCCACATTCGTATAAAAACACCCTATTTCTCTACCCACTATCCTTGAGTGCATGCCCTCATCTGTGCTCCCTTCCTCTGAGCTTGCTCCTTCTGTGCTTGAGGGCAGGGACTGGATTCATGGTTCAAATACAGGAACTGGAAATTGGGCAAATGAAAAACAACTGTTTGAAAAACAAACAGAAACAGCTTCAGTTTGGCCTACAAATCAGATTCCCCCATCCCTGTTGTAAAGACCATGGATTCAAACCTGACGTTATTTACTCTGGAATAGCTCTCCTAGTAGTCAGAGAGGGGTCACAAAACGATTGGCTCATAGAAATGAACCGGAAGATAGGGGAGCTGGGCCTGTGCCCAGCTTCCCTCACTTCTATGGGTTACAATGTAGCCAAAAAACAGGTATTGAGGAGACTGGCAGATGTTGCTCAGCAAGATCTGAGGTCAGCCATTGGTGAGCAGAGCTCCCAGGTTTTTTACTTGCAATGGGCAAGTGATCTGGCAAATTTATCCCCATACTTAGACCAGGGGTTCTCCCCGCAGGACAGAAGCTTGTTCTTGCTGGCAAGGACCAATTATTTCCCCTCTGCTGTGGTTGAGGGACGTTATAAAGGGACCCCGCTTGCCCAAAGGCTCTGTAAATGTCATCTTCAGATGGTGGAGTCCCTGGCTCACATACTCCTTGTATGCCCCATCCACGAGGATGCCAGAAGGAGGTTCCTTTCCCCGGTAATAGCCCCCTTCCCAGGCAAACCAACACTTTTCTATGTGCAACTGTTACTGGGGGATAGTTTGCCAGAGGTGACTAGGGCAGTGATTCTTTTTCTGTGCTCGGTCAGCTCCCGCAAAGCAAATAAGGAAGGGTAGGAAGGGTTTCGTTTTGGTCCCCCTGGGTCTATTTAGTAGGAACCAGTGCCCTTATAGACGATGGTGGGACTTCCTCTTTGCGCAAGTAAATATATGGTAAAAACTGACTTGAATGGAAGACAGAATTATTTTCTGTTTTTCCTGAACAATTTTAGTTTTAAATGTTTATGCCCGGGATGGATCACAAATGTGGACGATTTTAAATTGTATATATATGTTTTATCTATTTACTTTGTCTCCTGCAATGACCTTCGGTTGTGCAGAATAAAGTTATTATTATTACTCTGAAATAATCTCAATGACTAACTCCAGAGTAAGTGGACTGAGGACTGCATCATCTGGCTGAATTAAATAGGACTACTCTGGAGTAAGGGATTTTAGAATTGGAACCAGCATATGTGTATGTCATTACAGGATCTCGACCATGTGTGTCAGGCAGCCGCCTGGAGGGCGTAAGGGACCGAGCCACCGTGCCCCGAAAGCCCCGATAGGTGGGGGGAGCCCCGCGGCCAGTCCTTCACCTGGCCAGTTACGCCGCCCACAATCAGCGGCCGCGCCACCAGAACCCGGAAGTCCAGGGAGAAGCCCGGTGAGGGAAAGCGTAACCACGCCCTCGCCTGGCCCCAGCACCACAGAGAGGCAGCGTTCAGAGACGCCGACGCCGGGCACGTCAGACACGCCCCCGGCAGCGGGGCTCCATCGCTCTGCGCGCCTACGCCTCCGCCCTCCACGCCAGACTACTTAAGCGCGCCCTTGCAGGGCCTCCATTGCTGGTGAACGGTGCTCTGCCTGTGAGACCGGCCCCCCTCTTGTCCTTACCCGTGTGAAGGAACGTGATTTTGGCTAAGACTGTGATAGAGAGAGAGAGAGAGAGAGAGAAAGAGCGTGACTGTTTGGTGAGTGAGTGTGTGTAGTGACGAACCGTCTGGAGCAGGTGGGTGCTTCCTCAACTCCTCACAGCGGGTGCCCCTGGGCCCGGGGAACGGAAGTCCTAACCCTACCCTCCTGTTTTCCCAGGGGCCTCACTCCTTGTTCCGCACCACCCTTCCTTCCCCTTCGCACCCCCTTCCTGGGACCCCGAGTGACTGTGGCCCGAGGAACGGACCAAGGCTTGCGCTATACCCAGATACCCAATGATGAGCTAGGCCTGGTATCTATTCGATTCCTAAGGCCCTATAAGACCCTGAGGGTAGTTTTCCAGGCACTGCCTTGTGTTCCGGTTCCGGCACACGGGCGGCTCTGCGTGTCCAACCCTCCTACCTTCCTCCCTGTCCCTTGTGAGGTCTTCCCCCAACCTCACAATGTGATAATTTAGATCCTGGCCCCCAAAAGACCTATAGTCACATTTAATATCACAGAAATCAGATGTACTGTAAGGGCTGTAGAAGCTAATAACATAAGTGTTTTTACTTGTGAACAAATCATGTTAGTATTTTGTTATAAACAAAATATTCCACCAGGAACATTACTTATGGAAATCTCTTTATATTATTAGGATGCCTGCAAATTAAATGGTATCAATTTTTTTAATACATATTCTGCACTGTGAATCATATAATTAAGACAGATCTCTTCTTCTTAAAATCTAATTCCATTCCGTCCCAGGAGATTACATAGACATTTCCTAACAAATATGCATATTTTTAATAATGAAATGGAAGAGAATATTCATTTTTGATTTGCAAGAAGTTTATGGTTCTTTCCTTTGCTCTCCTCTGCATGAATTATATTGGAGCTACTCAGATTAACTTATAAATCAGAAACTCATTTCTACAACTTTCTTCTCACTTTTCTATTATGCAGGATTTCAACGATATATCAACAAGAAAACTATAAATCTGTAGGGGAAAATACTGTTTCTTTTTTATAGAAACTAAGTGCACTAAATCTTGAGATTAAGTGTCACTAATAATTTATCTATGCTCAATTAGGAATTCATATACAGGCTCTCAAACAGTATTATCCTTTATGTTTTGCTTTCAGAAGAGAATAGCAAACACTCCAGCACAGAATTTCATATTAGAATTACTTCAGTTAGAGTTAGGCTGTACAACAAGGCACAGATCTTACAGCCCTTGTGCACAGGCCAACCAGTTATATGGAAGTGTTTGCAGGGCTTTTAGCCAGATTGGTGGCCTGTTAACGTTAGCCTGAACCAAAGTGTGTTTTTATACGAGATAGGGGTGGGGAGGGAGGTCTGCAGTCATTGCATGGGGCGGGTGTATGGGCGCCATGCAAGCGAGGGGGGCACTTCACATGAGCGGCCCCACACACATGGCCACCCCATTCACACAGCGTCTGCACAAGGCACTCCAGATTTTCCCGGAGTGCCCCATGCGTGGATGGGGTGGACGGTGCATCGGTCACAGGAGCGTGCACCCCCCATGCACTGTATTCAAATGAGACATCCCCCACATGGACAGTGAGTGTCAATGCGTGGGGGTGTCATGTAAAAACGCCCAAAGTTTTTCCAGTGATTTCAGCAAGTGTTAGATCAGATGAAGCTCTACATCACTATTCTCCCAAACACCAAATCTCTGCCTTGCAAGGACTACTCTTCCAGACTTCTCAAGATCCATTTAGCTCTTACACCTAAATACAACTATCGTTCAAATCGCTCAACCTTGGACCAATGTTTCACTCTAAGTCATATTGTGAACAAATACATCCATATTCGCAATAACTCTGTGTTTGCTTTGTTTGTAGACCTAAAAGCGGAGTTTGATAGCATTGATAGAAAGATTCTATGGGATAAATTACAGGCCCTAAATTTAGATGAGCATTTGCTACTACTGGTTCATCTTCTTTATTCCAACACTTGGCTTAGAGTTAGGCTTAGCCCAGGGGGATCACTATCTGACCCAATCTTGGCATCAAACGGGGTTAAGCAAGGCTGCGTGCTGGCTGCCTTTTTATTTAACATCTTTATAAATGATACTGTCAACAGCCTACAAGGCAGTGCCGGCCACCCCGCAATTGGGGGTAGACCTGTCACAGTTCTTCTCTATGCCGACGACATGGTCATCTTGTCTACCTCCAAAATGGGAATGAAGTGTCAGCTGGCTACCTTAAATTTATATTGTAACCAAAACTACCTATGTGTTAATCAAGATAAAACCAAAATTATGGTTTTCTCAAGGAAGGCCAAAAAGTTCCACTGGATATTTAATCATGCCCCCCTTGAGCAAGTAAACAAATATAAGTACTTAGGCATTTGGTTCTCTTGCACGGGCAGCTGGCGAGCTCACTTGGATTCAGTAAAACTGAAAGCTGCACATACGTCTAACGGGATATTGAAATTCTGGAACACCCAGGGTGGGAAGAGAATAGGCCCCCTGATAAAATTGCTCCGTGAAAAGCTGCTCCCCCAGCTGACCTATGGGGCCGAGATCTGGGGCTCAGCACATAGACTCATTGGAAGTTTTGCAGAACAAAATTTTAAGAACCATTCTTGGTGCCCCTCGAGGTACCCGTTTCTTTTTTGCGAGCTGAAACTGGTACTCCCCCAATTGCTGTCAAAATAAAATCTCTGCTGTTGGGCTATTGGCTGCGTGTCTGTGACATGGCTCCTGCCCAACTCCCAAGAATTTGTTGGCAGGAACAATCAAATTTATTTGTAGTCTACCAATGGCACAATGCGGTCCAACACCACCTTTCCCACATTGGGCTATCAATAACTATCCTGGCACCCTATCCGAGATCCCAGGATAAATCTCTAATTAAATCTAGGCTTTTGGACATCACTCTTCAGTGCAAAAGAGCAGCTCTTAACAATCAGAGGATAGCCCCATGGTATCCTATGTTTACATTGGGCATGGATTACGAATCCTATCTTTCTGATATATCCAACTTCAGAATTAGGAGGGCATTGACCCTACTAAGATTCAACATGATGGATACAAAGGTAATGGAAGGCCGCTTTTCGGGCATTCCGTCAGCTCTAAGATTTTGCCCCTGTGGGCAACTTCATGTTGAAGATCTCTCGCATTATCTTCTGTTCTGTCTCCTGTATGCCAGTTTGTGCGCTGAGGTCTTCAGGACCTGGTTTGAGGGCAAGGAACATTCGGACCCTCTTCTTTGCATTTCCTTTCTGCTGGCAAATACCAATAAGCACGTTACTCATCAAGTAGCGGTATTTGCATTTAGGCTTGCAGTGGGAAAAAAGAAATTTGCTGTGGCAAGTAACTCTTCTCCATAGGAGTGACCACTAGGTATGCCCTCCAGACCAATTATCTAGTGTCTGTTTTATTTAGAACTTGCGATTGGGAATGTATTTTCCCGCTATAAGTACTCACTCTCCATGACCTTCTCTCTGTCTAATTTCCCCCGAGCCGCAAGGATCAAGTGCCGCCGATACAAGCCCCGGGAAGGGCAAGGCAGATTTTAAGAGATTTTAGTTTTGTTATGCCTTGAGTTATTGTCAGGTATTTAATCCCAGTACTACGGAAATGCCTTTCTATTTTTCATTATTTCCTGTATCAGGTATATGATATTTCGTAGAGATATTAAAAGGTCCGCAGCTGTTCTCTTTCTTTTTTGTGTGCTTGCATTTTGTATATTTTTGTATTTTGTTACGACCTCACGGTTCAGACAATAAACTGTTTTACTTACTTACTTATTAAATACAATTAATGGCAAGTAGTCAAAATAACTGGTGTCGCCTATTTACAATTCCAAATAGCTTCCCTAGAAGCCTCCTTTTTTTATTAGTGCTGCTGTGGGCCTCCCAGCCAAAATCTTGTTAAACTCTGTTGCAGGGCAGTGCCCCACATGGGTGAGTACATGCAGAATCAGGTGCAACCCTTGCTCAATGACCCCTTTTTAGGTGCACCACACCTGGTACCAGCAGTAAGGTGTCCATCAAGGTTTTAAGTTATTCACCTTGTGCACAGTATATTCGGCATATCGTATATACCAGGAGTGACCAAACAGTGGCTCAGAAGTCACATGTGACTCAGGCAATTCAAGTGCAGCTCTCAGCAGGGGCTGGTCCTGGGCCCTGTGCTGCCTAAACATTCCTGTGCCTTATATCATTGCAACCTGAGTCTCAGCAGCTGAATCACAACAGTTTCTCAAAGCACTGGCTCTGCCAGCCAATCAGAAAGCAGTAGAAGTGCGTGTGTGTGTACGTGTGCATGTGAGTGTGCGTGTGAGCGTGCACGCATATGGCTTTTGGTACATGGATCTTGAGGCTGGGAACATTGGCCACCCCTCTTTTTTTGTTTTTTAATTAAAATTTATATCTTGCCCTTCCCTGAAAGCTCAGAGTGGTTTACAAAAGCAGAACACAAAATAGTAAAAATATAGAATAAAAAACTCCCCTAAAAATCCCTATCTCCTGTTAGTAACTGGGCACAGAGGAGGGTGGCACGAGCCTGCTTCCACAAGGGGGTGTGGGGACTGGGGAGAAGGAAGAGAATCCCCGCACAGAAGAACCCTCTGCCTAGCAGTGACCTTCAGAGTCCCCTCGTACAAACCCCAGCTCCCGCCGAGCTCCAAACCCGAGGCATCCCCGTCGCACGGCGGGGCAGAGAGCGCCCCTACGTTGCACACAGATGAGGGGGCAGGGCCTGGGGAAGCAGGAGCCGTAGCAACTGATCAGGGAGAAAGAATCACGCAGCTGCTGTTCAGCACACCTGCAAGCACGCAAGTGGGCGGGGCTGAGCATTTATAGGACGGGGCACAGCTTCCTTCACTTGCCGCGATCAGCAGTGCTGTGAAGCTGGCCCCGTGTGATTCTTGTGACAGGCTTGTTGGAGTATCTTGTATTATTATTATTATTATTATTATTAAACATTTATAAAGCGCCAGTAACAACCTGGCGCTGTACAGAACATACAATCAGATGCGGTCCCTGCCTGCGGCTTACAATCTAAAAGACAAGGAGGGGGAGACAAGGAGAGGGGACAGCGGGAGAGACATGGGAGAAGACAAACAAACATTCAGGCGGATGCGAAGTCTCAGGTGCGTGTACTTG
>QEPC01011914.1:986698-1019788 GCA_003113815.1 Sphenodon punctatus | reverse complement strand
GTGCACCTTTGGCCTGTGGCTGTGGGGTGGAGCCCTCCCAGGGGCTTCTGGGGGCGGAGCCTCGCTCACCTGCAGGGGATGAGCGCTGCAATGGCTGCTGGGGGCTTCTGGGGGCGGGCGTGCACCTTTGGCCTGTGGCTGTGGGGTGGAGCCCTCCCAGGGGCTTCTGGGGGCGGAGCCTCGCTCACCTGCAGGGGATGAGCGCTGCAATGGCTTCTGGGGGCGGGCGTGCACCTTGTATCCTTTAGAGTGTGTGTGCTGTGCAGAACGAACTGAGAGTGAAAGGTGAGTGCGTGAACTAGGAGCCCTGAGTGTTGTTTATCTGTAGCACAATTCCCCTACTTTCCCCGGCGGTTCCCTTCCTTCCCCTTTCCCAAGGTGTTAACCCCTTCCTCACTGTCCAGGACATGAGGGTGAGCTCCCCTGAGTACAGAGCGAGTGGGTGTGGGGTTTGGGCGGTGTGAGTGCGGGCAGGGACCTGGTCCCCCTGTGGAGTGTGTGGGGGACACTCACGTTTCCTGTTGGCTGCCAATACTCCTGTGATGATACGGCCTCGCCCCGATTGGGTCGCCTAGGGCCAACCTATATCCTGAGGGGTCCTTTTTCACAGCAACGACCGCAGGAGTCCCCTTGTCTGTTTTGGGCATTTCCCAGGGCTAGGTCTGTGGGTTCCCTTTCTGTGACCCCTTACCCTCACACCTCCACTCCAACCCCACCCCTCACTTCTATCCTCGCCTGCCAAAAGCTCTGCCAAACAAAAAGGTTTTACACCACCTCCAGAATATGCTCAGGCTCTGGCAGACCTCTACAGGAAGGGAATTTGGAAGTATGAGGGCGGCAATCAAGAACGCCTCTCTGCGGGCCCTTGTACTGAAGAAATTTACCTGTGGTACCAGCAAGAGGGTGCTCCTGGCCAACCACAATGGAGCATGGATGGAAAGGTGTTTTTTCAGATTTGTGGGGCTCAAGCCATTTAGGACTTTAAAGGTCAAAACCAGCACCTTGAATTGTGCCCAGAAAGCTATAGGAAGCCAGTGCAAATTATAGAGAACAGGTGTAGTGTGCTCACGGCAACCCAACCCAGAGACGAACCTGGTTTGCCATATTTTTCACCAGCGGTAGGTTCCAAACAGTCACCAAGGGCAGCCCCACATAGAGCACATTGCAGTAGTCTAACCTCGAGATAATAAAAGCATGGATGATGGTGACCAGATCCAAATCAGAAGGAAAAGGTTGCAGTCTTCTAACCAAATGTAACTGATGAAATACGCTCCTGGCCACTGCCATAACCCAACAATACTGACACCGCAAAGGGGCCAGGAGCACACCAAGGCTGCGAACCTGAGTAACTAGAAGGGGCCAGACCCCCTCAATAATAAGGGTCCAAATCCCCTCCAGGTCACAAGAACGGACAACCATCATCTGTCTTGTCTGGAGCTTCTTCACTCCTGCTCCCATCTCTCTCTCTGTCTGGTTTGGAACTACCTAAAGGCTTATAAGAAGGAAGCTCGCCTGGCCCCAAGCCTTTTGACATTTCGGCGGAACTGTAAGACCTGGCTGTTTGCCCAGGCCTTTGGGAGGGAGGGTGGGGGTGTGTGATTTTAATCCCCCGCCCATGTATTTATTTATTACTGTCTTTTAGCCCTGTTTTACTGATGCATTTTATATTTATATTTTAACTGTTTTAATTGTTTTTACTATTGTTGTCAGCCGCCCCGAGCTGCATTGCAGGAGGGGGCGGGATAAAAATCTATAAAATAAATAAATAAAAATTATAGGTCCTCTGCTTAGGCATTACCTACTCTGCTGTGTCTGTCTGTCTCCCAGAAGCCTTCTCCCAGCTGCTTTGCCTTCTTATACAAGCCACCTGAGGCTTTCGTGTGGGCCCCATTTAAAGTCTTAAATATTATCCTACAACCCCAGACAGCAAAACAGTCTGTGCAAAGTATAGGAAGTCAACTAGGAACCTGGTCCCATTTGCAGATGGTACATTTTGTGACCTTTGGGGTACCAACCCACACTTTGGGAACCTTTGGCTAAAGCTTTCTACCCCTGAGTGCATGGAGAAAGTACACAGTGGGCTGGGAGCCCCCAGTCAGATGCTCATAAACTTCCCCAGCAGAGAAAGACAAATGCCTAGGAGAGTCTGTGAAGAACGTGGGATCACTCTCTGAAATTAACAGGCAGCAGATTTAAAACAAGTAGAAGGAAGTAATTATTTATTATTATTAATTATTATTATTATTATAAGCATTTGTATAGCACCAGCTATGTACCTGGCGCTTTACAGAACAATAAGATAGACATGGTCCCTGCCTACGGCTTACAATCTGATAGACACAGAGGGGGAAGTCAAGGATAGTGGACATGGGGAGAGACAAGGGATAAATTACATTCAAGTGAATGTGAAGTCTCAGGTGCACATACTTGGCTTGGTTGTGTTTAGGCAGGAGTCTGCGGGGAGGGCAGACAGCAAATACTGAAAGGAACGTTCTAACAGGCATTGGGAAAGGCGGCGAGGAAGAGGTGGGTTTTGAGGAGGAATCTGAAGGTACGGAGGGAGGAGGCAAGGCAGATGTGGGCAGGGAGGGAGTTTCAGGCACGGGGGCAGCAAGGGAGAATGGACGAAGGTGGTTAGGGGACGAGGGAGAGCGAGGGAGGGGGCAGAGGAAGAGCGGAGAGCGTGTGCAGGCGTGTGTAAGGAGACTAGGGCTGAGAGGTAAGGGGGAGCCAGGTTGTGAAGGGATTTGTAAATGAACACCAGAAGTTTGTGAAGGATGTGTTCGGGAAGGGGGTTATGGTTAGCCTGTGGAACTCATTATAGCATTCACAACATTGCTAGAATGTTGTGAAAGCTGATAGCATAATTGGTTTTTAAAAAGGATTGGATACATTTGTAAGAGGATAGGTCCATAAATGGCTATTAGTCAAGTTAGTCAGGGGACAAGAACTCTAGCTGTCAGGGCTGGGAGTAAATAGTGACGTGTTGTGCACTTCTCTAAATTGCAACTGAATGTGGACACAGTCAGAGACAGGATGCTGGGCTGACCCAGTATGGTGGTACTTATGTTCTTGAAGGAAGCATAGAGACTGGGAGAAAGTGTTTAATCTCCAGTAAAAAAAGACAAAAACATATCTACATGTGTAGCATTGCACTGATTTCAGAGATTTAATTATAAATGGTTTATTATGGAATTCATATGAGAAACTACTAGAAATTATAGTATTACAATTGTCTACAGCGGCATGTTATACATGATATATTAAATATTTATTTTGTTTTAGACCACTGAAGTTTTAGAAGACGTTCTGAAGAAGACCATTTGGGTTGAAACATGTTAACACTGGTATATGAGAAGTTTGACTTGTCTGCATAATCAACGCACTATGGACTTTCCTTCTGGAAATTGTTTGTGAAGATGTAATGAACTGCGATTAGAAACTGTTTGTATAGACGTATGTTTAATGTTGGTACAGAATAAGTTTTATTTATTTGCATAGTTAACAAAATATGGACTTTCCTTTTGGCATTACTGCGATTAGAAATTGTTTGTAAAGGTGTATGATTCATTTGGGATTGGATTAACCATCAATTCAAGTATTTGATATGATTCATTGTTCACTCATATATACGATCTGTGGATCAAGATAATTTTATTTTGTGTAACACATACTTTTCAATAACAGCATACTATATAAGATATAATCCCTCTTTGTTTTTTTGTATGTTTTGCCTAGGAGTGTAGGACCTGTCTACTGGCGTGGGTGGCTGCCCCGATTCATATGGGCAGGGGGCGCGTGGGCACCCATTGCCATGCACTTTTTTTTTGCTCATCCCGCACAGCGCACTCTCGATTTCTCGGCACTGCGTCAAGAGTGACCATGAGCGGGTGCCGAGTGGCACATGGGAGCGCGCTTCCCCCCACACCATCTTCAGACAGGCAGGCAGATGAGGGACTCCTGGGTGGCCATGCATGGTAGCAACTCGTTTAAAAACACCCACTATGTTCACATTAGGTGTATGTGAACGAAGCACCTGGTTGGTGATTATGGTTTTTCAAGAAGTTGATGCTCACAGCTTTTCATATAGCCAAACCTGTGTTATAATGTTCACACAAACAAACAAAAACAATTGTGGGTTTGGGCTAACAGCTACTAGCATAATGTAGGACACTATCCTGACTCCTCTGAAGTCAATGGAAGCTTACCGATTGCCTTCAGTATAGCCAGGATTGTACCTGTAATGTATGAAAAAGACCTTCAATGACTCAGGATTAAACTGAACGGTTTACAAATTTGGAGTTAGGAAAGGATTTCCGCGCAGGTCTATTTGAAAGGATGATTAGATGTTCATATTGCGGTGACCAGCTGATCTATTATTATGGGACTATTCTCCACCATTAAAATCAATGGCAAACCTCCAATTGACTGTAATAGTGGGGAACTGTCCTGTTACAGTCGGACAGATATGCCCATATGATGATTTTTCCTTTAACTGCAGCTTGGTCAGCACAGGTGAACCCATGATTTCCATATTGGATATCTCATATTTTCTAACGTTGTTCATCATTACCAACATAATTATTCTGGTCTTTTGTGTAACCCATAAATCACTTTGATTAATGTGCTCTTTGTCCAAGCTGTAAAGTCACAGGAGTAGCATACTATTTGTATTATGCTCTTTCAACAGATAGAATGCTTCCGACCAAAAGCATTTTATTGGTGCATTTTTGCTTATTCTAGAAAAATGCTTATTCTTCTAATAACATTTTGAGCAAAGCAAAATTATAAATAAAAGTAGTAATTTAATTTGAGATCTACTTCCTTACATAATACTATCATTCAAGGTCACAAGAAATAAACTATCATCTTTCACTTTGTTCCATATAGAATATCACATTGACTTGTTCCAATGAGTTGTTTTAATACTGAACTTCAGAGAAATGTTGAACATTTTAAAAAAAATAAATTAAAAAAAATTAATAGTTAAAACTCTGGGCTTGCCGACCTCCAGCCTTTAAAGTCTATGAGTCAGCCCACATTGACTTTGGGTGTTTTTAAACTAGCAATATGATGGGGGGTGGGTCCGTGACCACTGAGTGGCACTGCTGCAGAGCACTCACTCAGGTGGAGTGTGTGGGGAGCTATTCAAACAGGTAGCTCCCAGCATGGCTACTCTGGCCATGGAGTCAAACCACCACACACTCCCTCTGCCACGGACCGTGTGGGGAACCATGTGTCCTTTGCAACTGACATGTCCCTGGCATATGTTCTGGGGAACCCTGGCTCCTGTGTGAAGGACATGTCCCCTACCCACAGCGCCTATGAGCAATGGACCGGTCTGCTGGCCACCCCAGTTCATATAGTCTTGGTGCCGCAGACCTCCTTGGTTTACAGAGGGTCTGCGGCAACTGAAGCGTGAAGGGCAGCTGTTAGAGCGACCGTGGCATCGTTCGCATACTGAAGCCGAACGGTTGCAACATAGAGCGAGTTTACGAGCCTATGCTGTGGCTGTGCAGGCAGTAAAAAACACCTTCTTTGCTGCCCTCATAGTATCCACAAAGTCTCGTCCAGCTGAGCTTTTCTGGGTGGTGATGGGGCTGGTCGGTCTGGCCTCGCTCTGCCTGGAACTGGAATCTTTCAGTGCCCGCTGTGACAGGTTTGCCGATTACTTTGCAGATAAGATCGCTCGTATCCACCATGATTCCGATGTCACGTTTATGACTCGTGCCTGTCCTGGCTGGTTAAGGCCAGTCGGGAGATGTTGGGGCTGTTGCTGGCAGGGGTGGTCAATGCCTCCCTTTGGGTGGGCAGAGCGCCATGCTGCTTCAAGGAGGCGGTGGTTCGGACTCTGCTTAAAAAGTCATCACTTGACATTGACTCCCTTGCCAGTTATCAGCCTGTCTTTAACCTTCCCTTTCTAAGGAAGATCATTGAATGGGTTGTGGCTCGGCAGCTGCAGGGGCACCTGGACGGTGGCAGTTTTCTTGATCCCACGCAGTCCAGCTTTCATCCGGGTTATGGCACTGAGACTGCACTTGTGGCCTTGGTCAACGATCTTCGCCAAGAATTAGACCAGAGTTGATCGGCCCTGCTGATTTTGTTAGATCTGTCAGCTGCATTTGATACTGTTGACCATGAGATGTTGGTGATACGGCTGCAGGACCAAGCTGCGGTGGGCAGGATTGTTCTTCAATGGTTCGGCTCTTTCCTGGCTGGAAAAACTCAGCAAATTATGCTCAGGTATTATTATTATTCTCCCCGGGCCCGCACATGTGGAGTCCCACGATGTTCTATTCTGTCCCCTCTCTTGTTCAACGTGTATATGCAACCGCTCGGTGAGGTCATGAGACAGTGCGATGTCATCAATATGCTGATGACACCCAACTCTTCGTCTCTGTCACAGGGAGGGGGTAAAAAGGGGGAAAGGACTGCCAAAGGCAGAAGGACCACGCACGCCAACCCCAGTCGAGCTCCCAGGAGGCCCACCCCTCCGGCTTGGGCTCACAAGGTTTTCTCAGGAAGAATATGCCCGTCAGGATATTGAGGCGGCCCATTAAATCTCCAGGAGATTAGGCCTATATCATCATAGGGGGCCAAACAATCTATGCACGAGGGTGCCTCCTTTCTGCCACCCACCTTAAAATCACCACACTCACCAGGAGGAAAACAGAAAGATGGTGCTGGAATGGGGGGGAACACACTGGGAAGGGAACCCCAAGGAGCAACGGGAAGGTGGGGGCCTCACACAACAGGGATGACAGGGGAAGGGAAGGATCCCGGGGAGGGACAGCCGCCCCGGACCGCCACCCCGGACCGCCACGGCACTTACTCACTCGCTCAAGGTTGGGGGATGTCAGGGAAGGTGGTCACTCACAGCCAAACTTGCATGCTCCAACGATTTACAATGAGATGAAGAAGGGAACCAGACAGGAATTCTCTCGCCACTCTCTCCCCTCCAAAACACCAGGGGGTCAGTCTTGAACAGATCACCAGCGCTGTGTCTCCTTCAGCGCCGGTGTATAAAGCGGGAGCCACACCCCCACGCTGGGCCTGGAGCCACAGCGAGCAGCACAGCTGTGCTGGCCCCGCCCCCACATTCTGCACAGAGGCGGGGGGAGGACCTTCCTTGGGATCCTGTTGCAGCTGCTGCTTAGCAACCGCAGAGTCCCCATGCGCCCCAGAGGGAAAAGCGGGTATGTCCAGAGCGGGGGGTGGTACTGGGATATGGGAGAGTTCTGGTGTCTGGGGCCCCTGCAAGGGTCAGCCCTGGGAGGTGCCTGATACTCTCCTTTTCATCGGATCCAGGCCCAGCAGTCTCGGTACTTATCCAGTGTCTGGCGGCTGTGGGGGACTGGATGAGGGCGAGCCGACTGAGGTTGAATCCCAACAAGACAGAGGTGATGATGGTGGGTAGGGCGGTGAAGGTAGCGGCTCCTGTCATTGATGGGATTCGCCCCACACTGGTCCCCAAGGTTCAGTCTGGGCGTGCTCCTCGATTCTCAGCTCTGCTTAGATGTGTAGGTGGGGCTATGGCGAGGAGTGCGTTTCGCCAATTACATCTGGTGCATCGGCTTCAGCCATATGTCTAAGAAAATGACCTGAACAAAATCATCCATGCGTTCATTACCTTGAGATTGGTCTATTGTAACAAACTCTATGTGGGGCTACCCATGGTGACAGTTTGCAGACTGCAGCTAGTACAGAATGAGGCGACACGTCTCTTCATAGGGGTGTGCCGCCGTGAGCACATTACACTGGTGCTCCGGGCTCTGCACTGGCTGCCTATAGTCTTCCGGGCCCAATTTAGGGTGTTGGTGCTGACCTATAAAGCCCTACACGGCTTGGGCCCCACCTATCTGCGGAACAACCTCACACACACACCCATGTTTTTTATTGTCCCCTACGGTCTGCCGGGAGCACCCTTCTTGAAGTCCCCGAAGTTGTTCAGGGGGAGACTATGGAGAGGGCATTCTCGGTGGCTGCCCCTCGGCTGTGGAACTCCCTTCCGGCGGAGGCCCGGGTAACCCCAGACCTTCCCTCCTTCTGGCATCAATGTAAGAATTGGCTGTTCCACCAGGCTTTCGGGGAGGGAGATGGGTGAAGGCTGGGGTTTTGTGGGAGGGGATGTCAGTGGGAAAGAGGGAAGGGATTTGGCACACACCCTCGCACTCAGATCTAGCGTACTCAAGCTCTGGCTCGAACCATACTGGGAACGGTGCCCGTCAGGATAGTGTGTGGGCCCACAAAGTCTCGCAGAGACTAGGCCCCTATCATCACAGGGCACAGAGCAAGGTGGAAGACTGGAGCCTGTCAGTTCCATTGTAAATTCCCACACACGCATGTTCACACTGGGGAGGGGGGAAGGGAAAGGCAGTGCGACCCGGTGGGGAGAGGAAGGCAAGGGTCCTAGAACAGCAGGGAGAATGGAGGGTGGACACCACTCACAGTGACGGCGACGGGAGCCTCAGGGAGGGGAAGGGCACCCAAGCACTCACCAGCCACCCGCCTTCCACGCCCATTTGCACACCCCAAGGAAGAAATAAACCCCAGGACCCACTCATTACAACACAATCAATACACAGTAGCTGAAGTACAAGGAGAAGCACACGTTTAAACACAATCACAAGGAACACTTAGCTCTCAGGTGGGGCCAACTTCTCGCTCCGATTACCGGCGCCGAGACCCAGACAGGGCTGGCTTCTTAATCCTGTAGCTCCGCCCCCTGCCGCAGCCGTGCAGAATGCCGCAACGGCCGAGGCCCTGACCGTGCGCCTGATGGTGCACCCGGAAGTACAAGTGCACCGCTGTCAGTTGGGCTGGTTGCTGTAGCAACCGGTGATACAGGCGGCGTCGGGGGGGCTGCGGCTAGCAGCACTGAGGGGGGGCGAGGCCCCGTGGGCGCCTCCCCCTGACAGTACCCACCCACCAAGCCCCCCCAGCCAAGACCCCAGGACGGGTGAGGATGTCCCGGGTGGCGGAGGTGAAACAGGCGAACCAGGTGGGGAGCAGAGACGTGCAATGCCAGTTCCCAGGACCGGTCCTCTGGTCCATACCCCACCCAGTCAAGTAAATAGTACAGGCGACCCCGGCAATACTGGGAGTCAAGGACAGCCCAGACTTCGTATTCGGGGGCTAGCGTCGAAGGGCTCACGGGCCCGACGATGGGGAGAGAGGGATGAACCCGGGTGGCATCCTTGAGAAGGGAGACATGAACGGTCGGATGGATCTTCATTGTGGGAGGAAGACGTAGGGTATAGGTGACCTCGTTGACCTTTCGTAGGACAGGGAACGGGCCGAGGTAGCGGTGGTCTAACTTCCTAGAAGGTTGTGAGGAGGGATAGAGTTGCCAGTCCATCCAGACGAGGTCGCCGGGTTGGAATGATGGGGCCGGGCGCTGGTGTCGGTCGGCGTACGTTTTATATTGATGACGTGCCTGGGTGAGGGTTCAGGCTGTGAGTGTTTGTGTCCCATGGATCTGTCATGCCAAGGCCTCGGCGGCAGGGACAATAGTGGTCTGTACATCCACAGTTCCCAAGGGGGGGGGTGAAACCCGTACGTCACAAAAAAGGAAGAGTTGCCAATAGATGCATTAGGGGTGTTATTCTAGGCAAACTCTGCTAATGGAAGCCAATTGTACCAATCATCTTGGATTAGTAGATATTGTTCCAGTTTCTGGTTGACCCATTCTACTTGCCCGTTGGCTCGGTGGTAGGGCTCAGGGTGATATGTAAGGTCTTGAATAGTGCTCTCCAAAAGTGTGACACGAACTGGGTTCCTCGAGCGCTCCTTAGCTCTCGAGGCCATCCATGGAGTTTAACAATGTGGCATATATATAGGCGCGCTGTCCGTTGGGCGATGGGTAAGTGTTTACACGCGATGAACTGTCCCATTTTTGTGAAATGGTCTGTAACCACAAGGATTGTGGTATTCCCTCTTGAGGGCGGGATTTCAACAATAAAGTCTAGGCCCATGCGCTTCCAGGGTCCCTGTGGAATGGTCTGCAGTTGGAGGAGTTCTACAGGTGCCTTGCGGGGTACCTTGTTCTGTGCACGTGTGGCATCTTTGGACGTATTGCTGTACATCCTTTCGAAGTGTTGGCCACCAAAAGGTCCATGTTATTAGTTTATAGGTTCAGTCTGCTCCCAGGTGCCCGGCTAAGGAAGCATCATGATGAGACCACAAAACATCGGTTCTGCAGGATGGGGGAACAAGGATAAGCCCATCCTTTCGAAGTAAGCCCTGGTCGGGTACGTAGGAGGGATCTTCTGAAGGTTCAAGTTCGGCCACTGAGGCTTCTTGTATCCGATCAAAGGTTAGTATGGTGCCGGTAAAAACTCATGCTTCAAGAATAGGGCCCCGTGTGTGCACGCAGTGCTCCGGATCATCGTGGTACCATGACAAGGCATTGGTCAGAACACTGAGCTTCCCCAAGCGGTATTGCAAGGTGAAGGAAAATCACACGAAGAATAATGCCCAGCGAGCGTGTCGAGCATTGTTGATTTGGGCCGTCTGTAAGTAAGTGAGGCTTTTATGATTGGTAATGACCGTAACAGGGTATCGGGCTCCTTCGAGGTAATGGCGCCATGCGTCGAATGCTGCCTTGATCGCTAGTAGCTTGTGATCAAAGATCGCATAATTACGCTCTGCCGCAGTAAGCTGCCTTGAGTAATAGGCACAAGGGTGGCAGAGCTGCTGGTCTGTGGAGGATTGCAGTAGTACGGCCCCTATCGCCCCACTGGAGGCGTCTGCTTCAACATAGAAGGGCCTGTTTTAAGTAGGCGAAACTATGCTGTTGCTCAGGTTCCCACGTATATGCTTGATCCTTTCTTAACAGGGCAGTAAGAAGTCTCGTGATTTCAGCGTAATTAGGAATATACTGCCGGTAATAGTTCGCTCTTCCTAAGAAGCATTGGAGGGGTTTCACCACCTGGGGGGCCGGCCATTGCCAAATGGCTTCAACCTTTTGGGGATCCATGGCAATTCCCTCGGGGCTGAGGATAAACCCCAAAAAACTTACCGTCGTGAGGTGAAAGGCACACTTTTCTCACTTGCAATAGAGTTTGTGGTGACACAGACATTGTAAGACTTGGCGAATGTGTGCAGTGTACTGTGTCAAGGACGGGGAGTAAATCAAGATGTCGTCTAAGTAGGCGATGATGAAGACATCGAGGATGTCTTGAAAGATGTCGTTAATGAAGTGTTGGAAGGTGGCCGGAGCATTGGCCAATCCAAACGGCATGACAAGATATTCGAAGTGCCCGTACCGGGTATGGAATGCCGTTTTCCACTCATCACCCTCACGCACTCGCACCAGGTTGTAGGCCCCTCCAAGATCCAGTTTGGTAAATATTTGTGTTCCTTGGAGACGGTCTAGTAGCTCCGAAATGTGGTGCAGGTGATAGCGGTTCTTGATAGTCACAAGGTTGAGGCCCAGGTAGTCAATACAAGGGGGAGCCCTCCCTCCTTCTTGGGGACGAAAAAGAGGGGTGGCCCCACAGGGGAGGAGGATGGACGAATGAACCCTTTATGCAGTTCCTCATCAAGGTATTGTCGCAAGGTTTCGAATTCGGGGGCTGACAAAGCATAAATTGTCCAAGCAGCAGTTCTGTCCCAGGTAGGAGGTCGATCAAACAGTCATATTGGCGATGTGGTGGTAATTTTGCGGCTTGTAGGGGGCTTGAAGACATCTGTGTAGTCTCGGTATTCCATGGGTAAATTTTCTTTGTGAGTGCTCCCACAGAGGGTCCCCCCTGGCTGGACAGGGGTCAGAGGCGAGTGATTACAGTAGCGGCTGCAATATGGGGAGGTGAACTGGACTTGGGGGCGATGCCAATCTATATGGGGATTATGTTGTCGGAGCCATGGTAGACCAAGAACCACAGGGAACAGGGGTACACACTGCATCAAAGACGAGGTTCTCTTGATGGGCTCCGATGGCACATACAAGCGGGGATGTCTGCGAGGTGACGGGTCCTGACACTAAGGGGGACCCATCTATTGAATGGATCATATTGGGTTGCGCCTTGGTCTCTAAGGGTACTGCGCTGAATTGAGCCCACTGCAGGTCTACAAAGTTGCCTGACGCCCCAGAATTGATATGGGCCCACACCACCCATGAGTGGTGGGGGTAGAAGGACATTGTTACGGGTACTTGCACATCGGCGTGAGGGGCTGGTGGAGTAGACAGGGAACCTTTTATGGCCGGGATGGCCCCCTGCCCCTCCCGGCCCTTGGCATTTCCCCAGTTCTGATGCTGGGATGGCAGGGAAGGACATTCTTGGATAAAGTGCCCAGACCCCCCACAATAGAAACAAGCCCAGGACTTATGCCGTTGTTCCCGTTCCTCCATGGACAGCAGGCCTCGTGATGCCCCCAGCTGCATTGGTTCAGGTTCGACGGTGGTAGATCCTTCTGAGGGGACTGCAGGTCCGGGAGCAAGGCGGGGAGCAAATCCCCGTGCTTCCTGATGTCGTTCCCGGCGCCTTTCCTGAAGGTGATCTTGAATTTGGAGGAAAAGGTTGGCTACCTTCTCCCACGTATCCGGCAACGTCGTAAAAGACAGCTGGTCCTTAATGTCCTCACTTAACCCTCGTCGAAACATGACTCAAACGTCATTAGGCCATTGCAGATCTAGGGCTAGCTGCTGAAACTGGGTGATGTACTCCAGAAGGCTGCCTTTCCCTTGTTTCAGGGAGAGGATGGTGGTTTCTGCCTCCTTGTCGGTGGGGGATATCGAACAAAAAGGTGAATTCTCGTATGAAATTCGCATAATTGGAAAGTAGAGGGCTTTTCCCCTTAAGCAGGGTAGTAGCCTACTCAGGTGCCCGCCCACCCAAATTAGCAATGATAAAGGTGACCTTGAGGGCGTCTGTGGTGTAGGTTTCTGGCTGTATGGTGAACGTGAGTTCACAAAGGACCAGGAACCCTTGGAGTGCCTTCCGGTTTCCTATGAATTTTTCAATACGGGGCCCCTTGGGTTCCCGTATGGGGGCCGCTGCACTAGGGAGTAGGGTGGCCGCAGAGCCTTGCACAACCTGCACGGGGGCCGCCACAGGGGGTCGAGCCCCGCCCATGAGGTTGCCCACTGTGGTGGCCAACTCCGTATGTTTGGCTTGGAGATCTTTCCTCTCCAGGGCTATGGATTGGACAGCCCTTACTAAATCTCCTAATTCCTTGGCGATGTCCATGGTGAGCTCGGGCGTGTCCCAGCACCCAGAACCAGAAGAGAGTTTGTAGTGCCGGTAATCCTGTCAGTGAGGAAGAGGGAAGGGATCTGGCACACACCTTCGCACTCGCACCCGGATCTACCGTATTCAAGCTCTGGCTTGAACCGTACTGGGAACGGTGCCCGTCAGTATAGTGTGTGGTCCCATAAAGTCTCGCAGAGACTAGGCCCCTATCATCATAGGGCCCAGAGCAAGGTGGAAGACTGGAGCCTGTCGGTTCACTGTAAATTCCCACCCACGCACGTTCACACTGGGGAGGGGGGGAAGGGAAAGTCAGTGGGGAGAGGAAGGCAAGGGTCCTAAGAAGAGCAGGGATGACGGAGGGTGGACACCACTCACAGCAAGGGGGACGGGAGCCCCAGGGAGGGGAAGGGCATCCAGGCACTCACCAGCCACCCGCCTTCCACACCCACTTGCACACCCCAAGGAAGGAATAAACCCCAGGACCCACTCATTACAACACAATCAATACACAGTAGCTCAAGCACAAGGAGAAGCACACGTTTAAACACAATCACAAGGAACACTTAGCTCTCAGGCAGGGCCAGCTTCTTGCTCCGATTACCAACGCTGTCTGGGTCTCAGCGCTGGCTTCTTAATCCTGTAGCTCCACCCCCTGCCGCACCAGCAGCCGTGCGGAATGCCGCAACGGCCCGGGCCCTGACCCCACGCTTGATGGTGCACCCGGAAGTGCAAGCATGCCGCTGTCAGTTGGGCCAGTTGCCGTAGAAAGAGGTGCTGCAGGCGCCTCTCCGTGACAGGTGGTTAAGTTGGGGCGGGGGGGTTGATTTGATTTTGTATGACCCTCATGGTTGCATTTGTTTTATATAGGTGTTATTTTTAATATTTATACTGTTTTAAACCTATTGCAAGTCACCCTGAGCTGCCATGGGCAGGGTAGAAGTTATTTCAATTTAATTAATTAATTAATTAATTAAACTATAGGCAGGGGTTCCATGGCCACCCATTGCCATGGACCTATTTGGCTTGGCCCACATGGAACACTGGATTTCTCTGCAGTGTTCCATGAGTGGGTGCTCCATGACTGACAGGAGTATGCATGCCACTCACTCCACCTTCAGACAGGCAGTTGGATGCAAGGCTCTTAGGTGGCCACGCAATGTAGCATCTTGTTTAAAAACACCCTTTCATGGATGGAGGACTGTGTGCTCCAAATTCCAGTCCTGCGAACATATCTACATGTGTAGTACTGTGTTGATTTCAGATAGAGTATTCACAACAGAAAAGGCTGAATAGATACATATGTGTTCTTAGGATTGGAGCCTTAAAAATGTATACAGTACATGCTGGAACAATACAATAGAAGGCTACGCAAGCAAAAAAACAGACAGAAAAGGAGGAGAGAGGAAACCAAGCACATGATCCTTTGGCTGCTTAGCATCAGCTCTAGCACTTAGGGTGTTTTTAGATGAGCATGGCTGAAGGAGTGATCCATCTCCACAGCTGCAGAGCATTCATGCACATGGAGTGGGGATGGATTCAAACAGGCAGCCCCCGGGTAGTCATCGCACCCACACAGGCAGCTTCCACACACTCCCACCACCACAGACTGGCCGTGCAAACTATTCATACAGGCTGCCATTCCCCTCCCCACTGCCTGGCAACAACCACCACCTCCAGTCCCATCCAACCGCTCGTGTGGGTGGGTGCCACAGTTCAAAATGGGCCACGGATGCGTGGATGCCCGTCCCAAGCGCTGTTTTGCCTTCCCCCGCACAGGGCACTCTGGCTTTTTCTCCAGTGCCCGTGAGTGGCCATGAGTGGGTTCTGCCTGTGGTCACGGGAGCACACCTCCATCCCCACCACCTTCACACGAGCGTTCACCTGTGTGGTTGCATCTAATCTAAAAACACCTTTAGAGTTGGCAAAAGACCCACTAACTGGTGCCGTAATAAACAGATGTGTCCTTCCCATGAAAAATCCTGTCAATTGAGCTCCTCCTCTACAAGCAGAAAGGAGATAATGTTGGTAGATCTATGTCGACTCAAAGACGTGAAATGATAGGACTGTATAGGTAAAAAACATTTTACTCTCAAAGACAAGAGCACCATGAGTGCAAAAACTGTGTTTGGACCAAGCATTACAAGAAATTACTCAGATGCAAGAGTTTGCATGATCACAGTATTCATCTTTACAGGACTGGGGCCTAATCCTGAAGAGAATGGCAAAATACATCTTTATAAATTGCCATAAAACAATAGTAACTAATTAACCACTGTAATATCTTTATTGTAAAGATGTCAAAAAGTTAGTCAAACATTTTGGGTGTGTCCTTATAGAGGATACCAGGCATGCAAGTAGTTAGCAGCACAGATATGGGTTCCATTGAAGAAGTGAATTGGATTTGTGCCCACACTTATCTGCTAGCATGTGCTACTCAATGACTATAAGGCCAGTTTTCACAGGCATAACCACATTGCTTAGTATTTTATAGTAATCGTTTAAAGATTTGCCTACATGCTCAAGTTCACTGTTAGTAGTCCTATTGGAACTATTCTTTATGCCAGGAGTTCCCAAACTTTTTTCCTGTGTGACCCCATTTATAGACTTAAGTATAATCCCCAGGCAATAACAGACATGCACAGCACACAAAATAACAATCAGGATTGTGGCCCCATCTGCACATGATGTGATTCTAATTAGGTTCCTAACCCATACGTTTGGAACCTCTGCATTATGGACACATGAATGTTTACAGTCTTGGGCGTCTAACTCTCTAAAGACAAGAGCGTAGTTGACCAATGACCTGTTCACAACACACCTACCCTTAAAGGACTCCAGCAATACAAGTTGCACAGCAGGAAATGGGAGGGGGAAAGCCTCATTCCAGTGCAATCACTGGGAGCCAGGGCCTGCCTAATGCAGGGGCAACAGGTAGGGTGGCCAGATATGCAAATTTTTATACAACACTTATGAGAAATCCAAGTTGCAGGGCTGCACTGGAGGCAATGTGGCCCTGCAACCTGTATTTCTCGTAAGTGTTCTGTAAAAATTTGCATATCTGGCCACCCTAGTAACAGGTGGCCTTCATCCCTAGCCCTGCACTTTTAGGGCCTCATGCCTTTTAATAGGAAACTGATCTGAGCAAGAAACAGGAATTCTAGGTTCAAAAATCTTCCCTGCCCACTAGAAGCTGCACATAGCTTGGCCTGCTTCCCTCAAGCCCAGCCAGCTGCCAGGACCCACAATGGGTGTTTTTAGATGAGCAAGTCGACTGGGTTTATGTGTGTGTTCATGGCAAACCCATACATATGGAGAGCAAAACAAACAGCAGCTCCAGTAGCCTCTGTGGCTACCGGAGCCACAAAGGCAGCCACCACACACTTGGCTTTCCCCACACGGCTCACTTCATGTTTCCCAGCATGGTTCCATGAGAGACAGAGTGGGTGCTCATGGCTCACGGGAGCACACATCCAGCTGCTCGCCCTTCAGGTCGGCGGTCGAATCCATGGCTCATGGGTAGCCATGTGGAGTAGTATCTCACCTGTACACACCCAAGGACTATGACCCTGTGCCAGGTTTTCACTCCCAGTCTCAAGCAAACACTACAACTGGCTCTGATGAGAGCTGGGCCATTGGATGTTTTTAAATGAGCAAGGTTTGGGGGGAGCAGCCACTCAGGTGGAGTGGGGGGGAAGGGATTCCAACAGGGGGCTCCCAGCGTGCCCCTGCCACGGGAAAGTGCTCCATTTTTTCAGGTGGGGTGTGTGGGGAGGGGTTTTGAGAGGGATTCTAGCGGGTGGCTCCCAGCATGGCTGCCACACACTCCCCCTACCACAGACCATGGGTACTCCAGGCTGGCCTTGAAACTGACACATGCTGGTACGAGCGCTAGGGAGCCCGGCTTCCCTAGCACTCGCAGCAAGTTCCTGTGACTTAGAGTAGTAGTAGTAGTAGAAATTTATTCCATCGTTTAGTGAAAAGCCATCATGGACTTGCAACATAACAAATAATAACAATAAAACATTTACAAAAATACTAAACAAACATCAAGGCAAAACAAAAACAGTATTTATATCTTCTCTCTATACTGAGCTGCACATATAGCAATAATGGCTATCTTGCATTTCAGATTTTGGTTGTTTAAAAGAAACTCCAATATATGAGCAACATTATAAAAAGTTTTAGAAGATAGAAGAGGAGCAATCCACAATTCTTCTTACAGGCGGCATTCCAGCAAGTAATGAGGTAGATCCTCCACTGCCCCCATTTTACAAGGACATAGTCTAAATATTCTTCCTTGGCCTTTATACCACACCTCCAAGATCACAGACTGAAAAGTTTGAAACTGTAACCCAGTAAAAGACTTCCTTAAAATATAACATCTCAAAGTTCTAGTATACTGTTCCATAACAAAGATGGTTTTCAGGAGCAGGTACCAAGGTGACATTGGGTGATTTCAGACGTTACGCGGTCCAGAGTCACCACAGTGGATTCCCGGCAGTGGTGAACCGTTCAACCACCACCCGCGGTCAATAAAAGCCCCGAACAGATGTGACGGGAGCAGGACCACGGCAGGGAATTGGACCGGCAGACCACGGCCCGGGGCAGCACAACAGACATTACGCCGATCCCGGGCCAGGCCATGGTCAAAGCACCCAGAAGGCGCCAGGGCGGCTCGTCCCGGCTGCTGCCGTGTGCCCTTAAAATCTCCCTCCGCGGCCTGTGTTGTTGCTGGTTGCCTGGCAGCGATGCTGTGTGCTTTGTCCCCGGCTGGGAATCATTTTGATTGATTCCAGCTGGTGATTACCATCCAGACATTACTTTTTATTGTTTCCCATTGGGAATCTCTTTGACCATGCTTTCGGAGATGGTCCGGGCCAGAGCTCCGAAAGCGTGGTTGAATTTGACCCCATGTGGGTATTGACTGTGGTGAACATCTGGCAGCCGCCGAACAGACATTCAGGGCGCTTTGGCCCCACCGCGGGATTGACCATGGCTCACTGTGGTTGAGCGTGAGCTCGTAACGTCTGAAAATACCCGCCACTGAGAGCTGCAAAATCAGATTATCTAAATCATCCTGATACAAATCCGAGACATAACCTGTCGGTTCGCATTTTGACCTAATCCAGACACACCCATTATTTAAAAGAAAACACATAACCAATAAACTTTCGCAGTCATGGGATTTTCAAAAATTGTTCCTTAAAGCACAACCAATGGAGACAACTAGGTCCATGTTTCAAATTCTAAACCAAAAACTGACACGTCTTTTATAAATTCTAGATAGGATGTATGGTTTCCCCCACCTCAACCCTCCCCATTGCTACCAGTATATATATTTAGACAAAACTAACAATTTGCAAAAAAAGATATTCTGTGGGAGTTCTAAGGCCTTTTTTGAGGGAAGGGCAGGATAAACATGTAAATAAATAAATAGTAAATACATTCCTTAAGACCCCAGACCTCCGTACCATATAAAATCCATGTGTAAACCCTGTGACTTGCAGAGGCCATGTCCCCAGCCCACAGTGCCTATGACTGGTCTGCTGGCATGGCTGACTACCCCAGTTTGTACAGGCAGGGGATGTGTGGCTGCTGATTACCCCACACGTGAGATTTCTCAGCAGTGCTCCATGAGTGGTCATGAATACGTGCTACATGGCTCAGGGAAGCGCACATTTCTCCACTCTACCTTCAGACAGTCGGATGAGTGGCTCCTGGCTGGCAATGCATGGTAGCATCTTGTTTAAAAACAAGATTCCACCCACAATTGCACTAACAGAGTACTTTGAAGATTCTCCAAGTATGGGTCTAATTGTCTGAGCAGATAGAGCCAGCACTAGCACTTGGTGCAGAAATTAGTCCAGTTACAGCAAATGGGACTTGTACCCACACTAAAAACGCATAACACTAACTTCACTTTAACATTTCTTATGCATATGTAGGGCTGTGTAGGGCACCAATACAGCCCTGCAAAACACATATGAAATGTTAAAGTGGAGTTAGCGTTATGTCCGTTTTCACCCTAAATGCTAGAGCTGGCACTATTTGTCAGAGGATCAAACCACTGAAGTGACAAAGTCATTTTGTGCAAAGTTCTGCCCTTGCTGAACTTAGTGTCAGAAGTTCCCTAGGGCTTCCATTGGGGTCAGGGTGGCACACTTCTAGTCCTGGATGCAGCCAAAAGAAAGCTTAGAAATATGAAGAAAGCATGTCCTGAAAGCCCTGGAACCTAAAGGCAAGTAAAACAAGCTCAAAAGCATTATTTTAAGACTAACCTTATGCAGGTTGCAAAGGTTATCGTTATCCATCATTGCAACAACAACAAAAAAGGGGGGGGGGGTGGAGTTTTGCCATTGACTTGAATGGTCAGTCACAGAGAACAGCAGCCATAGAAAACAGCAGCTGCATTTCTGAATCTATGGATCCGTGACAAAACTCCAATTGACCTTGAGGACGGCGGATTGCACCAATACAGGCTGCTTTCTTGAGCCCACTCGCCAATGGCAAGCCTCGTACTGAATTTTAATGGTCCAGAATTGTCCCGGCTCCTGGCTTTTAATCTATCTGTGTTGGCAGTACCGAAGAGCTGGCCACACTGCAGCCAAAGCAAGATATGATTTGTGAAGACTCTGAAACGGTGAGGTTTGAATAGAGCCAATGTGAATCCTCACAGTCCTGCCCTGGCCCGGTCACTCTAACTTCCTCAAACACCTTTAGCGGGAATCGCCCTTGGGCCAATCTCCTCACAAGCCTCAGCAGGGACCAAATCTGACCTGAGGGAACGACAAGGCACCAAAAGCGGCAGTACGCATGTGCGCCGCCTGCCTCCATCCGGGTACTTACATGAAGGTGGGGCGAGGGACTAGGTTTCATTGTGCGTGCAGCTGCCGCGCTCAGTTGCTCTAAAATGGCCGCCGCTACTGCTGCCTCGTCTGCTAGCGCTGCCGCGGCCCCTCCCGTCGCTTTGTCCGCGGGGACCCCCTCGACCGAGATCAAGAAAATCACCGAGCTGCGGGTCATTGATCTCAAGTCGGAGCTGAAACGGCGCAACCTGGACATCACCGGGGTGAAGACCGTGCTCATCTCCCGGCTCAAGCAGGTGAGAGGCCGGCACAGGCCGCAACCCGGGCTAGGCCGGACCCAGCATTGCTCGGGGCGCTGCTGCTGAAGCCAGGGGGAGGGCGGCTTTCGCCGTTCCCTTCGCAGCAGCAGCAGCTTTTTTCTATGGTTCGCCCCCCGGGCACTTCGCTCCCCTTCCGTTTGAAGGCCCTGAATTAGGTCACTCTTCTGCTGCCCCCCCCCCTTCCCCTCCGCGGGGGCCCGCTCGGCCCCGTAGAGCAGTGCGTGCGGCGCGGCACGCCCCTTCCTGCCTGGCTGCTGGGGGGGGGGCTTGGGCATGCCGTTATCCCAGGGGCTTTCGGGATTAGATGCCTGGCGTGATGGGAGCCGCGATCTCAAGGTTGGGGGGGGAGGGGGGGTTTAAAGGAGACGCGTCCAACTGCTCTTGTGGCGGCGCTGGGTGGGGAGGCGCGCTCCCGTGACCTATGCAACAGCCACGCACGAGTGCCCCGTGCGGGCTAGGGCTGGGAGGTGCTCGTCACGCACCTTTACTTGAGTGGGTGCCCTGCAGCCGTGCAACTCGATGGCCGCCGATCGCCAGCCCGCGGCGCTGGTTTAAAAACGCCCAGTCTGTTTGTCGGCTTGGCGATCTGCTGCCTCTGCGCTCCTCTTTGCTTCTCTGTGTGGGTTTACGGTACCGCAGCCCTTCACTCTTCTATAGCCGCTTAGCAATAGCCTCATAGACTGCCGCGCTCACAGGTGTGGATTAGCCAGTATTCTTGCAGAGGTTCTTTAGGACAGATCAAGCCTCTACAACATGGTGGTGGTTCCATAGCATTGTCTGTGTTTTCGGTGGGTAACTCATCCACGCTTGGCATGCTGTGACTGACAAGTTAGGCTAGCGTGGACAGATGTATGGAATATGTGATCCACTTGATACAGGTGTCCACCTCACCATGACTTCTGCTAGCTTGCTGACAACTTGAGGCCATCTCAGCACCTTGTGAAGAGGAGCACTCCCCCTTGGCCTTCAGTACCGCATTGGAGGAGCGTGCCTAGCTCTTCTCTTCCCCAGAGACACTCCTATTCTCTTTCCCAGAAGCAGTCTTTGAGAGGCTGGTCTCTTCTCACTCCTTCCCCCCCCCCCCTTTCCTACTTCCCCACACCATGATCTACGCTAACTTGTGATCTACCTCTTCACTGCGCATAATTTAGACTGATTCCACTCCTACCCTTCTTTAGCATGATCCTTTTGGCAGTACAGAATATTATATCAAATCTGAGTTGCTCTTATGTCCCTGTGTATTTTAGAAGAGAGAACTTCTACATAAGTGAAAGCTAAACTATTAATTTCAGTATGAAACTGATGTAACACTGATCATAATTTTTTTCTCTTAGGCCATTGAAGAGGAAGGAGGAGATCCAGACAATATTGAGATAACTGTTGCAGCTGACACACCTACCAAGAAACCAACAAAAGGAAAAGGTAAAGATCATATTCATGCAATTTATAGCTTAGAATTCTGTTGATTTTTCTATAACTTCTGCTTAATGGACCATCGTTCTAAAGATCTAATTGAATATGGCAAGATGGATGTTGAGGGTATTTGTTTGGTTGGATGTTAGATTGCTGCTCTACTTGGACTAGGATTTTGACAGCTTTGTCCACTCATCCACAAAAGCTGAAGTTTCAACCAACTTTGTATGAAGATTAAAGTGGACTGATCCAAAATTCTTGCTTGTTCAGGTGCACGAGGGAGTGGGGTATGATAGTGCCCTGTGCTAAATGTAAGTGGGTGCCAAACCCTTATTCACAGCAAGGGACATGTTTGCAAGACATAACAGCAGTCAGAAGGCTGCTGGTAATGCAGGAGGTATAACACACTTCTGTATCAGAAGCATATTTACAAGTGGTGAGACCACACTTAAGTACTGACCATGTGGGGGGGCTGAGCTGGACTCTTGGGGTGTGAAACTGCATGCGGAAGTGACAGTGGGCCTCGGCCCATGAATAAGGATTTGGCCACCCACTTTTGTGTGCCATCATCTTGTTCTTGTGGATGAGGCCTGCTTAGAACCTGACATACACAAATATAACTATTCCTGTTTGCTGTTTGTTCTGCAGATGTTAACCAAGATGCTCAAGAAGAGGTGAAACTTGAGCAGAAATAGTAGTCTGGTGGCACCATAAATAACAATAGAAATAATCAAAGACCACTTCCTAAGGAGTAGTTCAAGTGAATAGCCTGAACTAAAAAAGATTTGCATAAGAGACTTAGACTGATTTTTGTCAGTTTGACTTTGTGTGTTTCAAGTGAAAAAAGGGCTGGTGACTCATCATGCGTGTATTAAATGTTTCACTTCAAATAGTCAATTTCACTTTTTTATATGATAGTGATGCAGTGTGTAGAAAACCTTTATTTATTTATTTTATTTTAATTTTTTTTAATTACTATATCTCCAAACACAGCCATGCCTCCATTTCCCTTCATGGGTTACTGCTCTTCTTACAACCATTTTCTTCCATCCACCTTTGCAAAAGTGTGTGTTCACACACAGCCAGATTCAGGAACGCAAACCCATAGCATTCTGTAGTTTTTAGTGTGTTCCCTAGTTTTGGCGCAAACATAAGAAATTTTCTTTTAAAGTTGTTGCGTGCATGTATAAGTTTGAGTTTAAAGAAAAATGGTCAGTTACAGAAAGTTGACGATAAAACAAAAGGTTAAAACAACACAATCTTAAACTTATTTGAATGCTTCCTATCTCAAAAGCTCACCCTCCATCCTGTTTTGCCTTCCTGGTATAGGTTGGCATAATGGAGTTTGTCTGGTTTAGGACTGTTCATGTCATTCATGTTACTAGGTACATAGATACATTTTATAACTTGTAATTTTTATTTGTAATATTAGGGCTAAACAAGTACTGATGTCTTGTTTTTGTTTTTCTTCTGAGAATTCTCACAAGTTCGGGCACCAGGATTGATTTCCTGGTAATTGCCTGAGCCTGTAGTGAATTCTTGGCGAGAAGGTTTTTTAAAAATTAACTATACATACACAACTGCCACTAACCAAAATGACATTGGTTAAGGGCAGTGGCCATCTTGTGCCTGCACAAAAATCTGCTGCCCTTAAACCAAATTATGGCGATTCTATTGCTGCCATTTTAGTTAAGGACGGCAGCCATTTTGTGCATGCACAGTTCATTTTTAATCTCCTAAAGAATTTTGCAAGATATCGTTGGGCATCCCAAGGTTGCCTTTGTGAGATCTCATTCAGCCATAATATTTGTTATATTTGCTGTTTCGTGGTCAGAATGACACCAAACATGAATGGCATGCATGCATATTAGAACTGCAGGAATATTTTGTTGTACATAATACATGACATATTTCTGATAAACTTGTGATATTATATAAATCATTTCCTGCCACACCCATGGAATCTGAAAACAGGAAAATTGATCTTAGAAGGGTCCGAAAAATGAAGTCTCCTTTTCAGGGGAATCTAATAGACACATTTGTTCTGAGTGAGTTTTGCTGCTGTGATCAGTGTTGATCTCTTCTACTTTTCCCATTCTCTTCTCTAGCCCCAAGCTTCCCATTATAGTGATGTCAGTCACACATGCCTTGTCCTCTTAACTCTGATAGTCCCAGTTTCACTGGGACTATCAGTACTGTGCCTCCCTGTGGAATTACTGTCTGGGAGCATTTATCCAATACTTTCTCGATAGGGATCAGTTTCCAACCATTGTGCAGAGTTCAGTTATGGGTATACTGTGAAAGGAATGTATTCATGTCTTGTCATTCCTGTTATGTCAGTTTTGTTTCAGCTTTCATTAGTTTTGCAGCAGCTCTTCCCAGCTGGAAATAATGGGTTAACATGGCATGAAATTTCACATCAAACTCAGGGAGCAAAAAAATAAATAAAAATCAGTCCCTGACTTTATCCTGATATTAAACTGTTCTTTCCCCACTACACCCCTGAACCAGTCTCCAGCCTCGCTTTTCTGGGCGCTAGTGGCTCCCAGGCATGCAAAGTTCGTGCCCTGGATTAAATGTTTCAAAATCTGTGAAGTGACTTAAAATTTAAGTCTAGATGACTCCAAATGCTTTACTAAACTTCTCTCTTCCATTGACAGTTGGGAAGTTCTAAAAATTCCAGTGTTTACTACTTTATCTTACCTGTTCAAGATTAAAAGGCATTTTCTGGAGCAATGAAGCTGAACTCTCCCTCTGAAACTTGGGCCATGTTCCGACAAGGGGTTAATTCAGTGTAGTTGGTTGGACATTATTTCAGTTTTGCTCCTGAAGCATTTGCCTGAACAGAG
Source organism: Sphenodon punctatus (assembly GCA_003113815.1). Taxonomy (NCBI): domain Eukaryota; kingdom Metazoa; phylum Chordata; class Lepidosauria; order Sphenodontia; family Sphenodontidae; genus Sphenodon; species Sphenodon punctatus. The sequence continues at coordinate 995,207 of QEPC01011914.1, read as the reverse complement.
CCTTACGCTGATGATCATGAATAGAAAGAAAAGTATGTACTCTTCTTTGGTTGACTTGTATTTTGGAGTAACTGTTTGTGTGAACACTTATCAGTGTGAGGGTGGTGACTAGTTCGGTGAGCATTATGTCTTGGTGCTATTTAACTTTAGTAACTGCCATTGTGCCTTTTCTGCTTCTTGTGTAATAGATCTTCAACAGCAAGTTGAGCTTTTTAAACTTGATGCTGAACATCATGTTGCCAAAATGTTTTAATTTTCTAATAGCAGTGCAAGGTGTCGAGATCAAGTTGCTCACCTCTCCAACGGACTTGTCCAATGATACAGATTTTTAGTTATCACAGTTTCCCTAGTGCTAGCAAATAAAATAGTGTAGCATTAGGCTTTCGCCAGTGAACTTGAGTTTGACTGATACATCTGTTTTTGTTGTTCACACAATATAATGTAGAATTCATCTAGTGTGCATGCTGATTTTTTTTTTAAAAAAAAAGCTGCATTTTAAGATATGGTGTATTTAGTCTATAGTGACCACCTTTCTTGTTGTGGCTACTTGTAGATTAGTTGTTACATTTTCCTGTCATCTGAAAGATTCCTGCTATCCCTTAGTTTTGGATCATTTCCAGTAGGCATCTTAAGCTCTGTGGAACCAACCCTGATTTTTAATCTGTTCAGTTCTGGCTTATTGTTCATCACCATTTCACTCAGGATTGTTTAAGACTTTGCAGAAGTGCCTTAGGCCATGTTCTGAAGGGACAGTGAGAAACAGTAATGACAATTTAGTAACTATTCCACTTCCCTGAAGTAAGTTCATGCTGCAGTTGCAAACAGAAATAGTTTTCATTCTCCACCTAATGGTCATGACAATGTTATATCCTTTTTTTACTTTGAAATAAAAGTGCTTGCACTATAGTTACTTTAAAGTACAAAGGGAAAGGGAGTATGCTACTTACTTTTCAGAAATACAGGTCTTCTACTTCTGAAGAACTTCGGCTTAGGCCCTTTTCACACAGGTGCACCCCCCCATACAAACAGATGCAAGTGCGGGTTGGGGTGGTGCCCGTGTGAACACTGCAGGGGGATGGGGGCACGCCTGTCGGAACATCATGGGGCTGTGGGGTGGGTGGGTGTGCACACTCCCATCTCCACCCATCACCCACACACGGAGCAACAGGCACCAATGCGTGGAGATGGGTGTGCGCCCATGGAAACGGCCACACACCACTGCCGCCGGTGCACACCCATCCCCCCGCCCATGGGAAAAGGGTTTTAGATTTCCTGACGTGAAAAATACAGGAATGAAAGTGATTTAAGGCTTAACTACTGCAAAGTATCTGTTCATTGGATTGTGACCTTAGTGTGTGCGTAAGTTCACATCTTATTGCTCCTTTTCCCTAAGACATTTATTTAACCCTGCTCCAATTTTTAAAAACCTTCTGTGTTACTCTACTGATAGGGTATTATATACCCCATTTACATCATCGTAGCTAATGGAGAGGTTGAAATGACCCCTACAGCCTAATAGGATAAAAAAAAATTAAACACAACCTTGCAAGTAGAAAAAAAATGAAGCTTTGTACTATGAAAGGATTAACTGCTGTGTAAAGAATCTCAAGATACAATTTTGCCTTAAGTTGGTAACAAGTTTTCCACTTGGGGTATTGCAACAATTTAAAAAAAAAAAACTACAACTAGGGGTGGGGTGGCATTCACAGTGCGGCACAATTGACCCCATTATCCTTGTGGAATACACGGTATATTAAGTGGTACAGATTTGATTTTTAAAAGTTGTATGAATTTTTTAGTACAACCTCTGGGGTACTATGCAACCCCATAATTGGAGGAGGGTTAAATCTATATCCCACCCTTCCCCAAAGGCTTAGGGCAGGCTTACAAAAACACAAAATAATAACTATATAAATATTATCCTAAAATCCCACCCACTCAGCCTATATGGAGTCCAGCCCCCTCTTGTCCACCAGGTTCACAGCCTTGGGGTGCGCTTAGATTGTCAGGCTGTGGCAGTGGCCAGGAGCACTTTTCATCAACTTTAAGGCTCTCTCCTTAAAACTCACCTCTTTCGCTCTGCTCTGTCTGACTCTTTATCCTGCTGAGCCACTATTCCTATACCTACGATCGGTTTACCCTTATCCTTGTAACATGGACCTGCCTGCTGTCATTCTCATCGTAACCAAGCCAAGTATGTGCACTTGAGACCTCGCATCTTCATGAATGTTAGACCCCTTGTCTCTTCCCTCTGTTCCCCTTCCTAAGTCTCTCCCCCAGCTCCTGTCTCTCAGATTGTAAGCCCTAGGGGCAGGGACCCTGTCTATTTTATTACTTTGTAAAGTGCCAGGTACACTGCTGGCGCTATATAAATGTTTGTTAATAATAATAATAATCAACTTGATCTGGTGAGGTGGATGTGGCCTTCTTTTATGATTCAGATTTGGCCACCACCATTCCATGCTTCATCACCTCAAGCCTAAATTATTGCAATGTACTCTACATGGGGCTGCCCTTGATGCAGCTTCTGAAGAGCCAGCTTCGGAGACAAGACGCCAGGAGCACATCACATCAGTGCGCTAAAAAGTATGCATGGCTCCCTATAACTTTCTGGGCACAATTCAGGGAGTTGGTTTTGACCTTTTAAAGCCCTAAACAGTCTCTCCCCCACGTATCTGAAAGACTGCCTATCCCTCCATGCCTCACTGTAGCCCCCACGGTTGGCTGGGAGCACCTCCCTGTTGGTACCGTCAGTCTTGTTCGTATGACAAGGGCTCACACAGAGGTATTTTCGATTGCTGCCCTGATGCTTTGGAATTCCTTTCCCCTGGTGGTTTGTTTCAACCTGAGTGTCTGCCACAGGCGGTGTAAGATTTTTTTATTTGAAAATATATTTGGTGGGTGGGAATAAACTAGGGATTGAGATGGTTTTAGGGTTCAGGGATGAAGTATTGGGTGGGGTTGTGGTAGGGTTTGGGGTTTGTTTGTTTTTGGTGTGTTTTATTTAAGTTTTTTTTGTGTATTAATGTTTTTATGATTTATAAGCCACCCTGAGCCTCTGGGAAGGGTGATTTAGAAATGTAAATAAATTGTATTCCCGTCTAGCTAAAGCTCTGTCAAACAAAAAAAAAGTTTTATACTGCTTCTGGAATATGCTCAGGCTCTGGCAGACCTCTGGGGGAAGGGAGCTCCAAAGTGCAGGGGTGGCAACCAGAAACGCGCCTCTGCAGGCTCTTGTTCTGCAAATAAAATTGGTGGTATCTGCAAGAGGCTCATGGCCAACTGCAGGGGCCTCAATGGAGCATGGTAGGAAAGACAGTCTTTCAGATGTAAAACTCATAACTCATTAACTCAAAAAATCTTCTGCCATCATATAAAATGAGTTTAAAGTTCAACTGAAACGTTATGTTACACATTGAGTTGGAAAACTACTCTGGTTGCTCAAGCAAGAAGCACTTGCAACAGACTCCTAATTATGAAATACAACAAAGTATATATCTGCTACTAGGAACACCGCACAAGCACTTGATACTAGTACCACTTCTACAGAATACGCTTGCTGCTTTTCCTAACAAATTGTGACTACAATTGACCATATTGGATCAGTCATGGGGGATTCTGCTCCAATCATATTGAAGACGGCTATTTAAGTCATGACTGTCAACAAATGTCTGTCTTGGTAGACTGCAACTAGTGCAGCGGGGGACATAGAGCATTTATTTATTTTAAATCCCTGGTAGCTAATGCAGAAGATGTGAAATTGATGTAAACACTTCCCAGCGACCTGCTCCCCCAGCAAGCATGCTGCTGCGTTCTGCACCAGCTGCATTCTCCAAATGAATTTCAAGCGTGTTGCAGTAATGCTATAGGGTAAGAACACGTACAGGTGGTCCCACCGATGACTCCTCCAGGCTGGGGCAGAAAACGCAGCAGCCACTCTCCGGGTGGCACAGTACAAATGTCCCTGTGATTCCTGGTGGCCAGAGAGCTGCCCCCCAAAAAGGACGGAAAACTCAACAAACGTGGATGGCTGGTCCCGCCCCACTCCCAGCACCCTCCCTCTGCTATGACAGGAAGCCATGGCATATGGCCATGGCAACACCCTGGCCAGCAGCGAGCCTGGGGTACATCCCAGGCCAGCCACCTACTTGCCCCAGGACAGTAGCCGACTCGCATCTGGTGGCACAGGAGCACATGTGCAAGTGAAGCTTCAGTCCAGGTTGACCATAGTAGACCTGTGTCATGTTTGTGTTTACCCATAGATGTGATCAAATAAGAAAATTCACATCAGAGACAAAGGGATGTATCTTCTGACTGATGTAAAGTTAGAAACTGCTGCTCCTTCTCACCATTACCTCCAGACTAGCCAATCAATCAGTTTTATTTGGCATTAGCTTCCGCTTTAGCCTAATATAAACTTACAATTTACAATGCAACGTATTTACAATAACATACACTAAAACCAGATTTAGTAATATAAATAACATAATAAAATAAAGAATAAAAAATCCATCCCTAATACAATGAGGCTGCATTTCTATAGCAATGGGTTGGGTAATCTACCCAAATTTCATTCCCCCTAGCCACATGAGTAATTCCAATAATCCAATTGTGGTCTTATAATACACAATTACAGTTGCCAAACCCAGAATCGTCTAGATATGCTTCAGACCGTCCACGGCCAATCAGGACTCCCATACTCTTGCAATGCCATAATATCCCCAGACATCGTAGCAGGAATTCGAACTATCCAACCCCGCTGCTCTAACACACCATATGCTACACCACCATAATGGGATCCTGGTCAGGTGTGATAGCAATTATCCCTCCAGCTTACATAAAGGGAAGAAGCCCCTGAGGAGCAGAACCTAGTCCTTGCATTTATGTGCTCAATGGATCATCAATAACCCCTTACAGTGATCCCCCATGCCTCTCTGCATCATCTCATCTAAGGCATAGCTAGTCCTAGTTTAGCTTGAATGCGAGAGCGTATTTTAATTGCTAGCCATATAAATGACGCTATAGCCAGTATCTCCTCCTCGGGCAGGGAGAGCAAATACTTACGGCATCCTTCTGGCATTAGCCATATTGTCCTTAATTTGGTGTAATAGGGGCATTTCAACAAAATATAGTCTGTTGCCTCCACTTCATTCAAGCTGCAAGTGCAGCGCCACAGCTCGTAGCGGATACCAGCTATCCTACCCTGTGTCACGGCCAACTGCACAAGCTGGAAGTGCAGTAGCGTATAGCACCTCCTAAGTCTTAAATTTGTTAAATTATCTAAATAGGTTTCAAACATAACGTTCTTGACCTGAGCCAGAAGGGGGGCAACCTTCCAGTGAGCAACAGCACTTACATCCTCCTGATGGGCCACATCCTTAGTCCTAGTGCAGATCTCGGCCTTAATTGCAGATAGATTTCTCCCTTCCAAATATTGGAAGGAAAAGCCCAATTTCCTTAAAATCTCCCCCAAATATAGGGGCCAAGGATACACCCTTGGTCCCACATGCTGCAATTCCTCCCTCAAGCAACACCAGGGGAGGTCAGATTCCCGCTGGGATAATAACCTCAGCCAGAATCTGAGAGAGAGCAATTTAGCGTTTAACTCAATTGGGTCAGTACCTGTCTCAGCCCTTAAGATCGCACCCAGGACACCAGACCCGACCCTTAATAAACGACGCAAAAAGGCATTTTGCACTCTTTCCAAAATACTAACATTCAGAAATGGAATAAGCTCAAGCTCAAACGTTGCTGTCGGCAGGACCTTCGCTTTATAAACCCACATAAAGGCGGAGACAGGAACCCCTCTTGAGACACTAGCTGCTCTATTTATAGCCTGGGTGGCTATCGTAGCTTTCATTGCTCTGTATTTCAGATGCAAGTTCCATGTACCCCTACTGGAGAATATAATACCTAAATAAGAAACCGAGGATACTACCGCAATATCTCCAGCAGCAGTCTTCCATGTAGGGGAGAATTTTCTTTTTCCCAAAATCAACCCCTTAGATTTTTGTGCATTAATTTGTAACCCATTTTCTTCACAATAAAGATGTAATCTATTTATAGCTCGCCTTTCCAGACTACCCAAATAAAGAATGTGGTTAGAGTAACTCAAGTTTTGCATCTCATACCAGAAAAACCTCCTCAGTAAGAAGTCTTCAAAACACTGACCAGATCCTCATGATGTTTCCCAACAGCCACTAGCATTACTTTACTTTGATCTACATTAAGTTTAGCTGGTTCTCCTGTACTCATCCAAAATTCTTCCTTAACCAGAAATGTTGAGATTGCCACCCACTGTAGAGTTGTATGGAAATAAGGAAATCTCAACATGTATTCAGAAACTAGAACTTATTTTTGGCTTCCTCTTCTGAACACTCAATAATACTTTCCTATTCAAGCTTTGACTGATCACCCATGTTAACTGTCTTGCTTTTAAGCTTGCAAAGAACGTTTGCTCTTCACTAACTCATCACATGGCAAATTCCTTCAATCATCTGTTCTGTTACTTCTTTCATATTTCTGGGTAACAAACACATGAACTGAAATGAATGTTCAGAAACTTTGTTGTTGTTCTTGGCAAAAACTACCATTTCTACCCCCTTACTACCTGATTAGTACCATGGGGGATTCTTAATCTTTAAATGTTTTTGTTCTTATTAAATATGTTTGGAAGTGAATACCAAGTGTGAATGGAACCTGAATCTTCCAGACTAGACTTAATTTTCAGACTCAAGTGTCCTTCTGTATGCCCTCTCCACATATCGTGGTGTTTTACCTCATTCTTTATCTTGCCAAGATGCCTGGAGATGGATATATTCTCCATATTATTGTAACTTGCTAGTTAAGTCTTCAATTAAACAATTTTTTAACCAATTAATTAACTAGATGTTTTAAACAGACAATTTGATGTACCAAAGGCAGAGTGATTTTAAAATCAAATTTCATAAGGCTACTCAGTTATACCTTTCAAAAGAAAGTATATTACTGTCAATTCCATTTAAAACGTGGATTTTTATTTATAGATAAGTACAGCATTTATGCTAGGTTAGCTTTAGTAATTTCCCAAGATGGCACTATGTATATGAATACATCTTGTATATTTGTATCTGTTAGTTTTACTTTTAATTAAGTGGCTTCCTTCAAGTTTATTAACATATTTAGCAAGTTAATACCATCACATTTAGAAAAGTTATAAATAGAGTAGCAAATTATAGGGCATCTTCACACAAGACACTCTCCAGCTATTATACATGTTACAGTGCAGCCCTGCAACATGTAGTGGGTGGAGAGTGTCTTGTGTGGAAATGCCCATAGTCCCATCTAAACATTAGGGACAATGTCGTATATGGAAAGCAAAAAAAAGAATATAAAAACAGTCCCAAAAAATATTCTCTCCACTTCTTTCTAGTTTTGTCAGGTAGCACCACAAAGATAGCCACCTTCTTGGTAATCTGAGGGTATTTGTTCTTTAGGGCAAAATCCAGTTTCTGTGCCATTGTAGAAAACACTGAGACACAATAGTGGCAAGATCCATCTATCTATCAGGGAATTAGTGTAGAGACTACGGTTTGAGATAATGTGGCAAATCCTACACAAGGGTATAATTGCTAGAGCCTTGCTATACTTTTGCTGTGTCCTTCAAGCACCACTGACGGAAAAGTCTGAAAACGCAGAACAGAAAGATTACGTCAGAGTGGCACAGTTTAATTGATCTAGATATTGTTCAAACTTATGCTCCTGTTCTCAAGAAAGGGAGGGAACGAAGAGGACATAGTAGATCTGATTGCCTATCCAAAACTTCAACTCTGAGTTTAATTTGGGTTAAGCTATTCTTATAAAAGTATGTATAAAAGTACTCTCTTATATAAGTATAAGTATACTACTTATGAAAGTACTCTTCTACCAAGCTTTTATTTTATAGAGTTGGCATTAAATTTAAGATACACAAAAGTAAGTCTTTTTTTTTATAGTACTTAACTTTAATATGGCCAATTATACATAAAACAAACTGAAACTAAAATATTTCTGCTAAACTGAAAACCCAAAGAGAGAGGTGTCCTGACACTTAGAAAAAGTGCTAGCACTAACTCCATTGCAAAAGACAAGAATATGACTTGGTCCTATGCTTGCTGGTGTCATTACAATTCCCAACGACTTTATTGGGGCAGGATCACATTATAGTTGTTTGACAGAAGGATTGAGCCCTATACAGTGTAGAGAATTCATTGGCACTGCATAGAATAGCCACCCATGCAGAACAATAAAATGGTTTTAAGCAATTTGCTATATCCTTGTATGGGGAGCACTATGATTTGTGTACAGGCTTGTGAAGAAATAAGAGTGTAAACAAAATGAGACAGTAGCCCACACCAGATTGGGTGATTTCAGACGTTACGGGGCCCATTGGCCCCGTACCGAAATCAACCCATTCGTTCCCCGCCGGGGTCACCCCGTCACGCCATATCAGACATGCCGGGGGGATCCCGGCGGGGAATCCGGGAGGGGG